>OY731398.1:22045204-22464145 GCA_963425845.1 Sphenostylis stenocarpa
CTTAGGTAAAAACTAGGGTAGCATGCTAGATCGGAAACCCCAAAAGAACAATCTAGGCAAAAGATAAGGCAAAAGCCCCCTAAGATATTCTAGGCAAAAATTAAGGCAGCCCGCTAGATCGAAAACCCGTAAAGGGCGGTCTAGGCAAAAGATAGGGCTAAAACCAAGAGATGGATAAAAAGAGGAGCCCATCATCATGGTCATAAAGGAGGAGCCCATCGGCGTATTCATAAGAAGCCAACGGGAGAAGGCCAGTTACTTTCTAAATGCATCAAAAATAAATAAACAATAGATTGCATTTAGGACATCCACACACAAAGTAGTTGCATAATACGACTTTGTCAAAATCAAGAAAAATAATTTTCTTCAAACAAGAATAATAAACATGCATATAAGGAGGATAGTCTCCATGCTTATGATTGAAAATAGAAGGCGCCAAAATCCAGCCTCTAAATAAAAATCAAAATCGCGAAAGGCGAAATCAAAACCATTTCAGCAAAATAAAGAGCTTCAAAGAAAATAACTCTAATTAACATCCTTCCATCCAAGAAAGAAGAAAGCCATCAAAATGAAAAAGCCAATGGAAAGGCTTGATCATCCCCAAGAGGATCCTTGCCTACTCCAAAGGCAAAACAAAAAGACTATCTCACGGCTCAGCTACATCGCCACATGAGTCATCAAGCACACTCATACGAGGATCTCCGCCACTTCCCCAAAGGAGAATAAGGACTACACAAGAGTCCATCAAAGAAAATATGGAGTCAAATCCTCCACATCACCAGGGGGCAACAAAAGAAAAGAAAGAAAATTTTTTTCCCCTCACGGAGGCCACTACGAGAGAAAGGCTGCATGAAAATCCCTAAGAAGAGCATATCAAGAAAAGTCTACAAAAAGAAAAAGAAAAAAAAAGAAGAGAAAAAAAAGAAGAAAATATCTTCACCCCGCTCAATAAAGAGCCTCACAAAGCCAGGAGCCAGGACTCCGTCATATCCCCGGAAAACCAATAAATTCCCCAGGGCCATTAAAAGAGAAAGAGAAGAAAAGAGGTAAAACCTCTTGATCCCCAACGGATAATAAAAAGCCTGTGTGCACAAAAGAAAGAAAAAGGGCACACGCATTCAAAATCAAAATTTCAAAATCGTGAAAAAGCACAATCGCTTACAAATTCATAGGCAAACTACAAATTCATATCCTAAGGGAGTTAATCGCTTACAACACCCAATATGAATATCCCCAGTGAAAGGCAAGACCTTCACTCCCAAGAATGCCTATGCCTACTCAGAGGCAAGCAAAGGGCCAATATCCCCAAGAAACGGGAAATCAACCTACGCAAGAGGCAATACAAGCCCAAAGCACAAAGCTTCCAATAAAGCATCCGCCTACTCAGAGGTATTATCAAGAGCAAATATCCTCAAGAGGAGCATCAGCCTATGCAGAGGCGAAAAATAACAAATATAAAGTCTTCACCACTATTGAAGCACCCGCCTAATCAAGAGGCACAACCAAGAAAAATCAACAAATCCCCAGTGGATCCCTGCCTAAAAGAGGCAATCTGCAAAAATCCCCGGCAAAAGCTGGATGGCTAAAAGAAAAAGCCAAAAACAAAGAATCCCCGGCCAAGACCGGATGGCTAAAAAGCCAAAACAATGAAATCCCCGACAAAAGTCGGATGGCTAAAAGAAAAAGCCAAAACAAAGAATCCCCGGCCAAGACCGGATGGCTAAAAAGCCAAAACAATGAAATCCCGGCAAAAGCCGGATGGCTAAAAGAAAAAGCCAAAACAAAGAATCCCGGCCAAGACCGGATGGCTAAAAAGTCAAAACAATGAAATCCTCAGCAAAAGTCGGATGGCTAAAAGAAAAAGCCAAAACAAAGAATCCCGGCCAAAGCCGGATGGTCTGAAAGAAAAAGCCAAAACAATGAAATCCCTGGCAAAAGCCGGATGGCTAAAAGAAAAAGCCAAAACAATGAAATCCCCGGTAAAAACCGGATGACTAAAAAGTGAAGAAGAAAAAACAAATCATTCCCCAAGGAATAGGCGCATGATCAAAGACAAAAAGCCGCCAAACACATCTCTAAAACCGAGATGACCATAGGATGGATTACAAAAGAATACATCCTAAAGAGTCTGTCAAGATGCAGACTCGCACCAAGTGGGGGTGTAAAAACCACTAGAGTCTGACAAGATGCAGATTCGCACCCAGTGGGGGTGTAAAATCCACTAGAGCCTAGTCAAGATGCAGGTTCGCACCCGGTGGGGGTGTAAAATCCACTAGACCCTTGTCAAGATGCGGGTTCGCACCCGGTGGGGGTGTAAAAACCATTAGAGTCCGTCAAGATGCGAGACTCGCACCCGGTGGGGGTGTAAAAACCACTAGAGCCTTGTCAAGATGCGAGGTTCGCACCCGGTGGGGGTGTAAAAACCACTAGATCCTTGTCAAGATGCGGGTTCGCACCCGGTGGGGGTGTAAAAACCACTAGAGCCTTGTCAAGATGCGGGTTCGCACCCGGTGGGGGTGTAAAAACCACTAGAGCCTTGTCAAGATGCGGGATCGCACCCGGTGGGGGTGTAAAAACCACTAGAGCCTTGTCAAGATACGAGGTTCGCACCGGTGGGGGTGTAAAAACCACTTGAGCCTTGTCAAGATGCGGGTTCGCACCCGGTGGGGATGTAAAAACCACTAGAGCCTTGTCAAGATGCGGGTTCGCACCCGGTGGGGGTGTAAAAACCACTAGAGCCTTGTCAAGATGCGGGTTCGCACCCGGTGGGGGTGTAAAAACCACTAAGAACCTTGTCAAGATGCGAGTTCGCACCCGGTGGGGGTGTAAAAAACCACTAGAGTCCGTCAAGATGCGGATTCGCACCCGGTGGAGGTGTAAAAACCACTAGAATCCGTCAAGATGCGGATTCGTACCCGGCGGAAGAATAAACCCACCAAAGCCTTATAAAATAAGGTTTATACCGGATGAGGGTAAATACTCATCGGAAAACCTAGCAAAATGCATCGGGTAGAGTAAAATACTCACCGGAGCATTTCAAAAAACGAGTATAAAAACCTTGCTTCTATTAGAGGATATTTCGGTGTTGAGCACCTCGGAAGTAAGTACCCACAAGAGTTTAGCAAAATGCGAACTCATACCAGGTGAGGGTAAGTACTCACCAAAACACTGGCGAACAAGGTTCATACCTAGTGAGGGTAGGTACTCACTAAAGTTTAGTAAAATACGGACTTATACCTGGTGAGGGTAAATACTCATCGAGCCTTATAAAAGAAGGCTCAAACCAGATAGGGGTTGGTACCTATCAAAATATTTATCATCCGGAGGATCAGCAAGGAGCGACATCCGAAGGATGACCGGCAAAAGGGTTAACTCCTTCCCCTACCAACTAATTTTGTCGGCATATCAAGCCAACAAATTAGCTAGGCAGGTGAAGGGGGGCAGCTGTAGACCCCTAATTTTGCCCGACCTCTCAATAAAAGCTAGGGAAACTTCACACGAAGATAAAGATCGCCCGGCTAATCAATAAACACTAAGAAGACCTCCCACAACCACACGGAGTTCATCCAATTTCTCAACAAAGGCCAAAGAGACCTCCTATAACAAAGATAAAAGTTCGTCCGACATCTCAATAAGGGTCAAGAAGACTTCCTATAAGAAGATCAAGCTTCAACGGACACCTATCGGCATCGACCAACGTCTGAAAAAAGCAAGGAAAGCTTCCCGGGGTCCCGGAACGCAAAAGCTCGGACAAAACAGGTCGAGACCCCGTCCCGAAGTTGGGACGGCCGTCCCAACTAACCTAGGACAAGTGAGACGCGCGTCCCACATGTGGGACGGCCGTCCCATGTCCCGGGGGGCTGGCTCTGTGTTAAAAATGCAAGTGGGACGGCCGTCCCACCCCGAGACGGCCGTCCCAAATGAGCCGAGGCAGCGAAAACTATAAATAGGAGGCTCATTTGCTCATTTTGACACTCCAGACAGCTCAGAGCACTTATCTACTTTTCTCCCTCTTTCGAATGATCTTTCTGATTGCCTGATATAGGTAACAATCAGTTAAGGAATTATATTCCGGCATTCAATTCTTCTGTAAAATTTTAGTAGAGTCGAATTTTGTCGTGAGGAGGGTCGTTGTAGAGCGAGGGATTGCCGAAACGCGTCCTTTTTGTAAAAGAGTTGCTATATAAAGCTTGCTACGGAGGTTCTTTTTAAATCTCTTCTCTTTTACTGCTTTATTTATTGCTTTATATACGAAATGTAAATAAAATCATGTAGATAGCCATATTTAAACGTTATGCGAATAAAATAGGGTAATAGTGTAATTTCTTGTAATCTTCACTTAAATGAATTAATCCGTCATAGGGAACCCGAAAGGGCGTTGTGGGGTACTAACACCTTCCCCACACGTAACTAACTCCCTTACCCAACTCTGGTTATAATGGCCAAGTGCGGTTTTTCTTAAAATCAACATTTTTTCCTTTTCCAATGTTTAAGGTTAAAACATTGGTGGTGACTCCAAAAGAACCCCTTTTCGAAAACCTTGCTTCTATTAGAGGATAGTTCGATCTGTTGAGCACCTCGGTAAGCAATGAACATATTTTAAACAAAAAGCGCGAGTCTAAACCATCTTTCCATAAGCTCGCTCGCATAAACGTTCGAGATGTCCCTAGACGTCGGAACCGGACGGCGTGCAAGGCAGTGAGTACCTACCCTCACCTGGTATGAGTTCACATTTTGCTAAACTCCTATGGGTACTTACTTCCAAGGTGCTCAACACTTGAACTATCCTCTAATAGAAGCAAGGTATTTGCAACCCATTTTTGTAATGCTCGGGTGAGTATTTTACTCCACCTAATGCATTCTCGCTAAGTTTTGATGAGTACCTACCCTCATCCGGTATAAACCCTATTTTATAAGGTTATGGTGGGTACCTACCCCCACCTGGTACGAATCTGCATTTTTTGCTAGATTCTGATGAGTACTTACCCTCATCCGGTATAAACCTTATTTTATAAGGCTCTGGTGGGTACCTACCCCCACCTGGTACGAATCTGCATTTTTTAGATTCTCATGAGTACTTACCCTCATCCGGTATAAACCTTATTTTACAAGGTTCGGTGGGTACCTACCCCCACCTGGTACGAATCTGCATTTTGCTAGATTCTGATGAGTACCTACCCTCATCCGGTATAAACCTTATTTTATAAGGCTCTGGTGGGTACCTACCCCCACCTGGTACGAATCTGCATTTTTTTGCTAGATTCTGATGAGTACCTACCCTCATCCCGTATCAACCTTATTTTATAAGGCTCCGGTGGGTACCTACCCCACCCGGTACGAACCCCGTTCTGCAAGGCTCCGATGGGTACCTACCCCCACCGGTACGAACCCCATTCTGCAAGGCTCCGATGGGTACCTACCCCCACCCGGTACGAACCCCGTTCTGCAAGGCTCGATGGGTACCTACCCCCACTCGGTACGAACCCCGTTCTGCAAGGCTTTGATGGATACCTACCCCCACCTGGTACGAACCCCGTTCGCAAGGCTCTTGTGGGTACCTACCCCCACCGGTACGAACCCCGTTCCGCAAGGCTCCGATGGGTACCTACCCCCACCCGGTACGAACCCCATTCCGCAAGGCTCGATGGGTACCTACCCCCACCCGGTACGAACCCCGTTCCGCAAGGCTCCGATGGGTACCTACCCCCACCCGGTACGAACCCCATTCCGCAAGGCTCTGATGGGTACCTACCCCCACCCGGTACGAACCCCGTTCTGCAAGGCTCTGATGGGTACCTACCCCCACCTGGTACGAACCCCGTTTTGCAAGGCTCTTAGGATGCACTTTTTGATAGTCAATCCTATGGTCTTCTGGTTATGAAGATGTGTTGGCGGCTTACTGTTTCTGATCATGCGCCTATTCCGTAGGGAGTGATTGATCTTTCTTTTTGACTTTTCTGTTAGTTATTCGGTTTTACCAGGGATTCTTTGTTTTTGGCTTTTTTGTTTAGCCATTTGATTTTGCCAGGGATTCTTGTTGGTTGCCTCTTATTTTAGGCAGGAATCTCATGGGGATTTGTTGATTTCTTGTTGATTGTGCCTCTTGTTTTTAGGCAGATGCTTCAATAGTGGTGAAGGCTTTTTACTTGTTGTTTTTCGCCTTCGAATAGGATGATGTTCTACTTGAGGATATTTGTTCTTGATAATACCTCTCGAGTAAACAAATGTTTTATTGGAAGCTTTGTGCTTGTATTGCCTCTTGCATAGGTTGATTTCCCGTTTCTTGGGGATATCGGCTCTTTGCTTGCCTTTGAGTAGGTAGAGGCTTTTCTTGGGAGTGAAGGTTTTGCTTTTCACTGGGGATATTCATATTGGGCGTTATAGGCGATTAACTCCCTAAGGATATGAATTTGTAGTTTGCCTCTGTTGTAGGCTCGCTGGGTATATTTTTTCTTTTTGGTGATCCACCAGGGATTTGATCGTTTTCCGGAGATCTATTTTGAATTGCCCCTAGGGAGGAACTGGAGTTTTTGAATCCTTATTGGATGCTGTCATTTTGAAGCTAGCTTTGCCTATGCTCTCATTCTTAGCCTGAGAAATGGGTTTTCACCCTTTTCACACAATAGACTAGTAGACTCTCTTATCGCGATTTGGATTTTACATATGTACACCTTAATAAATGCACATATGGCTTCTTCTTTGGATGAAAAGATATAATTTTTCTCCTTATCTTTTTAGCGATCCACAGGGAAGTTCTTCCTTTACTTCTTGAGGATCCAATCCTTGATTTGATTTAGTCTTGAGCTCCCGACTTTGTGAGGCTCTTTATTGAGTGGAATGAAGAAATTTTCTTCTTTATTCTTTTCTTGAGATTCACCAAGGAGTGATTCACGTGGCGACGACCTTGGCGTCCCAACCTAAACCGGTCGTCCCACTTCCCGCAGCCCGATGTAAATTTTGCGGCTGGATGGTCGTCCCAACCCGACGGCCGTCCCGGTTTCTAGGCAGTGAAATCTATAAATAGGAGCCTCATTTGTCATTCTCCACACCCCAAACAACTCCAAGACTTGTCTTCTTCTCTCCCTCCTTCGAATGATCTCTCTGATTGCCTTTAATAGGTAACAATCAGTTAAGGAATTAGTATTCCGGCATTCAATTCTTCTAAGAAAATTTTAGTCGAGTCGAGTGTATTCGAGAGGAGAGTCGTTGTAGAGTGAAGGATTGCCGCAAAGCGTCCTCTGTATAAAAGACTTATAATATAAAGCTTGCTTCGGAGGTTCTTCTCAATTCTCTTCCCTTTTATTGCTTTATTTACTGCTTTCTGTATGCAATGTAGATAAAACCATGTAGATAGCCATATTTAAATACTGTACGAATAAAATAGGGTAATAGAGTAATTTCTTGTAATCTTTACTTAAATGAATTAATCCGTCATAGGGAACCCGAAAGGGGCATTGTGGGGTGCTAATACCTTCCCCACACGTAACTAACTCCCTTACCCAACTCTGGTTATAATGGCCAAGTTTGGTTTTTATTAAAATCAATGCCTTTTTCTCCTTTTCCAATGTTTATGGTCAAAACATTGGTGGCGACTCCAAAAGAACCCTTTTCGAAAACCTTGCTTCTATTAGAGGATAGTTCAGCGTTGAGCGCCTCGGAAGCAATGAACATATTTTTAACAAAAAACGCGAGTCTCAACCATCTTTTCGCGACCGCTCGCATTAACGTTCGAGATGTCCCGGGACGTCGGAACGGACGGCGGCGACAGATGGCGACTCCGCTGGGGAAGCTAGAGAGTTGATCCCATTTAGTGATGAATAAACTCAAACTAAGTAAAGATTTGAAATTACGCCTTTACCCTTTTCTGTATGTTTTATTGTATGGCTTTAATAATTGCTGTATGATTATTTTCTGTAAAATGTTTGAAATATAAATTGCACACAAAAACCCTTGCACACAACAGTCCCTCTATACCCGGGGGCAAGAGTGAATACCTTTAGGGAGTGGGTGGCAGATACGACCGGCTTGTTGGCACACGGGGCTACAACCGTTGTTGGAAACCACCAACTCAAGGTGATAACTCTCTTCTTTTGGTCTAAGGATGTCGACACGGAGTTCTGTGCATGACCCAAGGACTGAGAGATTGAGAGGTCCCTATAATGGGGGCACCTTGGGGACCTTTGGCCTTGGTGAGAACAGTTTAAAACCACCTAAACCAAGCACGTTTCTGCAGGAAAACCCTACCTCGTGATTAAATAAGCGTGGCTCTGCTCGTGGGTGAATGAATTGTGTGTGCATTCGTTTGCTGCATTTGTATTGATGCATTAGCATAGGGTAATCATATAACAAACAAAAATGAAAAACCCTACAAAATCAAAAAGTGATAAGATAAGACCACCTTTATCTCGGACAATCTTCAGTTAAGCTAGCCTGGTTTCAGGTTCTTTGCAAGCTAAGTAGCCACGTTGACCGACAGAAGAGATAAAGGGTCATAAAAAACATAAAAACAATTTAAAGCCATAAAAATACCTTCTACAAAATAAAAAGATTCTTGAGAAAGGTCTTACAATGAATACAACCTTTGTTTATCAAAATAATAAGAGACGAAAATAGGACTCTCTTCATCAAAACTCATAAACATCCATATAGATAGTTTGTTTCCAAAGAAAAAACCAAGTACTATCATGTATCATATTAGGAATAAAACATGATAATACTTAGAAAAACAAACACTTACATGCATGCATTTACAAGAGCTCATCCTCATATCATGCATTTTTCATTTCTTCTAGATAATGGAGGGATCCGGTAATAGACAGTTAAAGAAAGTGGAAATCCTTCTATGCCGTGTAGAGAAGTTAAGGCAGTTGAGTACATATATGCCTCCAGAGGTCATTGCTAATTTCGAGAAATCTTATGGAAGAATTCTTGACCTCCTGAAAATCAGCATCGATCCAATTTTTGTTAGAGCGTTGGTCCACTTCTGGAATCCCAATCTGCACTGCTTCGAGTTTTCGCAAATTGACTTAGTACCAACCTTAGAAGAATATGAACTCATGGTTAGATGGCCTCAATCAGCTGGGGTCTATGTCAGTTCGGGAGTATATGTAGCCGTGAGTAAGGTTGCTACTATCATACGACTGCCTCCTCATCAATCCACCCTAGAGGGAAAAGGGAATATCAGAGGTTGGAAAATGGCTGTAATAGAAGACCACTTAGTTTCTCTGGCTGAAAAGAAAGATTGGTCTACATTCAACAAAACTCTAGCATTGGCAATGTTTGGAATCATATTGTTCCCATTTCATGTGAACATTGTGGATCATGCTGCAATAGATGCATTTTTTGCACTGGGATGTGTACTCAAAGAGTCCTATACCTGCAATCCTCGCGACACCACGCTTTCGTAGATTTTTGCCGACAAAAACAGGGGAAAACACTTAGATGCTTGCACTTCATTATTATACGTGTGGGGCATTACTCATTTCTACGCTTCAAGCCACATGGGCATATTTCCTGATCCTCTAAGGAGTTTTTCAAAAATCCCTCTTCAACATCGTCAAGCCTTAGAGTGGAAAACCGAGTTAGAAAGCTGGAACATAGAGCATGTATCATGGGTTTGCCCTTGGTTCCGACCCGGTTATATTCTCGTACGATGCGGAGATTACCTGAGCATACCACTTCTAGGTCTCAGAGGTTGCATAGCCTATTCTCCTAAGATGGTTATGAGACAACTTATGAGAACCCAGACCGCGCCAATTCAGGAAGAGCTCAGAGGGCTGAGTCTATGCCATTATTCCCATAGCTTTGAAGAAGTATCCGCTGTCCGGAAAGCATGGGAAAGACCAGTCTATATGGGAGATAAAGAACTCGGAAAGGTTCAGGTATCTACATCCCGTGAATATGAAGAATGGAGGAAAAATAGAGGGATACCCCAACCATCTACTGCATTCACTACAACGTTAGTCAGTGAAGAGCCACAATTGCAGGTCAATGCCTTAAACAAGATGGTTGAAGTCATGGAAGCTCAGCTAAGGGCTTTTGAAGAAAAAGAGCAAGAATCAACCCTTATAATAAATGGTCTAAAAAGGCAATGTAGAAAGAAGGACCACGAAATAGAGCGTCTTAAGAATGATTGTGCTTGATTATCGGGAAGAGACTAAACAAGCATTGAAGATTCCGAGACTTGAGCAAGATAGTCCGTTCGGGACATGAATGACGAAATAGCACATCTTGAGAGCACGCTTGCGGAACAGTGCAAGAACGATCAAGTTAATACAGGATGACCTAGAAAATACTCGGTCAGAAGCACAGAAGTGGTGGGAAACCACTGAAAAATACAGAGTAGACCTAGAGGAGCTACATGAGAAAGAAAAAGATGGATTAGCTCAGTATGGTCAATTACTTCTTGAAAGAGACCGAATAATAAAGTGGTCTGATCAACTACATGCCTTGATCGTTCATTAGGAAGAGAAGATAAAAGAGGCTCGTCGATATAGTGAAGATATGAGCCAGGCAGTATCTGAGCAAATCAAGACACTCAGAAACCATGTGAGAACAACTGAAGACGAATTATGAAGAAAGCCTAATTTACCCATAGGATTCTTCAAGCTTCTCCGTTTCTGTCAACACTTGCTTCAAAGCATTGTATAGAAGGATAAACACTTTCTAGTTGAAATAAAAAGTTTTTTTCCTTAAACTGTCTATTGCATTTATAAGTTGCATACATTCATACATCCCTCCTCATTTTAATAATAAAGATAATAAAAAGAAAGGATTAATTGATGTGCTTTCCACAAATTAGAATAAATGGAAAAGAAGCCTTTCGTCATCAAAATCTCTACAACGGTCGATAGATCCAAAGATGATAATAAACAAGCACCGTTGGTTATTCCAATCAATAAAAGGGAAGAGGCAATAACACCTTTGCGTTTATTCGTGCCTCAATCTTTCCCTTATGAATCAAATAAAGCTGTACCTTGGAGATACTCAGAAGAATCGTCAGCCAATCAAGATATCTCCAACATAGCCGGTATTGGGGGCATGACAAGAAGCGGAAGAATATACTCCCCCAAGGAATTACAAGATAACATTCCTAAAGATAAAATGAAAAATAAAGCCGAAGAAGAAAAGGAATCCAAGGAGGAGACAGACGAGTTACTCCAGTACATAAGACAAAGCGAGTACTCCATCATAGATCAACTCAATCGTACTCCAGCAAAGATAACTTTGTTATCACTCATCATGAGTTCGAAACCGCATCGAAACGCATTGTTAAAGGTTTTGAATGAATCATTTGTTCCGCATGCAATATCCAAAGACAAGTTTGAAGGAATTATTGGTAATATTACAGCCGATAATCACCTTACCTTCACTAATGAAGAACTCCCTATTGAAGGGTCCAATCATAATAAGCCCTTGCATATTTTTGTCAAATGCAAGGAATATCTCATTTCCAAAGTTCTTGTGGATAATGGGTCATCCTTAAATGTTATGCCTAAAAGTACACTCGACAAGATAACAGTGCTGTCGCCGCCTCCCAAAAAACGAAGGGGCGGTCGGAGCGACACGATGGTTTTTTGACCCTCTTGCTTTCGCGTTTTTTATGGGTGGTTACAACGTCCTTAGGTTGTCCGATAACCGGGCTAACCTAGAGACGAGGTTTTCGAAAAGTGTTCTTGGGTTGTCCGATAACCGGGCTAACCCAAGAACGGGTTTTGAAGGGTTCGTGGGGTCGCCACCGATGTTTTTACCGGAAACATCGGAAAAGGAGTTTAAAAAGGTGTTGGTTTTCGAAAACCAACTTTGGTCATTAGAACCAGAGTTGGGTAAGGGAGTTAGTTACGTGTAAAGGAAGTGTTAGTTCCTTTACGACGCCCCTTTCGGGTTCCCTATGATAGGCCGACTACTTTGGATAAATAATTAAACTGGAAAATTGCGCTTTTACCCTTTTATTATGCGGTATTTAAAGATTATGACTACATGGCCCTAGCGTCTATTGCATAATTTTAAATGAAAGCGGTAAAATTAGAAAGAGAGAGGGTGCACCTCCAAAGCGAGCTTTTTGTATTTCTCTTTAAAGAGTGGGTGCTTTTTGGCAACCCTTCACTCTACAAATCTCAGAAACTCCGGAAATGCCTCGGAGGGATTCTAAAGAAGATTTATGATGCTCAATTTATACCTAGAGACATTCAGAAACTCTGGAAATGCTTCGGAGGGGTTCTAGAGAGAGAAAATCTAGAGAGAAGGAGGAGCTATTGTGTTGTTGTGTGTCGGAAAAGGGGGAATGGAGCCCCTATTTATAGTTTTTCGCGCCTGACAGGTCGAGACTGCCGTTTCGTCTGACAGGGTCGAGACCGCCGTCTGGACAATCCAGACCGCCGTCTCGACCATGGCAGGGGGTCGAGACCGCCGTCTGGATAATCCAGAACGCCGTCTCGTCCCTGGCGTGAGGCGAGACGGCGGTCTGGTCCTTCCAAACGGCGGTCTCGTCCCTTCAGGGCGAGAAACTTTATTTTTCGGGCCAAAAAACCCTCCTATCTTAGTACGGGGGCCTAATAGTCTCTCCTAGTGGCTTGTTAGGCTTCGACCGTCTTCAAATAGGGGGTCTTCTGACTTTATTTGGAGGCCGGGCAAGATTTGGGGTCTACAACTGCCCCCCCTTTACCTGACTAGTCGGTTGTTGGCTTTGTTGTGCCAGACAGGTAGACAGGAAGGTAAAGGAGTTGATCCTCTCGCCCGGCTACCCTTCGGACGTCCCGTCTTGTGGCGGATGATCCTCTGGGGAGATGTTGTATTTATGCACCTCCGGGATACTACTCCTGACGTAGCCGATCCTTCGGTTGATGGGTATAAACCCCCCATCAGGCTGATAGTTACAGTCCGTTGTGTGGGACTGGATGGGTATGAACCCCCATCAGGCTGGTACAGTCCGTTACGTAGGACCGGATGGGTATGAACCCCCCATCAGGGTGGTACAGTCCGTTGCGTGGGACCGGATGGGTATGAACCCCCCATCAGGGTGGTAGTGGCGGCTTACTGTTCAGGTGGCCCATGCGCCGTTTAGGCACTCCTTGTGTGCTGGTTGATAGGTATAAACCCCCTATCATGCTGGTACAGTCCGTTGCGTAGGACTGGTGGTGGTGGTGACTTACTGCTCGGGTAGCTCATGCGCCGGTTCACTGGGGAGTGATTTCTGTGTTTGTTGGTGGATATGTTCATCCGGGTTGTGCTGGGGTTTTTTTGTTGGTTGTCCATCCAACTTTGTTGGTTGCTGGGGATTCTTTGTTTCTGATTTTTTTGTGGTAATCATCCGACTCTTTCTGGCTGGTCGGGTTCTTCTCTTCTCTTTTTGTGTTTGACTTTTGCTTGGTAGTCGGAATTTCGTCGGTTAAGGTAGTTGTTTTTGTTTTAATCCTGCCTTTTCTTGCGGTTTTATTTCTTTTTTCTCGCGATTTTGGATTTTGGCTTTTTTCTTGAGCGTATGCCTTTTCTCTTTTAAGTTTTTTTTGTGACACTGAATTTTGTAAAAGAAGGCAAAGAATGCATGGAATAAAATTTTATTCATGGGAAATTTTATTACAACAGCTTTTATTTAGGCCAGTACCGTCCCTAGGGGCTATCATCAGGGGAATCGGAGTAAGGAAACCCTTTGTACATGTGATACCGGAAGTCTATTTGCTCTTGGACTTCGTCACGGTAGTCCTCTTGGAATGTCGTCCATTCCTGCTGTATCCTCTGCTGCTCCTGGTAGATCTCGTCCTGGCGAGCTTGAAAGGCCTGCTGGCGAGCATCCTGGGCCTGCTGCCACTGGGTCTGCTGCTCTCGCCACACCACTATTTGGCTGAACTGTTGGCTCAGATCATTCATGTGTTGGTGCATGCCAGCAAAGTCCTCTGTGTACGGTGGTGGCTGTTGCTGCTGCTGCTGTTGCTGCTGGGAGCCGGGAGACGTGGGCATATCCTGCATCGCCACGATCCCCTGGAGATCCAGCTCGAAGTCCAGGGAGGGGTGCAGGGCGAACTGGTTTCCCCGACGTATCAGCATCCCCATGCTGACCAGCATTGGCCCATTTATGGGCTCGGGTCGTAGGTTGCGGGCCAGCTCTTCCCAGCCAGGGCACCCCCTTCTCTCTGCCAGAGGGGTGACGAGGGGAGCTATGAGGACGACCCCTGTGGATCTGCTCCCGAAGTCCTTAAGGTCCCTTAGGAGAAAGTACCCGGGGTTGCAGCACCGCCTCTGGTGCATGCAGTAGAGGACAAAGAGATCAAGGAGGGATATCTTACCCTGGCTCTCCTTCCTCCCATGGATTGTGCCTGCCAGCAGCTTGTGGCAAATGCGGAGTGCCGGTTGCAGTGCAGAGCCTCTCATCAAAGTGGGCAGTGTGGTTGCTCCTGTGAGCTCATGCCACATTTCCGCGGGGGTGAGGTTGGCGGGCCGAGAGCAGATGACCTCTCGGTATTCCCGGGTCAGTGCTTCCTCGGGCCGGATGAATCCAATGGACACATTGAATTCTTCCAGGGTGGTGGTGTGGTATTGCCCGCCCATGAAATAGTTCACCATTTTGGTGGGCTGCATGCCTGAGGCCATGGAGGGGATCTCGATGAGAGAGACGGAGGCCAAGAATTCTTGTACCGCTTGGGGGTACACATGTGTGGGTGGGGTTCGCAGCAGAAAGCCCCACCCAATGCTGTCGATGTGGGCTCTGACGTCCTCCTCCCATCCAAACTCGGCTAGGACGCCGAAGTCCAGTGTCAGCATGGAGTGCCACTGGTAGTTCCTGATGTTGTCCAGGCAGGCCTGGTGCTGTGGTGACAGCTGAGAAGGATCTGGGGGTGGCGGTGGCGCCGAGCTGCTAGCACCAGCGGTGCCCCTTCTCTTCCTGGAGGCACTTCTTCCGAACATCTTGAGCAGGGAAGGCTTGGAGGAGTAGAAATATGAGTTTTGGAGGCTCTGGAGGCTTAGGAGGCAAGGAGAGTTGTGAGGAAACCCATCCAGGCGCGCCCCCTTATATAGGAAATTTTTCAGGTCGAGACCGCCGTCTGGGAAGTCGAGACGGCGGTCTCGTTTGGGTTGCTGGTCGAGATGGCGGTCTGGAGGTTCCAGACGGCGGTCTCGACTTTGCCTGAGTCGAGACGGCGGTCTGGTTCCTCGAGACGGCGGTCTCGATTTGCGAGGAATCGAGACGGCGATCTGGAATGTCCAGGACGGCGGTCTCGAATTTCCGGTTTTTTTTTTTGAATAAGAAATAGGACCTGGTTCAAAAACATTTTATGCATGCAAATGTTTTCATGTTTGATGTCCTATAATGCCTACTTTAATTAGTTTTTCAGAAGGATTTAACCGACGTGTCTTGTTGTGCTGAAAGCCTTCTGATTCGCCGCGTTTACTTTTGGCTGTACCGTGCCGGACTTCTTGTGACCGAAGGGTAATTTCTTTCTTTTCTTTTTCTTTTTCTCTTTTTTCCTTCTTCTTTTTTTTTCTTTTTTTTTGTAGAGCACTTTTGTCATGTAGTGTCCCTTTTTCCTTGCTTTAGGGATTTCAATCCTCTTGTTGACTATATGCCTCCATATTCCCAAATTAATTATTAGAATATTGTCGTGAGGGTCAAGAGAAAAGAAGTAAAGGGGGGTAAAAATCAATGGTTTGTGTTTTAGAGGGTTGATTTTTATTGATAAAAGGATTTGTAAGAATGGCTGGCTAAGGTTAAGCCTGGGTGTTTAAGCTTTTGTCTAAGCAAACATCTTTCCCTTCTTTTTGTATTTGCGCTCTTTGGTTTTATCTCCATTGCTTTTAAATGGCTAGCTGATTTCCCTAGCTCGCCCTTTGGGTTTTCGAACTAGGATACTGTGTATTGGCCCTAACTTTTGTCTAGGTTTCTTCTTTTGTAAAATTTTGGAGAAATCCTAGCGGACCTTATTTGTAACCCTAACTTTTGCCTAGGCTACCCTTTATTGTTGTTCGGGTATCCTACCGGGTCGACCCTATCTTTTGTGTAGCCCCCTTAGTGGGTTTCCTACCGGGTAATTTGCCCTTTTCTTTGGCCTTTGGCTTCTCTGGGCTTCTTTCTTTTTTGTGGATTTATTTTTTTGTTCACAGTATTGGCGAAGCGTGACTTCCTTCATGGCTTAGGTGAAGTCTTTATTTTTATGTGCTTCTAATCAGCTAACTTGATGATAATAGCAATGGTGAAGGTTGATTATTTGGAAGCGCTTCTTATTCTTCTTCTCTTTTTATGTTTACTTAGACAGGGTTATTTATGTGGTCCAGTCAGAAGTAGAAGGAAGAGAAGCAGATAGAAAGAATCATTCTTATTAATTAATGAGGGAATATGTGCCCTAAAATGCCCGGGGGTCGGGCTCGCCCCGGGGGATAATCTCTAACAATCATGGGGTTTACATCCCTTAAACAAAGAAAAAGATTTCCTAATGACTAGAGTGGCTCTTGACGCTTGCACCCCTCCACTTCGGAAAACTTGCTTGAGTGTGCGGAGGGGAGACTTCCCTTTTTTTCTTTTCGCCCGACCCTCGGTAGGGTCATATCCTAGGCCATACTTGCAAGGATTGTCTTTGAATTCTGGGGGTTCCCTCATGCCTTGGGAATCTGCCCCCAGTCCTTGGCCAGGATGGTAGCCATGCCTCAACATCATGCAGGCTACCTTTGTGTTTCTGGGAAGTCGCTCTATACTGGCAATTTCGAGCACTGGAAAAGATGTTTCAAGGGCCTCTTTAGCCGCATCCACATAAGGTTGAGTGGACGGTCCACTGATCAGGATATCGTCTTCTGCTTGGACTGTGACCAGTTTATCGTCCACTATGAACTTGACTTTCTGGTGGAGCGTTGAAGGTACTGCCTTAGCGTCATGAATCAGAGGCCTGCCGAGGAGACAACTGTATGCTGGAGTAATGTCCATTACATGGAAATCGATGTTGAAGGTAGTGGGTCCAACCTGGATTGGCAAACTGATCTCTCCCACTACTTCTCGTTTTGATCCGTCGAAGGCTCGAACGATGGTGCTGCTTGGGCGCAGACGGGTTC
Organism: Sphenostylis stenocarpa; assembly: GCA_963425845.1. NCBI lineage: Eukaryota > Viridiplantae > Streptophyta > Magnoliopsida > Fabales > Fabaceae > Sphenostylis > Sphenostylis stenocarpa. The sequence continues at coordinate 22,062,239 of OY731398.1, forward strand.
CTTGGATAGTTAACTTATCCAGTGTGCACTTGGGCATCACATTCAGGGACGACCCGTTATCCACAAGAACTTTGGCGATGAGGTATTCCTTGCATTTAACCGAGATATGCAAGGGCTTGTTATGTTTTGGCCCCTCGAGGGGGAGTTCTTCCTCTGTGAAGGTGAGGTGATCGTTTGCCGTGATGTGACCGACGATCCTCTCAACCTTTTCTTGGGATATTGTGTGAGGTACATGCGCCTCACTCAAGACCTTCAGCAGGGCATTCCGGTGTGGTTCCGAGCTCATTATCAAAGATAGCAACGTGATCTTTGCAGGCGTACGATTGAGCTGGTCAATAATGGAATACTCACTCTGCCTTATAAACTGGAGTAATTCCTCTGTCTCCTCCTTGGATTCTTTATTTTCTTTTTCTTCTTCGGTCTTTTTATTTTTTCCTTTATTTTGGAGGACATTTTCCTGTGTGTCCTTGGGGGAGTAGATTCTTCCACTTCTAGTTGTGCCCCCAATGCCGACTATGTTTGTTATTTCTTCTTTTATTGGTGAAGATTCCCCATATCTCCACGGTACAACTTTATTTGACTCGTAGGGGAAAGGACGTGGCATAAATAGTCGCACTGGCGTCCTTGCCCCCTCTTCTTTACTCTTGAGGACCAACGGCCGAGGTTTATTTCCCTCTTGTGATGATTCGACCGTTGGGGTGAGCTTTATTAGGAGTGACTTTCTCTCCATTCTTCTAAGTTGGAAGACGTGTTAGTTAATCCTTCCTTTTTATTATCTTATTTATTAATCGTGAAGGAGGGGAGATTAAATATGCAAATGCATGTTCATGTATGCAAGTAGACAACTGTTGAATAAGGAAAAAGATTTCATTAATTCCTTGGAAGGTGTACATTCTCCTATTCGATACTACGAAGCGTCTTTTGGCAAAAACGGAAAAGCCTAAAGAAACCCACAGGCGGGTCTTGATTCCTATGTAGTTCTCTCTCGACTTCCCGGACATGGTGAGCGAGCTCTTCGCTTTGCTTGTGGACTGCCTGGCTCATATCTTCACTGTACTTCTGAGCCTCTTTGATCTTCGCCTCTTGATGAACGACCAAAGCTTGTAGTTCCTCGAGCTTTGCAACAGCTCGGTCTTTCTCTTGCAGTACTTGGCCGTACTGAGCTAGCCCGTCTTTCTCCTTAAGGCGTAGCTCAGAGAGACTTTTGGTGAGTCTCCTGTTGGCCTCTCGCTCTTGGCGAATGTCTAACCGAGCCTTAAGGAGCCCTTCCGACAACTCCTTGATCGTTTGGGCCTGCATAGCTGATTCGGCCTCAAGGTGTGTTGTTTTGGCGGTTATTTCTTGCAGTTGGCTATCCGAACTGGTTTTAGCAATTTTGGATGCTCGGATAGCTTGTTCGTTAGTGTCAGCACATTGGTCCTTGAGGCGCTCTATTTCATGATCCTTTTTCTTGCCTTGCCTTTGTAGACCGTCAATCGTGAGGATAGATGCTTGCTCTTTTTCCTCAAGGGCCCATATCTGGGATCCCATGATTTCTACCCTCTGGGTCAAGGCATTGACTTGTGCCTGCAGCTCTTCGTTGTTGGCGATTGGCATGGGTGTGGTGGATGGTTGAGCCATCCCTCTTTTTCTTCTCCACGCCTCGTAGTCACTGGTGACAGTTACCCGAGCTTTTCCTAGCTCTCTGTCTCCCATGTAGACTGGCCTCTCCCATGCTTTTCTCATGGTTGATGAGTTGGTGATCGTTCACGGGTCTCCAAAGAAGCACAGTCCTCCGAGATCCCCTCGGGAAATAGTAGTTTGGGTCCTCATGAGTTGCCTCATAGCTACTCTAGGTGAGTAGGCTATGCAACCCCTGAGTCCTATCAAGGGTATGTTCGGATCGTCCCCACATCTGATGAGAACGGGGCCGGGTCGGAACCAAGGGCAGACCCAAGATATACTGTTGGCATCCTTTCGTTCTAACTCATCCCTCCATTCTATAGTCAGGCGTCGTTGGAGGGGGATTTTGGAGAAGCTTCTCAAGGGATCGGGGAATATCCCCATGTGACTGGAGGCGTAAAGATGCGTGATGCTCCACACGTATAGTAATGAAGAGCAGCAGCGGAGTGTTCTCCCTTGCTTCTGATGGCAGAAATCCACCGAGAGCAAGGTGTCAGCAAGAATAGCAGGCAAGGGACTCTTCGAGTACACGTCCCAAGCGAAGAAAGCGTCCATGACGGCTTGATCTATTGTGTCGAGGTGGAAGGGGAACAGGATTGTTCTGAAGATTATTAGTGCCAGGGTTTTGTTGAAGGTAACCCATTCTGCCCTTTCAGCCAAGTAGGACAGGTGGTCTTCTAACATCGATACTTTCCACCCCTGGGTGTTCCCTCTTCCTATCAGGGTACTCTGTTGGAACGGTAGATGGATAAGGGCAGCGACTGGTGCTGTAGGAGTATACGCCTCGTGGCAAATATGGACCCCGGCTGATTTAGGCCATTTCAACATAGCTTCATACTCCTCTAAGGTGGGCACCATGTCAAACTGTGGAAATTCAAAGCACCGCAGACTGGAGTTCCAAAAATGAATCAGTACCCTGAGGAATACCTGATCGACACTGATCTTTAGGAGGTCCAAAATTCGTCCATAGGACTTTTCAAAATCAGCGCGGACCTCTGGTGGCATTGTTGCACTAAGCCGTTCCAGCTTCCCAGTATGGTTTTGGAGAATATCCACCTTCCCCACTTGTCTACTTGTCCCCTCCATTTTCTAGAATCAAAATGTATGATTTGATGAAGATGATGTTTATTGTATGAATGTGAGTGTTTATTCTTCTATTTATCATGTTTTTCTACATGATGTATGGTATATATTTTTTTTTGAAAGAGTAAACTATCTATATGAATGCTTTATGAGTGTAATTTTTGGACCAGGTCTTATTTATGAACTTTGGAAAAATGGATTTTTTTTATTTTTTATTTTTTTTTTATAGCCTTTTATCTCTTCTGTCGGAACTGCGTGGCTACTTAGCTTACAAAGAACCTGAAACCAGGCTAGCTAAAAGGCAGACTGTCCGAGATAAAATATGGCTTTATGCGAAAGAAATATTTAGCGTCCCTTATCTCTTCTGTCGGAACTGCGTGACTACTTAGCTTACAAAGAACCTGAAACCATGCTAGCTAAAAGGCAGACTGTCTGAGATAAGGGTGTTTATTTGTGAAAAATATTTTTGGTTTTTGTTCTGTTGTTTGTTTATGCCATGCAACATACAAATGCAACAATCATATGCACACACAATTCGATCATCCCCGAACAGGCGAGATTTCGTTTTTATCACGAGGTAGGGTTTTCCTACAGAAAAGTGCATTGGTCAGGGTAGGTTCTAACTGTTCTCACCAGGCTAAGGCCCCCAAGGTGCCCCATTATAGGGTCCCCACTCTCCAGCCGTCCGACCATGCTCAGCACTAAGGCCAGAGTCGGTCTTGTTGCCAAAAGAGGAAGGTTATCACCTTGAGTGGTGGTTTCCGATCACACTGGTGGGCACAAGGCCCTAACTACAGCGAACCGTACCTGCCACCCACTCCCTATGGTTATCTCACTTGCCCCCGGGTATAGAGGGAACTGTAGTGTGCAAGGGTTTGTGTGCAGTTTATATTTCAATCAATTGCGTAAGTATAAACAAGCAACAGTTATTTGAAAGCCAAACAATAAAGCATGTTATAATACAAGACAGGGTAAAAGCGCTATTTTCTTGGTTTAATTATTTTTAAGCCAGCCCATCACTAAATGGGATCAACTCTCTAGGCTTCCCCAGTGGAGTCGCCATCTGTCGCCGCCTCCCAAAAAACGAAGGGGCGGTCGGAGCGACGCGATGGTTTTTCGACCCTCTTGCTTTCGCGTTTTTTATGGGTGGTTACAACGTCCTTAGGTTGTCCGATAACCGGGCTAACCCAAGAACGGGTTTTGAAGGGTTCGTGGAGTCGCCACCGATGTTTTTACCGGAAACATCGGAAAAGGAGTTTAAAAAGGCGTTGGTTTTCGAAAACCAACTTTGGTCATTAGAACCAGAGTTGGGTAAGGGAGTTAGTTACGTGTAAAGGAAGTGTTAGTTCCTTTACGACGCCCCTTTTGGGTTCCCTATGATAGGCCGGCTACTTTGGATAAATAATTAAATTGGAAAATTACGCTTTTACCCTTTTATTATTCGGTATTTAAAGATTATGACTACATGGCCCTAGCGTCTATTGCATAATTTTAAATGAAAGCGGTAAAATTAGAAAGAGAGAGGGTGCACCTCCAAAGCGAGCTTTTTGTATTTCTCTTTAAAGAGTGGGTGCTTTTTGGCAACCCTTCACTCTACAACTCTCAGAAACTCCGGAAATGCCTCGGAGGGATTCTAAAGAAGATTTAGGACGCTCAATTTATACCTAGAGACACTCAGAAACTCCGGAAATGCTTCGGAGGGGTTCTAGAGAGAGAAAATCTAGAGAGAAAATCTAGAGAGAAGGAGGAGCTATTGTGTTGTTGTGTGTCGGAAAAGGGGGAATGGAGCCCCTATTTATAGTTTTTCGCGCCTGACAGGTCGAGACCGCCGTTTCGTCTGACAGGGTCGAGACCACCGTCTGGACAATCAGACCGCCGTCTCGACCATGGCAGGGGGTCGAGACCGCCGTCTGGATAATCCAAACCGCCGTCTCGACTAGGCAGAAGTCGAGACCGCCGTCTGGTCCCTGGCATGAGGCGAGACGGCGGTCTGGTCCTTCCAGACGGCGGTCTCGTCCCTTCAGGGCGAGAAACTTTATTTTTCGGGCCAAAAAACCCTCCTATCTTAGTACGGGGGCCTAATAGTCTCTCCTAGTGGCTTGTTAGGCTTCGACCGTCTTCAAATAGGGGGTCTTCTGACTTTATTTGGAGGCCGGGCAAGATTTGGGGTCTACAAGTGCAAGGAACCCACATACGCCCGAGTAATACAGTTGTTCGAGCCTTTGACGGATCAAGACGTGAAGTAGTAGGAGAGATTAGTCTACCTATCCAAATTGGACCTACCATTTTCAACATAGACTTCCACGTGATGGATATCATGCCAGCATACAGTTGTCTCCTTGATAGACCTTGGATTCATAGCGCTAAGGCAATACCTTCAATGCTCCACCAGAAAGTCAAGTTTGTGATAAACGATAAACTAGTCACAGTTCAAGCTGAAGAAGACTTTCTGATTAGCAAACCGTCTGTCCAACCATATGTGGATGCGGTTGAAGAGGCTCTTGAAACATCTTTTCAAGCGCTCGAAATTGCCAACATAGAAAGATTCCCTGCTAATATAAAGGTGGCCCATATGATGAAAAGATATGGATATCGCCCAGGACAGGGGCTCGGAAAGAATGCTCAAGGGATAAGAGAGCCACCAGATTTCAAGGATAATCCGCTAAAGTATGGTTTAGGGTACGACCCGACAAAAGATCAAATCATACGAAAAAGAGGGGTATTAGCGCAAAGGGTAGCGTTAGTCATTAGATGTCCTTCTTCTGATTCTAAGGAATGTAAACCTAGTGACTATTAGAGATCACTCCTCGGGGTATGCCCGGCCCCCGAGCATCTTTAGGGCACACATTTCCCTGAAATTACAAAAGAATGCTATTCTTACTATCTGCTTCTTTTCTTGCTAAATGTATCTATACCCCATTTTAATAAACAAGGTTTAGATAAAACGTTTTGTTTCAAATGCGTCCGAATAATTAAAGCGCCGCAAAGTAAAGTAAAAAATGATTGATTAACTAGAAACACAAATGAAATCTATCTTGACAAAATCAAGTTTCGACAATGTTGTGCAAAAAAAATGTATATGCATATAAAAAAAGCCCGTCGAGGCCAAAGGCCGAGACAAGAAAATAAAAGGGCAAAATACCCGGCAGGAAACCCACAAAGGGGGCTGTACAAAAGTTAGGGTAAACCCGGCAGGAGACCCGAACAATAATAAAGGGTAGCTTGGGCAAAAATTAGGGTTATTAAAAGTCCGCTAGGTATTCCTTAAAAATAAATACAAAAAAGGGAAACCTAGACAAAAGTTAGGACATAAGCACAACATCCTAGACTGAAAACCTGAAAGGGCGGCCTAGGGAAGTTAATCGATCGCAAAAAGGCGCCATAAATCAGTAAACAACGACGCCACATCATAAGAATGAAACGTTTATCTAAACTAGCCTAAACACCGACCAACCTTGGCTAGCCATTCTTACAAAAACCTCTATTATAAAAAATATCCCTCTAAAACACAAGCCTTTGTTGTAAATCCTATTCTTTCTCTTCTCTTGACCATTTCACTATAAAGCATTCAAGTAATAAAGGGGAATGTGGTAACATAGTGATCAATAGGAAGGTCAAAATCCCTAAGGAAAGGAAGGAGGGCATTGATATGGCAGTTGCCCTACGAACAAAAGATAATTCTTCGGCCATAGCAAAGAAAATTCCAAGACGGCAAATCAATACAGCTTAGCTTGTTGATCAAGAAACAAGATGACATAAAGGCACAACAACGAGAATGCGCCCGAAGTCAAAGCACATCAGTTAAAACTTTCAAAATATTAACTGAAATAGATCATAGGATGCATATCATGAAGCATTACATGCATTAAAGCATAAATGAAGGGAATCCTATCTTCAGTTTCATCAAAAAACACGAAAATTAACTCAAAAAACAACAACATCAACATAAGAAGCTTGAGACGGCCGTCCCAAGTGCCCAATTTCAGTTGGGACGCACGTCTCAGGTGGGGGTTGGCCTGTGTGCAATTTTTGCAGTTGGGACGACCGTCCCAACCCAGACGGCCGTCCTAAACCTCCATGCGCGACCTATATAGGTGGGGCGCGGGTTTTGGCTCCAGTACCTCAATCCAAGCTTCCTATCTTGCTTTTCCTCCTTCTCTATACACTTTTAGCATCCCTAAGAGAGTAGAGCTCACAATGGAACGTGGGGAAGCCTCATCCAGGAGAAAGCGCACCAGGACTGCTGCTAGAAGAACTCCTGTCACCAGCATGTTGCTAGCAGAAGCACATCAACAACGACTGGCAAATATCCAACAATTTGCCTGGTATCCTATGCTGCGACTGGATTTTGAAATCTTAGCTACATTCGGCTGGGAGCAAGATGTCAGAAAGTTCATCCACAACATAGGATGAGACTTTCTGCTCCGTGAGCCACCTACTCGGATCCACCGCACTGCCACAATGGAATTTCTTGCCTCTGTCAACATGATGGAAATGCCATCCGCAACAGAGGCCACTACAGAAAAAAGGCCAAATAAATGTCTCTAAACAGAGCATATCAAGAAAAATCTCCACAAAGAGGAAAAGAAGAAAAATCTTCACCCCGATTAATAAAAAGCTTCACAAAGCCAAGAGCCAAGACTCCATCATCAAAGTTGGATCCCCAAGAAATAAGGGAAAATTCCCCAAGGATCACCGAAAAGAAAAAAGAAAAAATATCTTTTCATTCAAAGAAGAAGCCAATGTGCATAAAAAGAGCACACATGCAAAAAACCAAATCGCAAAAAAAGAGAAATCGCGAGAAAAGGGTAAAAACCCATTCCCCAACAAAATAAGAGCTTAGGCAAAACCAGCTCAAACAACAGCAGCCAATAAGGAGTCGAAAAACTCCATTTCTCCCTAGAGGGACAATTCAAGATAGATCTCCGGAATGAAATTAATTCCCCAGTGGATCATCAACAAGAAAACTACCCCAGCGAGCCTACGACAAAGGCAAACTACAAAATTATATCCACAGGGAGTTAATCGCTCATAACGCCCAAAGACAGATATCCATAGTGAAGCACAAAGCCTTCACTTGCAACAAGCAAAGCAAAAAACTAATATCCCCAAGAAATGGGAAATCAACCTATGCAAGAGGCAATCCAAACCCTCAAAGTCTTCACCACTATTGAAGCATTCGCCTAATCAAGAGGCACAACAAAATCCCCAAATGAATCTTTGCCTAATCAAGAGGCACAATCAAGAAGAGAATTCAAAATCCCCAGAGGATTCCCGCCTAAAAAGAGGCAATCAACAAGAATCCCCGGCCAAGACCGGATGGCTAAAAAAGCCAAAACAATGAAATCCCCGGCAAAGCCGGATGGCTAAACAATAAAGCCAAAAACAAATAATCCTCGGTAAAACCGGATGACTAACAGAAAAGTCAAAAAGTAAAATCAATTATTCCCCATGGAATAGGCGCATAATCAGAAACAAGTAAGCCGCCAACACATCTCCAAAAACAGATAATCACAGGATTAACTACCAAAAAGTGCATCCTGAGAACCTTGCAGAACGGGGTTCGGACCAGGTGGGGGTAAGTACCCATCAAAATCTTGCAGAACGAGATTCGGACCAGGTGGGAGTAGGTACCCATCAGAACCTTACAGAACGGGGTTCGGACCGGGTGGGGGTAGGTACCCATCAAAATCTTGTAGAAACGAGATTCGGATCGGGTGGGGGTAGGTACCCATCAGAACCTTGCAGAACGGGGTTCGGACCGGGTGAGGGTAGGTACCCATCGGAATCTTGCGAACGAGATTCGGACCGGGTGGGGGTAGGTACCCATCGGAACCTTGCGTAACGGGGTTCGGACCGGGTGGGGGTAGGTAGCCATCGGAATCTTGTAGAAACGAGATTCGGATCGGGTGGGGGTAGGTACCCATCGTAACCTTGCAGAACGGGGTTCGGACCGGGTGGGGGTAGGTACCCATCGGAACCTTGCGAACGGGGTTCGGACCGGGTGGGGGTAGGTACCCATCGAGCCTTGCAGAACGGGGTTCGGACCAGGTGGGGGTAGGTACCCATCGGAATCTTGCGTAACGAGATTCGGACCGGGTGGGGTAGGTACCCATCGAGCCTTGCGGAACGGGGTTCGGACCGTGTGGGGGTAGGTACCCATCGAATCTTGCGTAACGAGATTCGGACTGAGTGGGGGTAGGTACCCATCGGAACCTTGTAGAACGGGGTTCGGACCGGGTGGGGTAGGTACCCATCGGAACCTTGCGTAACGGGGTTCGAACCAGGTGGGGGTAGGTACCCATCGAATCTTGCGTAACAAGATTCGAACCAGTGTGGGGTAGGTACCCATCGTAATCTTGCAAAACGAGATTCGGACCGGTGGGGGTAGGTACCCATCGTAACCTTGCGTAACGGGGTTCGGACCTGGATGAGGGTAAGTACTCATCGAATCTAGCAAAAATGCATATTCGTACCGGTGGGGGTAGGTACCCACCAAAACCTTAAAAATAAGGTCTCGTATCGGATGAGGGTAAGTACTCATCGAATCTAGCAAAAATGCGGATTCGTACCGGGTGGGGGTAGGTACCCACCGTAACCTTAAAAATAAGGTTTTGTACCGGATGAGGGTAGATACTCATCAAAACTTAGCAAAATGCATCGGGTAGAGTAAAAATACTCACCAGAAGCATTTCTAAAAGCGGGAACAAAGACTTGCTTCTATTAGAGGATAGTTCAGTGTTGAGCACCTCGGAAGAAAAGTACCCACAAGAGTTTAGCGAAATGCGAACTCATACCAGGTGAGGGTAGGTACTCACCGAAACCTTGTAAGAACAAAGTTCATACCTAGTGGGGGTAGGTACCCACAAAAGTCTAGTAAAATACAGACTTATACCGGGTGAGGGTAAGTACTCACCAGAGCTTTATAAAAGGAGGCTCAAAACCAGATGGGGGTTGGTACCTATCAAAATAATTATCATCCGGAGGATCAGCAAAGAAGCAACATCCGAAGGATAACCGGGCAAAAGGGTTAACTCCTTCCCCTGCCGAATAATTTTGTCGGTATATTAAAACCAACGAATTAATTAGGCAGGTGAAGGGGGGGCAGCTGTAGACCCCTAATTTTGCCCGGCCTCTCAAAATAAAGGCTAGGGAAACTTCACACGAAAACAAAGTTCACCCGGCTTCATATCAAAACCCGAGAAAGACCTCCCGCAACAAGACGGGGTTCACCCATCCACACAATAAAGACTAAGGAGACTTCCTACGCGAAGATAAAGCTCGCCTGAATCTTAATAAAGGCCAAGAAGACTACCTATATGAAGATAAAGCTTCAACGGACATCTATCGGCATCAATCTACGTCCGAAAAGGAAAGGAAAGCTTCCTGGGGTCCCGTAACGCGAAAACAGGCCAAGACAGAGTTGGGACAGCCGTCCCAAACATCAAAAGGCAAGTGAGACGCACGTCTCACCTTTGGGACGCACGTCCCAAGCCCTAAAATTCAAGTGGGACGGCCGTCCCAACCCAAACTGGCCGTCCCACTCTCCCCCCAGCTTGGCCCAATGTAAATTTTGCAGTTGGGACGACTGTCCCAACCCAGACGGCCGTCCCAGGTTTCCAGGCAGTGAAATCTATAAATAGGAGCCTCATTTGTCATTCTCCACACCCTTGACAACTCCAAGACTTGTCTTCTTCTCTCTCTCCTTCGAATGATCTCTCTGATTGCCTTTAATAGGTAACAATCAGTTAAGGAATTAGTATTCCGGCATTCGATTCTTCTAAGAAAATTTTAGTCGAGTCGAGTTTATTCGAGAGGAGAGTCATTGTAGAGTGAAGGATTGCCGCAAAGCGTCCTTTGTATAAAAGACTTATAATATAAAGCTTGCTTCGGAGGTTCTTCTCAATTGTCTTCCCTTTTATTGCTTTATTTACTGCTTTCTGTATGCAATGTAGATAAAACCATGTAGATAGCCATATTTAAATATTGTACGAATAAAATAGGGTAATAGAGTAATTTCTTGTAATCTTTACTTAAATGAATTAATCCGTCATAGGGAACCCGAAAGGGGCATTGTGGGGTGCTAATACCTTCCCCACACGTAACTAACTCCCTTACCCAACTCTGGTTATAATGGCCAAGTTTGGTTTTTATTAAAATCAATGCCTTTTTCTCCTTTTCCAATGTTTATGGTCAAAACATTGGTGGCGACTCCAAAAGAACCCTTTTTGAAAACCTTGCTTCTATTAGAGGATAGTTCAGCGTTGAGCGCCTCGGAAGCAATGAACATATTTTTAACAAAAAACGTGAGTCTCAACCATCTTTTCGCGACCGCTCGCATTAAGATTCGAGATGTCCCAGGACGTCGGAACGGACGACGGCGACATCCCCTAGGGAGGAATGGAGTTTTTGACTCCTTATTAGATGTTGTTGTTTTGAGCTGGCTTTGCCTATGCTCTTATTCCTGTTGGGGAATGGGTTTTTACCTTTTTCTCGCAATTTGTATCTCTTTTTCGTGATTTGGATTTTACATATGTGCGCCTTTTATACACATTGGCTTTTTCTTTGGATGAAAAGATATCTTTTTTCTCTTTTCTTTTTGGCGATCCCTGGGGAATTTTTTCCTTTACTTTTTGGGGATCCAATCCTTGATTTGATTTAGTCTTGAGCTCTTGACTTTGTGAGGCTCTTTATTGAGCGGAATGAAGAAATTTTCTTCTTTTTTCTTTTCTTGAGATTCACCAAGGAGTTTATCAGCTTCCTGGGGATCCAATTTCGATGATGGAGTCTTGGCTCCTGGTCTTGTGAAGCTCCTATTTGAGCTGGATGAAGAGATTTTCTTCTTTTTGTCTTTTTGTAGACTTTTCTTGATATGCTTTTACTTGGAGATTTTTATTCGTCCTTTTTCGTGCCTCTATTGGGGAATGAAAGTTTTTCTTTTCTTTCTTTTTGTTGAACCCCTGGTGACATGGAGGATTTGACTCCATATTTTCTTTGATGAACTCTTGTGTAGTCCTTATTCTTCTTATTCTCCTTTGGGGAAGTGGTGGAGATTCTTGCATGAGTGTGCTTGATGACTCATGTGGCGATGAAGCCGAGTCGTGAGGTAATCTTTGTTTTGCCTTTGGAATAGGCAAGGATCCCGCTTGGGGATGATCAAGCCTTTCCGTTGGCTTTTTCTCGGTGTACCTTTGTTTATTGGGATTAGAAGGTTAGAGCTAGTTTCCTTGAAGCTCTTTATTCTGCTGAAGTAGTTCTGTTGGAATAGTCTTGATTTCACCTTTTCCTTTCGCGACTTTGATCTTTATCGTGAATTATTTGAAATCTGGCTTTTTAATACATCACGTGTGCCTTTTATTTTATAATTTTTGTACACGTGGGCTTTTTGAAATGAAAATAGAAATAACAACTTTTATTTATTACTTCTCTTTTTTGTGATACATTCAAGCATTTTCAAATTACTAGAAAATATCTAAAAATCTCCTAATCATCTGCCTCTGGGCTAGAATGGGCGGATGGTGCTGGCGAAGGGATGCAGCGGAGTGTAGACCCCTAATTTTGCCCGGCCTCTCAAAATAAAAGCTAGAGGAACTTCGCCCGAAGATGGAGTTCGTCCGGCTTCCCAAAACCGAGGAAACCTCCCACAACAAACACGGAGATCGCCCGGCTTCATATCAAAAATAGAGAAAGACCTCCTGCAACAAAAACGGGGTTCACTCATTCACGCAGTAAAGACAAAGGAGACGTCCTACACAAAGATAAAGCTCGCCTGGCATCTTAATAAAGGCCAAGAAGACTTCCTACACGAAGATAGAGCTTCAACGGACATATATCGGCACCAATCCATGTTCGAAAACGGCAAGGAAAACTTCCCGGGGTCCCAAAATACAAAGGCTGGACAAAACAGGTCGAGACCACCATCCCAAAAGTGGGACGGCCGTCCCAACTGCAATTTAGCAGCTGGGACGCGCGTCCCGAATGTGGGACGGCCGTCCCAAATGTCCGGGGTCCCGAGTATGAAGAAAAATGCGTTTGGGACGGCCATCCCAAACATGCCAGGCCGTCCCAAACTGTCCCAATGCAAAAATGCATTTGGGACGGCCGTCCCAGTCCGGACGGCCGTCCCAAATGTCCAGGGGGCGAAAATGGCTATAAATAGGAGCCTCATTTGTCTCATTCCACACACCTCGGACACCGGAGCATTTCCTGGACTTGTCTTCTTCTCTCCCTCTCTCGAATGATCTTTCTGATTGCCTTTAATAGGTAACAATCAGTTAAGGAATTTGTATTCCGGCATTCGATTCTTCTAGAAATTTTAGTCGAGTCGAGTCTGTAATCGAGAGGAGAGTTGCTGTAGAGCGAAGGACTGCCGAAACGCGTCCTCTTTGTAAAAGACTTATAATATAAAGCTTGCTACGGAGGTTTTTTCTCAATTCTCTTCTTCTTTACTGCTTTATTTACTTCTGTATGCAATGTAGATAAATCATGTAGATAGCCATATTTATTAAATAAATAAAATAAGGGTTAATGCGTAATTTCTCATAATCTGGACTTAAATGAATTAATCCGTCATAGGGAACCCGAAAGGGGCATTGTGGGGTGCTAATACCTTCCCCACACGTAACTAACTCCCTTACCCGACTCTGGTTATAATGGCCAAGTTGGTTTTTATTAAAATCAATGCCTTTTTCTCCTTTTCCAATGTTTATGGTCAAAACATTGGTGGCGACTCCAAAAGAACCCTTTTCGAAAACCTTGCTTCTATTAGAGGATAGTTCAGTGTTGAGCACCTCGGAAGCAATGAACACAATTTTAACAAAAAACGCGAGTCTCAACCATCTTTTCGCGACCGCTCGCAGAACGTTCGAGACGTCCCCAGGACGTCGGAACGGACGGCGGCGACAGATGGCGACTCCACTGGGGAAGTCCGAGAGTTGATCCCATTTAGTGACTGGATAAATTCAAACTAAGCAAAGATTTGAAATTACACCTTTACCCTTCCGTATGTTTATTGTATGGCTTTAAATAACTCGTCGTATGATTATTTTTGCAATTGTTTGAAATATAAATTGCACACAAAAAACCCTTGCACACAACAGTCCCTCTATACCCGGGGGCAAGAGTGAATACCTATAGGGAGTGGGTGGCAGATACGATCGGTTAGTTGGCACACGGGGCTACTACCGTTGTCGGAAAACCACCAACTCAAGGTGATAACTCTCTTCTTTTGGTCTAAGGATGTCGACACGGAGTTCCGTGCATGACCCGAGGATTGAAAGTTGAGAGGTCCCTATAATGGGGGCACCTTGGGGACCTTTGGCCTGGTGAGAACAGTTAGAACCACCTAAACCAAACACGTTTCTGCAGGAAAACCCTACCTCGTGATTAAATAAGCGTGGCTCTGCTCGGGGATGTACGAATTGTGTGTGCATTTGTTTGCTGCATTTGTATTGATGCATTAGCATAGGGTAATCATACAACAAACAAAAAAAAAATGAAAAAACCTAAAAATCACAAAAAGTGAAAAGATAAAAAGCCTTTATCTCGGACAGTCTTCAGTTAAGCTAGCCTGGTTTCAGGTTCTTTGTAAGCTAAGTAGCCACGTTGACCGACAGAAGAGATAAAGGGGTCATAAAAATATAAAATCAAATTAAAGTCATAAAAATACCTCTGTTACAAAATCAAAATTATTAGCAAAAGTCTTATAATTCATATTACCTTTTCTTCATAAAAATAAAAAAAGGGGAAGAAAATAGGATTCTCTTCATTGAAATCCATAAACATTCATATAGATAAGCTTTTCTTTCAAGGAAAACCTGGTATTATCATGCATCATATTAGGAATAAAAAATGATAATACTTAGAAAAATAAACACTTGCATACATGCATTTACAAAAATTCATCCTCATATCATGCATTTTCAATTTTGCTAGATAATGGAGGGATCTGGTAATAGACAATTAAAGAAAGTGGAAATCCTTCTGTGCCGTGTAGAGAAGTTAAGGCATTTGTGTACATATATGCCGCCGGAGGTCTATACTAGCTTTGAGAAGTCCTACGGAAGAATTCTTGACCTCCTAAAGATCAGCATTGATCCAATATTTGTTAGAGCATTAGTCCACTTCTGGAGTCCCGATTTACACTGCTTTGAGTTCCCGCAGTTTGACTTGGTACCAACCTTAGAAGAATATGAACTCATGGTCAGATGGCCTCAGTCAGTTGGGGTCTACGTTTGCTCAGGAGTATATACGACCGTGAGTAAGGTTGCTACTATTATACGACTGCCTCCTCATCAATCCACCCTAGAGGGAAAAGGGAATATCAGAGGTTGGAAAATGGCTATAATAGAAGACCACTTAGTCTCTTTAGCTGAAAAGAAGGATTGGTCTACATTCAACAAGACTCTAGCATTAGCAATGTTCGGAACCATATTATTCCCATTCCATGTGAACATCGTGGATCATGCTGCAATGGACGCATTCTTTGCCTGGGATGTGTATTCAAAGAGTCCTATACCTGCAGTCCTTGCTGACACCCTGCTTTCCGTAGATTTTTGCCGACAGAAACAGGGGAAAACACTTAGATGCTGCACTTCACTACTATACGTGTGGGGTATTACTCATTTCTACGCCTCAAGCCATATGGGCGTATTTCCTGATCCTTTAAGGAGTTTTTCAAAAATCCCTCTTCAAGCATCGTCAAGTGCTAGAATGGAAAACCGAGTTGGAAAGCCTGGAACATAGAACACATATCCCGGGTATGCCCTTGGTTCCGACCCAGCTTATATTCTCGTACGATGTGGAGATTACTCGAACATACCATTACTAGGCCTCGTGGGTTGTATAGCCTACTCTCCTAAGATGGCTATGAGACAACTTATGAGAACCCGGACCGCACCAACTCAAGAAGAGCTCGGAGGGCTCGAGTCTATGTCATTATTCCCATAACTTTAAAGAAGTATCCGCTGTCCAGTAAAGCATGGGAAAGACCAGTCTACATGGGAGATAAAGAACTCTGAAAGGTTCAGGTTTCTACGTCCCATGAATATGAAGAATGGAGAAAAAATAGAGGGATACCCCAACCATCTCGCTGCATTCACTACAACTTTAGTCGGTGAAGAGCTACAATTGCAGGTCAATGCCTTAAACAAAAGGGTTGAAGTCATGGAAGCTCAGCTAAGAGCCTTCGAAGAAAAAGATCAAGAGTCAACCCTTATAATAGATGGCCTAAAAAGGCAATGTAAAAAGAAGGACCACGAAATAGAGCGTCTTAAGAACGATTGTGCTGATTATCAGGAAGAGACTAAGCAAGCATTAAAGATTCCAAGACTTGAGCAAGATAGTCTATTCCGGGACTTGAATGACGAAATAGCACATCTCGAAAACACGCTTGCAGAACAGGCAAGAACGATCAAATTAATACAAGATGACCTAGCAAATACTCGGTCAGAAGCACAAAAATGGTGGGAAACCGCTGAAAAATACAGAGAAGACCTAGAAGAGCTACGTGAAAAAGAAAAAGATGGATTAGCTCAATACTGGTCAATTACTTCGTGAAAAGGACCGACTAATAGAGAGGTCTCGATCAGCAAGCATGCCTTGATCGTTCATCAAGAAGAAAAGATAAAAGAGGCTCATCGATACAATGAAGATATGAGCCAGGCAGTATTCGAGCAAATCAAGACGCTCGTAAATCACGTGATAACAACTGAAGACGAATTACGAAGAAAGCCTAATTTACCTATAGGATTCTTCAAGCTTTTTCGCTTTTGTCAACACTTGCTTCAAAGCATTGTATAGAAGGATTTACACTTTCTAATAAAAAGGATTTATTTTTCTCTCCTTAAATTGTCTATTGCATTCATAAATTGCATACATTCACATATCCCTCCTCATTTAATAATAAAGATAATAAAAAGAAAGGATTAACTGATGTGCTTTTCACAAATCAGAAAAATGGAAAAGAAGCCTTTCGTCATCAAAATCTCTACGACGGTCAATAAATCTGAAGATGATAACAAACAAGCACCGTTAATCATTCCAAACACTAAAAGGGAAGAAGCAATAACGCCTTTACGCTTATTCGTACCGCGTCCTTTCCCTTATGAATCAAATAAAGCTGTACCTTGGAGATACTCAGAAGAATCGACAGTCAATCAAGATATCTCCAACATAGCCGGTATTGGGGGCATGACAAGAAGCGGAAGAATATATTCCCCCAAGGAATTACAAGATAATATTCCTAAAGATAAAATGAAAAATAAAGCCGAAGAAGAAAACGAATCCAAGGAGGAGACAGATGAGTTACTCCAGTACATAAGACAAAGCGAGTACTCCATCATAGATCAACTCAATCGTACTCCAAGAAAAATAACTTTGTTATCCCTCATCATGAGTTCTGAACCACATCGAAACACACTCGTTAAAGGTTTTGAATGAATCATTCGTTCCGCATGCAATATCCCAAGACAAGTTCGAAGGAATTATTAGTAATATTACAGCTAATAATCATCTTACCTTCACCAACGAAGAATTCCCTTTGGAAGGGTCAAATCATAATAAGCCTTTGCATATCTCTGTCAAATGCAAAGGGTATCTCATTTCCAAAGTACTTGTGGATAATGGGTCATCCCTAAATGTTATGCCTAAAAGTACACTCGACAAGATAACAATACAAGGAACCCACATGCGACCAAGTAATACAGTTGTTCGAGCCTTTGACGGATCAAGGCGTGAAGTAGTAGGAGAGATTAGTCTACCAATCCAAATCGGACCTACCATTTTTAACATAGACTTCCACGTGATGGATATCACGCCAGCATACAGTTGTCTCCTTGGTAGACCTTGGATTCACAGCGCTAAGGCAATACCTTCAACGCTCCACCAGAAAATCAAGTTTGTGACAAATGATAAACTCGTCACAGTTCAAGCTGAAGAAGACTTTCTGATTAGCAAACCGACTGTCCAACCATATGTGGATGCGGCTGAAGAGGCTCTTGAAACATCTTTTCAAGCACTCGAAATTGCCAATATAGAAAGACTCCCTAATAACATGAAGGTGGCACATATGATGAAAAAATATGGATATCACCCAGGACAGGGGCTCGGAAAGAACGCTCAAGGAATAAGAGAGCCACCAGATTTCAAGGACAATCCGTTAAAGTATGGTTTAGGGTATGACCCCACGAAAGATCAAACCATACGGAAGACAGGGAAGTCTTACCCCTCGAAGACGATATTCCGAAAAGGAGGGGTATTAGCGCAAAAGGTAGCGTTAGTCATTAGGTGTCCTTCTTCCAATTCTAAGGGATGTAGACCTAGTGACTATTAGAGATCACTCCTCGGGGTATGCCCGACCCCCGAGCATCTTTAGGGCACACATTTCCCTGAAATTACAAAAGAATGTTATTCTTACTATCTGCTTCTTTTCTTACTAAATGTATCTATACCCCATTTTAATAAACAAGGTTTAGATAAAGCGTTTTGTTCCAAATGCGTCCGAATAATTAAAGCGCTACAAAGTAAAGTAAAAAATGATTGACTAACTAGAGACACGGATAAAATCTATCTCAATAAAATCCAGTTTCGACAATGTTGTGCAAAAAAATATATGCATATAAAAAGAAAGAGCCCGTCAAGGTCAAAGGCCGAGACAAGAAGATAAAAGGGCAAAATACCCGGCGGGAAACCCACAAAAGGGGGCCGCACAAAAGTTAGGGTAAACCCGGCAGGAGACCCGAACAATAATAAAGGGTAGCCTGGGCAAAAGTTAGGGTTATGAAAAGTCCGCTAGGTATTCCTAAAAAATAAATACAAAAAGGAAACCTAGACAAAAGTTAGGACAAAAAGCACAGCATCCTAGGCTGAAAACCCGAAAGGGCGGACTAGGGAAGTTAGTCAATCAACCAAAAAGGCGCCACAAATCAGTAAACAACGACGCCACATCATAAGAATAAAACGTTTTGTCTAAACTAGCCTAAACACAGACCAACCTCGGCTAGCCATTCTTACAAAAACCTCTATTATAAAAAATATCCCTCTAAAACACAAGCCTTTGTTGTAAATCCTATTCTTTCTCTTCTCTTGACCATTTCACTATAAAGCATTCAAGTAATAAAGGGGAATGTGGTAATATAGTGATCAATAGGAAGGTCGAAATCCCTAAGGAAAGGAAGGAAGGCATTGATATGGCAGTTGCCTTACGAACAAAAGATTGCTCTTCGGCCATATCAAATAAAATTCCAAGACGGCAAATCAATACAGCTAAGCTTGTTATCCAAAAAACAAGATGACGTTAAGGTACAATACCAAGAACGCACTCGAAGTTAAAGCACATCGCTTAAAACTTTCGAAATATCAACTAAAATAGATCATAGGATGCATATCATGAAGCATTATATGCATTAAAGCATCAATGAATAGAGTCCCATCTTCTTTCCTATCGAAAAACTCAAAAAACCAACTTAAGAAGCTTGGGACGGCCGTCCCAAAGGCCGGACGGCCGTCCCAAGTGCATTTTTCAGTTGGGACGTGCATCTCGTGAGGGGGCCGAGTCATGTGCAATTTTACCATTTGAGACGGCCGTCCCAACCCGGACGGCCGTCCCAAATCCCCCTACGCGGCCTATATATGTTGGGCGCGGATCTTGGCTCGGCACCTCATTCCAAGCTTCCTATCTTGCTTTTTCTCCTCCTCCATACATTTTTAGCATTCCCAAGAGAGCAAAGCTCACAATGGAACGTGGAGAAGCATCATCCAGAAGAAAACGCACCAGGACTACTGCTAGGAGAACTCCTGTCACCAACATGATGATGGCAGAGGAACATCAACAACGACTGGCAAATATCCAACAATTTGCCTGGTATCCTATGCTGCGACTAGATTTCGAGATCCTTGCTACATTTGGTTGGGAGCAAGATGTCAGAAGGTTCATCCACAACATAGGATGGGACTTTCTGCTCCGCGAGCCGCCTACTCGGATTCATCGCACCGCTACAATGGAGTTTCTCGCCTCCGTCAACATGATGGAAATGCCATCCATAATTCCTAGAGTGCCGCCAACGCAAGCTATCTCCTACTCGGATGGATGGAGCCTCACGGACCACCGCTTTGGATGACTTCAACGTCATCATGGGTTTCTCGCCAGCGGCCGACACAAGAACCCCGGAATATCGGTCCGCATATCCGGAGAAACCTGCAGTTCTTACCACCACCGGTATGTGGAAGGAGATTACTCGGAGCTATTAATCTCCCCTCTAACCTCGAAGGGTGCGGCCTTCAACCCCCCTCTTCGCATTTGCCACAAATTGCTTGCTCGGGACCATTCACGACCGGAAAGAAAGCCAGGGAAAGGTCACACTAGCTGATCTTTTTATAGTCTACTGCATGCATCAGGGACACCGGTGCAACCCGGGATACGCATTCCTAAAAGCTGTAAAGGAATGCGGTACTCGGGGACCAGCGGGAACGATCATGGTGGCTCCCTTCCTTACCCCTCTAGCTGAATATTGGGGATGCACAGACGGAGAAGATCTCCCAGCTGAACTCCAACCGGAGCCAATCAACGGAGGTGTGCTCGACAAACATGAATATCCTCGACAGAGAAGGGACAGGGTTCATCTTAAACCCTATCATCTCGATTTCATGGGATATGCGCGACTTCAATACGCCGCGAGACATTCCTACTACCTCGGAATCCCAGCAGCGAGTCACGAGACTATGATCTCTCCGACTTGTACCGACGCTTAGACGAGGAGCATCCATACATGCAAGGAGAGTTCCAGTCTATACGTCGACAATTTAGCCGCTTGACTGTCAGTGCAAGATAGGACGGACCGTCAGATAGAGAGCATGGTCCAGAATCAGACAAGGTTGCAGCGCCGCCTACTTCGCCGTTTTCCATCGCCAGTACCATCCGCCCACTCCAGTCCAGAGGCGGATGATTAGGAGGAGTCTTTCAGTAGTTTTTTTTAAAAAAGTATTTTGAAAAAAAATGCTTGAATGTATCAAACAAAAAAAAAATAGTAATAAATAAAAGTAGTTGTTTTTGTTTCACATTTCAAAAGCCCATGTGTACAAAAACTATAAAATAAAAGGCACACATGATATACTAAAAAGCCGGATTTCAAACATTCGCGATAAAATTAAATCGCAATCGCAAAAGGCGAAATTCAAAATTATCTTCAGCAGAATAAGGAGCTTCAAGGAAATTAGCTCCAACCGTCAACTTCAATCAACATCCTTCCATCCAAGAAAGAAGGAAACCATCAAAAGAAAGGCCAATGGAAAAGGTTTGATCATCCCTAAGCGGATCCTTGCCTACTCCAAAAGGCAAAACAAAAATACTCCACGACTCAGCATCATCATCACATGAGTCGTCGACCATAGTCATTTAAAGATTCGACCATCATCCTTCCACCAATAAAAGAAGGAAGCCATCAACACAGAAAAGCCAATGGAAAAGGCTTGATCATCCTCAAGAGGATCCTTGCCTATTCAAAGGCAGAAAATTATTTCATGACTCAACACCACCAAATGAGTCGTCAAGCATAAATCACTTGGAGCTACAATCGGCATCCTTCCACCCGGAAAAACATCAAGAAAGCGTAAAAGCCAATGGAAAGGCTTGATCATCCCCAAAGAGGATACTTGCTTACTCCAAAGGCAAGACAAAAAGATTACCTCACGACTCAGCTTCATCGCCACATGAGTCATCAAGCACACTCATGCAAGAGTCTCCGCTTCATTCCCCAAAGGAGAATGAGGGCTACACAAGAGTCCATCAAAGAAAATACGGAGTCAAAACCTCCACATCACCAGGGGGCAACAAAAAGAAAAGAAAGAAAAACTTTTCATTCCCTAACGGAGGCCACTACAGAAAAAGGCCGAATAAAAAATCTCCAAGTAGAGTATATCAAGAAAATCTACAAAAAGAGGAAAACAAAATTTTTCCATCTTCCAGCTCAAATAAAGAGCTTCACAAAGCCAGGAGCCAGGACTCCATCACCAAATTTGGATCCCCAGGAAACCGACAGACTCCTCGGTGAATCCCAAAAAAGAAGAAGAAAATCTCTTCATCCCGCTCAATAAAGAGCTTCACAAAAGGCAGGAACCAAGACTGCATCATAAAAAATCAAATCAGAGATTAGATCCCCAAGAGAAAAATCCCCCAGGGATCACCAAAAAGAAAAGAGAAAAATATATCTTTTCATCCAAAGAAAAGTCAATGTGCATAAAGAGGCGCACATATGCAAAAAACCAAATCACAAAAAAAAAAAAAAAAAAAAATCGCGAGAAAAAGATAAAAACTCATTCCCCCAACGGAATAAGAGCATAGGCAAAGCCAGCTCAAAGCAACAAATATCCAACAAGGAGTCAAAAACTCCATTCATCCCTAAGGGGTAAATAAATCCCCCAATGGATCAGCAAAAAGAAAATTTTTCCCAATAAGCCTACCAACAAAGGCAAACTATAAAATTCATATCCTCAGGGAGTTAATATTCTGGAACACCCAATATGAATATCCCCAGCGAAGTGCAAAACCTTCACTCCCAAGAATGCCTATGCCTACTCAAGAGGCAAACAAAGAGCCGATATCCCCAAGAAACGGGAAATCAACCTATGCAAGAGGCAATACAAGTCTAAAGCACAAAGCTTCCAATAAAGCATCTGCCTACTCGGAGGTATTATCAAGAGCAAATATCCTCCGAGTGGAACATCCGCCTAATCAAGAGGCACAATAAAAAATCAACAAATCCCCAGTGGATCATCAACAAAGAAAACTACCCCAAGCAAGCCTACCAAATGAAGGCAAAACTACAAGATTATATCCCCAGGGAATCGCGTATAAATTCCAAATACAGATATCCCCAATGAAAAGCAAAGTCTTCACTTCCAACAGAAGCGTGAAAGCCAATATCCCCAAGTGGGTTCTTGCCTAAACAAAAGGCACAATCAAAAAGAGAATTCAAAAATCCCCAGAGGATTCCCGCCTGAAAAAGGCAACTATCAAGAATCCCCGGCCAAGACCGGATGGCTAAAAGAAAAAGCCGGAAATCAAGAATCCCCGGCAAGACCGGATGACTAAAAGAAAAAGTCAAAAATCAAGAATCCCGCAAAAGCCGGATGGCTAAAAGAAAAAGCCAAAACAAAAAAATCCCCGTAAGTCGGATGGCTAAACGAAAAGCCAAAAATCAAGAATCCCGCAAAGCCGGATGGCTAAACAGAAAAGCCAAAAATAAAAATCCCGGTAAACCGGATGGCTAAACAGAAAAGCCAAAAAACAAAGAATCCTGGCCAAAGCCGGATGACTAAACGGAAAAGCCAAATTACGTAAATCCCTGGTAACGCCGGATGACTAATATAAAAGTCAAAAAGAAAAATCAAATTACTCCCCAGAGACGCATGATCAAAAACAGTAAGCCATCAACTCATCTTCAAAAAAACAATGATCATAGGATTGACTACAAAAAAATTCATCCTGAAAGCCTTGCAGAACGAGGCTCATCATTCACACCGGGTGGGGGTGTATACTCACCTAAGCCTTGAGAAAAAAGGTTTATCATTCACACCGGGTGGGGGTGTATACTCACCTAAGCCTTAAGAAAAAAGGTTTATCATTCACACCGGGTGGGGGTGTGTACTCACCTAAGCCTTGAGAAAAAAGGTTTATCATTCACACCGGGTGGGGGTGTATACTCACCTAAGCCTTGAGAAAAAAGGTTTATCATTCACACCGGGTGGGGGTGTGTACTCACCTAAGCCTTGAGAAAAAAGGTTTATCATTCACACCGGGTGGGGGTGTATACTCACCTAAGCCTTGAGAAAAAAGGTTTATCATTCACACCGGGTGGGGGTGTGTACTCACCTAAGCCTTGAGAAAAAAGGTTTATCATTCACACCGGGTGGGGGTGTATACTCACCTAAGCCTTGAGAAAAAAGGTTTATCATTCATACCGGTGGGGGTGTGTACTCACCTAAGCCTTATGAAAAAGGCTTATCATTCACACCAGGTGGGGGTAAATACCCACCAAAACCTTAAAAATAAGGTTTGTACCAGATGAGGGTAGGTACTCATCAAAACTTAGCAAAATGCATTAGGTGGAGTAAAAATACTCACCTAAGCATTTCAAAACTGGGTTGCAAAGACCTTACTTCTATTAGAGGATAGTTCAATGTTGAGCACCTCGGAAGTAAGTACCCACAAGAGTTTAGCAAAATGCGAAGTCATACCGGGTGAGGGTAGGTACTCACCAAAACCTTGCAGAACAAGGTTCATACCTAGTAGGGGTAGGTACCCACAAAAGTCTAGTAAAATACAGACTTATACCAGGTGAGGGTAAGTACTCACCAGAGTCTTAGAAAAAGAAGGCTCAAACCAGATAGGGGTTAGTACCTATCAAAATATTTATCATCCGGAGGATCAACAAGGAGCAGTATCCGAAGGATAGCCGGGCAAAAGGGTTAACTCCTTCCCCTACCAACTAATTATGTCGGCATATTAAAACCAACAAATTAGTTAGGCAGGTGAAGGGGGGGTAGCTGTAGACCCCTAATTTTGCCCGGCCTCTCAAAATAAAAGCTAGAGGAACTTCGCCCGAAGATGGAGTTCGTCCGGCTTCCCAAAACCGAGGAAACCTCCCACAACAAACACGGAGATCGCCCGGCTTCATATCAAAAATAGAGAAAGACCTCCTGCAACAAAAACGGGGTTCACTCATTCACGCAGTAAAGATAAAGGAGACGTCCTACACAAAGATAAAGCTCGCCTGACATCTTAATAAAGGCCAAGAAGACTTCCTACACGATGATAGAGCTTCAACGGACATATATCGGCACCAATCCATGTTCGAAAACGGCAAGGAAAGCTTCCCGGGGTCCCAAAATACAAAGGCTGGACAAAACAGGTCGAGACCACCATCCCAAAAGTGGGACGGTCGTCCCAACTGCAATTTAGCGGTTGGGACGCGCGTCCCGAATGTGGGACGGCCGTCCCAAATGTCCGGGGTCCCAGTATGAAGAAAAATGCGTTTGGGACGGCCATCCCAAACATGCCGAGCCGTCCCAAACTGTCCCGATGCAAAAATGCATTTGGGACGGCCGTCCCGATCCGGACGGCCGTCCCAAATGTCCAGGGGCGAAAATGGCTATAAATAGGAGCCTCATTTGTCTCATTCCACACACCTCGGACACCGAGCATTTCCTGGACTTGTCTTCTTCTCTCCCTCTCTCGAATGATCTTTCCGATTGCCTTTAATAGGTAACAATCGGTTAAGGAATTTGTATTCCGACATTCGATTCTTCTAGAAATTTTAGTCGAGTCGAGTCCGTAATCGAGAGGAGAGTTGTCTGTAGAGCGAAGGACTGCCGAAACGCGTCCTCTTTGTAAAAGACTTATAATATAAAGCTTGCTACAGAGGTTTTTTCTCAATTCTCTTCTTCTTTACTGCTTTATTTACTTCTGTATGCAATGTAGATAAATCATGTAGATAGCCATATTTATTAAATAAATAAAATAAGGGTTAATGCGTAATTTCTCATAATCTGGACTTACATGAATTAATCCGTCATAGGGAACCCGAAAGGGGCGTTGTGGGGTGCTAATACCTTCCCCACACGTAACTAACTCCCTTACCCGACTCTGGTTATAATGGCCAAGTTGGTTTTTATTAAAATCAATGCCTTTTTCTCCTTTTCGAATGTTTATGGTCAAAACATTGGTGGCGACTCCAAAAGAACCCTTTTCGAAAACCTTGCTTCTATTAGAGGATAGTTCAGTGTTGAGCACCTCAGAAGCAATGAACACAATTTTAACAAAAAACGCGAGTCTCAGTCATCTTTTCGCGACCGCTCGCAGAACGTTCGAGATGTCCCCAGGACGTCGGAACGGACGGCGGCGACACGGAGTAGGCGGCGCTGGAACCTTGCCTGAGTTTGGACCAAATTCTCAATTTGACGGTCCGTCCTGTCTTGCCTCATGGTCAGCTGACTGAACTGCTACCGTATGAACTGGAACTCTCCTTCCATGTAAGCATGCTCGTCGTCTATCCGTCGGTACAAGCCGGCAAAGTCTGGATCATATGACTGCTGCTGGGATTCCGAAGTCGCAGGGATGTCCTGTGGCGTGTCAAAATCGCGCATATCCAACGAAATCGAGATTATGGGGTTTAAGATAAACCCTGATCCCTGTCGACTAAGGATGCTCATGTGTACCAGCATTCCTCCGCTAATCGGCTCTGGTTGGAGGCTAGCTGGGAGATCTTCTCCGTTAGTGCATCCCCAATATTCAGCTAAAGGGGTGAGAAAGGGAGCTACCATGATGGCTCCTGTTGAGCCGCGAGTTTCGTAATCTTTTACGGCTTTCAGGAAGACATATCCTGGGTTGCATCGAAGCCCTTGATGCATATAGTAGACAACGAAAAGGTCAGCCAGCGTTACCTTCCCTTGGCTTTCCTTCCGGCTGTGTACGGTCCCAACTAGCAATTTATGGCATATGCGTAGCGGAGGAGAGAAAGCTGCACCCTTCGGTGTGACTGGCAGAGTATGAGCTCCAGTGATTTCCTTCCACATGCTGGTGGTGGTGAGAGCAGCGAGGTTTTTCCGGATATGCGGACCGATATTCTGGTGTTCTTGTGTCCGCTCGTTGGCAGAAGCCCATTATGACGTTAAAGTCATCCAGAAAAGTGGTCCGGTAGGCCCCATCCATCTAGTAGGAGACGGCTTGAGTAGGTGGAACTCCGGGAGTTGTGGACGGCATTTCCGCCAGACTGACAGAAGCAAGGAATTCCAGCGTAGCAGTACGGTGGATCCGGGTAGGTGGCTCACGGAGCAGAAAGTCCCATCCTATGTTGTGGATGAACCTTCTGACGTCTTGATCCCAGCCAAATGTAGCTAGGATTTCAAAATCCAACCGCAGCATGGGGTGCCAGGAGAACTGTTGGACATTTGCTAGCCGCTGTTGATGTGGCTCTGCCAGCAGAGTGTTAGTGACGGGAGTTCCTCTAGTAGAGGTCCTAGTGCGTTTTCTTCTGGATGAGGCTTCTCCATGCTCCATTGTATATAGTATTCACTTAAGGATGCTAGGAGTGTGTAAAAAGGGAAGAGAAGCAAGATAGAATGCTTGGAATGAGGTGCCAAAGCCAAGATCCGCGCCTAGCATATATAGGAGGCGCCAGGAGATTTGGGACGGCCGTCTGGGTTGGGACGGCCGTCTCACTTGAAAATTCTCTATGTGGACAACCAACTGAAGAGTGGGACGGCCGTCCCACTTGAGACGCGCGTCTCATTTGAATGTGGCATCTTGGGACGGCCGTCTCGACTTTGGGACGACCGTCTCAAGCTTTTTGAGTTGATTTTTTGTTTTTTTGTTGAGAAGGAGGATAGGACTCCATTCATTGATGTTTTAATGCATGTAATGTTTCATGATATGCATCCTATGATCTATTTCAGTTAATATTTCGAAAGTTTTAACTGATGTGCTTTGATTTCGGGCGCATTCTTGGTGCTGTACCTTTCTGTCGTCATGTTTCTTGATTAACAAGCTTGGTTGTACCTGATTTACCGTCTTGGACTTTTCTTGCTATAGCCGAAGAGCAATCTTTTGTTCGTAGGGTAACTGCTATATCAATGCCCCCCTTCCTTTCCTTAGGGATTTCAATCTTCCTATTGATCACTATATTTCCACATTCCCCGTATTACTTGAATGCTTTATATTGAAATGGTCAAGAGAAGAGAAAGAAAAGGATTTACAACAAGGGCTTGTGATTTAGAGGGATATTTTTTGTAATAGAGGTTTTTTGTAAGAATGGCTAGCCAAGGTTGGTCTGTGTTTAGGCTAGTTTAGGTAAACGTTTCGTTCTTATGATGTGGCGTCTTTACTTTACTGATTTGTGGCGCCTTTTTGTGATTGATTAGCTTTCTTAGCCCGCCCTTTCAGGTTTTCAACCTAGGATGTTATGCTTATATCCTAACTTTTGTCTAGGTTTCCTTTTTTTGTATTTATTTTTTAGGAATACCTAGCGGACTTTTTATAACCCTAATTTTTGCCCAGGTTACCCTTTATTATCGTTCGGGTCTCCTGCCGGGTTTACCCTAACTTTTGCGCAACCCCCTTTTGTGGGTTTCCTGCTGGGTATTTTGCCCTTTTATTTTCTTGTCTTGGCCTTTGGCCTTGACGGGCTCTCCTTTTTGTATATATATATATATATATTTTTTTTTTGCATAACATTGTCAAAACTTGATTTTATCGAGATAATTTTTATCCGTGTTTCTAGTTAATCATATTTGACTTTGCTTTATGATGCTTTGATTGTTCTGACGCATTTGGAACAAAACGTCTATCTAAACCTTGTTTATTAAAAATGGGGTATAGACATATTTAGCAAGAAAAGAAGCGGATAGTAAGAATAACATTTTTTTGTAATTTTGGGGAAATGTGTGCCCTAGAAATGCTCGGGGGACGGGCATACCCCGAGGAGTGATCTCTAATAGTCACTAGGTTTACATCCCTTAGAATTGGAAGAAGGACACATAATGACTAATGCTACCCTTTGCACTAATATCCCTCCTTTTCGGAATATCGTCTTTGAGGGATAAGACTTCCCTGTTTTCCGTATGGTTTGATCTTTTGTGGGGTCGTACCCTAAACCATATTTTAAAGGATTATCTTTGAACTCCGGTGGTTCTTTTATTCCTTGAGTATTCTTTCCGAGCCCCTGTCCTGGGCAATATCCGTATCTCTTCATCATATGAGCCACCTTTGTATTATTGGGAAGTCTTTCTATGTTGGCAATTTCGAGTGCTTGAAAAGATGTTTCAAGAGCCTCTTCAGCCGCATCCACATATGGTTGGACAGACGGTTTGCTGATTAGAAGGTCTTCTTCAGCTTGAACTGTGACAAGTTTATCATTTGTCACAAACTTGACTTTCTGGTGAAGCGTTAAAGGTATTGCCTTAGCGCTATGAATCCAAGGTCTACCAAGGAGACAACTATATGCCGGCGTGATATCCATCACGTTGAAGTTTATGTTAAAGATAGTAGGGCCAATTTGTATTGGTAGACTAATCTCTCCTACTACTTCACGTCTTGATCCATCAAAGGCTCGAACAATTGTATTACTCGGGCGCATGTGGGTTCCTTGTACTGTTATCTTGTCAAGTGTGCCTTTAGGCTTGATGTTTAAGGATGACCCATTATCCACCAGAACTTTGGAAATGAGATATTCCTTGCATTTGACAGAAATATGCAAGGGCCTGTTGTGATTTGACCCTTCTAAAGGGAGTTCTTCATTTGTGAAGGTAAGATGATCATTGGCTGTAATGTTACCAATAATTCCTTCAAATTTGTCCTGGGATATTGCATGCGGGGTGAATGATTCATTCAAAACCTTTAATAGTGCGTTTCGATGCGGTTCCGAACTCATTATAAGTGATAACAAGGTTATCTTTGCAGGAGTGCGATTAAGTTGATCGACGATGGAGTACTCGCTTTGTCTTATGTATTGGAGTAACTCATCTGTCTCCTCCTTGGATTCTTTTTCCTCTTCGGCCTTATTTTTTGCCTTATCTTTAGGAATATTATCTTGTAATTCCTTGGGGGAGTATATTCTTCCACTTCTCGTCATGCCCCCAATACCGGCTGTCGCCGCCGTCTCGAAAGAGAAGGTCGGTCGGAGCGATGCGATGGTTTTTTCGACCCTTTTGATTTTCGCGTTTTTTATGGGTGGTTACAACGCCTTTAGGTTGTCCGATAACCGGGCTAACCTAGGGGCGAGGTTTTCGAAAGGTGTCCTTGGGTTGTCCGATAACCGGCCTAACCCAAGGACTTATTTATTTTGGGTTCTATGGAGTCGCCACCGATGTTTTTACCGGAAACATCGGAAAAGGTTTTTAAAAGGCGTTAGTTTTCAAAAACCAACTTTGGTCATTAGAACCAGAGTTGGGTAAGGGAGTTAGTTACGCGGTAAAGGAAGTGTTAGTTCCTTTACTACGCCCCTTTCGGGTTCCCTATGATAGGTCAGCTTTTATTGTTAATAAATAAACTGGAAAATATACTTTTGCCCTTTTTATTATGCGGAATTTAAAGTGATGACTACATGGCCCTAATCTATTGCATAATTTAAATTAAAGCAATAAAAGTAGAGAGGGAGAAATTAAACCTCCGAAGCAAGCTTTGTTTTTATATTTCTTTGAAAAGAGGGTGATTTTTGGCAGCCCTTCACTCTACAAGACGTCTGAAACTCTTCTAAACGCCGAAAAATGCTCTCAAAGACACTCAGAAACTCCGGAAATGCGTCGGAGGGATTCTAGAGAGAAGTTTTAGAGAGAAGGCAGAGCTAGAAGCTTGTGGTGTGTGGAAATGAGGGGGGGAGAGCCCCTATTTATAGGTTTTCGCGCCTGGCAGTGGCGAGACCGCCGGTCTCATCTGACAGGGTCGAGACCGCCGTCTCGTCCAACGAGACCGCCGTCTTGACCTGGCAAACACGGCGAGACCGCCGTCTGGGGGAACGAGACCGTCGTCTCACCTTTCGCAAGTGACGAGACCGCCGTCTCGTCAAGCGAGACGGCGGTCTCGCCACTTGCATGAGGCGAGACGGCGGTCTGGGAAATCCAGACGGCGTTCTCGTCTCAACAAGGCGAGAAAACTTATTTTTGGCACAGAAACTCCCTCCTATCCTGGTATGGGGCCTAATAGTCTCTCCTAATGGCTTGTTAGGCTTCGTCCATCTTCAAATAGGAGGTCTTCTGGTCTTTATTTGGAGGCCGGGCAAGATTTGGGGTCTACACCAGCTATGTTGGAGATGTCTTGATTAACTGGTGATTCTTTTGAATATCTCCAAGGTACATCTTTATTTGATGAATAAGGGAAAGGATGAGGCATGAATAAACGTAAAGACATTATTGCCTCTTCCCTTTTATCTATTGGAATAACCAACGGTGCTTGTTTATTATCATCTTTTGGTCTATCGACCGTTGTAGAAATTTTGATGACGAAAGGCTTCTTTTCCATTTATTCTGATTTGTGGAAAGCACATCAATTAATCATTCCTTTTTATTATCTTTATTATTAAGATGAGGAGGGATGTATGAATGTATGCAACTTATGAATGCAATAGACAGTTTAAGGAAAAAAATCTTTTTATTTCAACTAGAAAGTGTTTATCCTTCTATACAATGCTTTGAAGCAAGTGTTGACAAAAATGGAGAAGCTTGAAGAATCCTATAGGTAAATTAGGCTTTCTTCGTAATTCATCTTCAGCTGTTCTCACATGATTTCTGAGCGTCTTGATTTGCTCATGTACCGCCTGGCTCATATCTTCACTATATCGACGAGCTTCTTTTATCTTTTCTTCTTGATGAATGATCAAGGCATGTTGTTGGTCAGACCTCTCTATTACTTGGTCTCTTTCACGAAGTAATTGACCATACTGAGCTAATCCATCTTTTTCTTTATCATGTAGCTCCTCTAGGTCTTCTTTGTATCTTTCAGCGGTTTCCCACCACTTTTGTGCTTCTGACCGAGTTTTCTGCTAGGTCATCTTATATTAACTTGATCATTTTTGCCTGTTCTGCAAGCGCACTCTCAAGATGTGCTATTTCGTCACTCATGTCTCGGAGTAGACTATCTTGTTCAAGCCTTGGAATTTTCAGTGCTTGTTTAGTCTCTTCTTGATAATCAGCACAATCATTCTTAAGGCGCTCTATTTCATGGTCCTTCTTTTTACATTGCCTTTTTAGACCATCTATTGTAAGGGTTGCTTCTTGCTCTTTTTCTTCGAAGGCCCTTAGCTGAGCTTCCATGACTTCTACCCTTTTATTTAAGGCATTGACCTGCAATTGTAGCTCTTCATTGACTAATGTTGTAGTGAATGTAGCAGATGGTTGGGGTATCCTTCTACTCTTCCTCCATTCTTCATATTCGTGGGACGTAGACACCTGAACCTTTCCAAGTTCTTTATCCCCTATATAGACTGGTCTTTCCCATGCTTTCCGGACAACGGATACTTCTTCAAAGCTATGGGAGTAATGGCATAGACTCAGCCCTCTGAGCTCTTCTTGAGTTGGCACAGTCTGGGTTCTCATGAGTTGTCTCATAGCTATCTTACGAGAGTAAGCTATACAACCCCTGAGGCCTAGTAGTGGTATGCTCAGGTAATCTCCTCATCGTATAAGAATATAACTGGGTCAGAACCAAGGGCAAACCCATGATACATGCTCTATGTTCCAATTTTCTAACTCGGTTTTCCATTCTAAAGTTTGACGGTGCTGAAGAGGGATTTTTGCAAAACTTCTTAAAGGATCAGGGAATATGCCCATGTAGCTTGAAGCGTAGAAGTGAGTGACGCCCCATACATATAGTAATGAAGTGCAACATCTAAGTGTTTTACCCTGTTTCTGTCGGCAAAAATCTACTGAAAGCAGGGTATCAGCAAGAATTGCAGGTATAGGACTCTTAGAGTATACATCCCAGGCAAAGAATGCATCTATTGCAGCATGATCCACAACGTTCACATGAAATGGGTGTAGACCCCTAATTTTGCCCGGTCTCTCAATAAAGGCTAAAGAGACTTCCTACAACAAAGACAAAGCTCGCCTGACATCTCAATAAAGGCCAAGAAGACTTCCTATATGAAGATAAAGCTTTAACGGGCGTGTATCGGCATCAAACGACGTCCAAATACAGAAAGAAAAGCTTCCCAGGGGTCCCAGAACACAAAGGCTGGCCAAAACAGGCCGTCCCAACCTTCCCTGGCCAAGTGGGACGGTCGTCCCAACTGGGACTGCCAGTCCCAGGTTTCAGGTGGTCTCAGCCTTTGTAAAAGAGGCAGTTGGGACGGCCGTCCCAACCCAGACGGCCGTCCCAACTCAGTAGGGCGTCTCAGATGTTTAGGCAGCGAAAAACTATAAATAGGAGGCTCATTTGCCATGTTTCAGACCCCAGACAACTCCCAAGACTTGTCTTCTTCTCTCCCTACTTCGAATGATCTTTCTGATTGCCTTAAATAGGTAACAATCAGTCAAGGAATTATATTCCGACATTCGATTCTTCTATAAAATTTTAGTCGAGTCGAGTCTGTATTCGTGAGGAGAATCATTGTAGAGCGAGGGATTGCCGAAATGCGTCCTTATTGTAAAAGAGTCGCAATATAAAGCTTGCTATGGAGGTTCTTTTCAAATCTCTTCTCTTTTACTGCTTTATTTATTGCTTTATATATGAAATGTAAATAAAATCATGTAGATAGCCATATTTAAATGTTGTATGAATAAAATAGGGTAATAGCGTAATTTCTTATAATCTTCACTTAACGAATTAATCCGTCATAGGGAACCCGAAAGGGGCATTGTGGGGTGCTAACACCTTCCCCACATGTAACTAACTCCCTTACCCAACTCTGGTTATAATGGCCAAGTGTGGTTTTTATTAAAATCAACATCTTTTTTCCTTTTCCAATGTTTAAGGTCAAAACATTGGTGGCGACTCCAAAAGAACCCCTTTTTCGAAAACCTTGCTTCTATTAGAGGATAGTTCAGTTGTTGAGCACCTCGGAAGCAATGAACATATTTTAAACATAAAACGCGAGTCTAAACCATCTTTTCGTGACCGCTCGCATAAACGTTCGAGATGTCCCTAGACGTCGGAACGGACGGCGGCGACAGATGGCGACTCCACTGGGGAAGCTAGAGAGTTGATCCCATTTAGTGACGGATAAATTCAAACTAAGTAAAGATTTGAAATTACGCCTTTACCATTTTCCGTATGTTTTATTGTATGGCTTTAATAATTGCTGTATGATTATTTTCTGCCAATTGTATGAAATATAAATTGCACACAAAAACCCCTTGCACACAACAGTCCCTCTATACCCGGGGGCAAGAGTGAATACCTATAGGGAGTGGGTGGCAGATACGACCGGCTTGTTGGCACACGGGGCTACAACCGTTGTCGGAAACCACCAACTCAAGGTGATAACTCTCTTCTTTTGGTCTAAGGATGTCGACACGGAGTTCCGTGCATGACCCGAGGACTGAGAGATGGAGAGGTCCCTATAATGGGGGCACCTTGGGGACCTTTGGCCTTGGTGAGAACAGTGTAGAACCACCTAAACCAAGCACGTTTCTGCAGGAAAACCCTACCTCGTGATTAAATAAGCGTGGCTCTGCTCGTGGGTGAATGAATTGTGTGTGCATTCGTTTGCTGCATTTGTATTGATGCATTAGCATAGGGTAATCATATAACAAACAAAAAATGAAAAACCCTAAAAATCAAAAAGTGATAAGATAAACCACTTTATCTCGGACAGTCTTCAGTTAAGCTAGCCTGGTTTCAGGTTCTTTGTAAGCTAAGTAGCCACGTTGACCGACAGAAGAGATAAAGGGTCATAAAAAATATAAAAACAAATTAAAAGCCATAAAAAATGCCTTTTATAATAAAAAGATTCTTGGCAAAGTCGTATCATTCATACCACATCATCCAATAAGTGGTAAAACCCAGAGAGAAAATAAACGCACTAAGAAAAGTATGCATAAACATCATCACAATAAATCTCTCATACATAAACACATTCGTTCTAGGATGTATTAGATATCTTTAGACAATAGCAAAAGAGACCCAAGTGCGTTTATCACCTTCTTAGAAGAGATAAGTTCGCTAAGGTGTTTTAGCAACTTTTGAAAAAGGAAGTTATCATACTAAGGCGGGTATGGTATCCTTAAAACATAGGCTTTCAAGAAGATACCAAAGTTATTGTCTAAGGCATATCTATTTCACATCAATAATTTAAAATAAAAAGCTATAATAAAAATCGTTAAAATCATTTAGAAAGTGGCTGGTCTTCCGCCCGTCCTCACTCGTGCCCAGAAAGCTAAAAAGATGGAACAGCTAGAGGAGCAAAACCGAAAGCTCACCACTGAGCTCAACACGCTGAAAGAGCAAATGGCTCAAATGCTGGAAATGATGCGCCAGCAAAATCTCCATAAGGAAGGTCCTCAAAGTGGACAAGCCTCCCACCAAGAAGAAGAGGAGGAACCCAATGATGAGCATGACCAATCTGGTACAAGGGCAGTACATATTCATGCTCCGGAAGTATCAAAACAACAGCTGACTACCCTTGAAGAGAGATTGGGAGCCATGGAAGGGCATAATTTTGATGTTAAAGAGGCAGCTGATATGTGCCTCGTCTAAAATATCCAATTCCCTAACAAGTTCAAAACTCCGGACTTCCCAAAATACATGGGAATGACCTGCCGTAAGATGGCTGCATATGCGGATAATGAAAAGCTCCTGATCCATTGCTTTCAGGAAAGTTTAGCTTAATCAGCCCTAAATTGGTATATGCAACTGGAAGGAGGGCAAATCCAAACCTGGAGACATCTGGCGGATGCTTTCCTTCGTCGTTATAAGTACAACATCGATCTGACCCCTGAAAGAGCAGATCTACAATTACTAAGCAAGAAAGACGACGAAACCTTCAAGGCATACGCTCAAAGATGGAGGGAATTAGCAGCTCAAGTAGAACCTCCTCTATCTGACAAGGAAACTACATCCATGTTCATCAATTCTTTGATTGGTCCCTATTATGACAAAATGATAGGGAACACATCAACACTCTTCGCGGATGTAGTCATTATAGGAGAAAGAGTAGAGCAAGGTCTGAAAAGCGGAAGAATTGCACAGCAAACTTCCTCCAACTCCTCTACTCCAAATGTTAAAAAGAGCTATGGAAAGAAGAAGGAAGGAACCGTGAACGCAATCAACATTGCCATCCCTTCTTCTTCCTCGCAACAAACCAAGCCGTGCAGACAAGAGAGAAAATTCACTCCAATCCCAACCTCCTATGGAAGTCTGCTTTCAAAATTATTAGATGCCAAACTCCTCGTACGCGTCCCTCCTAAGAAAATGGAGCCACCTTACCCAGAATGGTACAAAGCTAATGAAAACTGTGATTACCATTCAGGTTCCCCGGGACACTCCGTTGAAAACTGTATGGCTTTAAAGCACAAGGTCCAGAATCTGATAGAGGCAGGATGGATTACCTTTGATGCATCTACTCCAAAGGTGGATGACCAGCCCTTATCAAAGCCCGAATAAAAGATGGGATAGGGAAGACCAGCAATTTAGGGCTCATCATTTTTGCCATCTCTAAAAAAAATATATAATAAACATAAAAAATAAAAAATATTCAAGCTTCCGATGTATCTCTCGTGATCCTCGTCCATGATCACGGGATTTTTTATTAAAGTGGGCTTTGTAAATATTTCTTTTTGTCAATACAATAAGGCATTTTTCATAATATTCATATTCTCTTTCATTCTTTTCTCTCTCACACCTTTAATAAAGAAATCTAAAACAAAGCATAACCATACAGTCATGTCTGTGATTGAAAACTCTCTGGAAGATCCGAAAGCCGAAGGCGAATGGATTGAGTCAGACAGTGAGGAGGGGACCATTTCCCCGGACATGCAAAGACTGTTGGAAAAAGAATCTCAATCAATACAACCCCATCAGGAGAAAACTGAGGCCATCAATTTGGGACAAGAAGATAATAAGAAAGAAGTAAATATTGGAACCCAAATTGACGATGATGTCAGGAAGAGTCTGATACAACTATTAAAAGAATATGTGGACGTGTTTGCATGGTCCTACCATGATATGCCTGGGATTGATAAAAGCATAGTGGAGCATCGATTACCACTAAAAGAGGGATTTCGGCCCGTTAAGCAAAAACTCAGGAGAGTAAAACCAGAATGGTCCTTAAAAATTAAGGAAGAAGTAGAAAAACAGTTGGACGCCAATTTTCTGATTGTGTCAAAATACCCTGAATGGTTGGCCAACATTGTGCCAGTTGTAAAGAAAAATGGAAAAATCAGAGTATGCGTAGATTACAGGGATTTAAACCGTGCAAGTCCAAAAGATGATTTTCCCTTACCGCATATTGATATGCTGGTAGATCACACCGCTACAAATACTCTCTATTCTTTCATGGATGGATATGCAGGGTATAACCAAATTAAATTGGTCGTTGAAGATAGAGAAAAAACTTCCTTCATTACACCGTGGGGTACATTATGTTATAGAGTAATGCTTTTTGGACTTAAGAATGCAGGGGCTACTTATCAAAGGGCTATGGTTACATTATTTCATGATATGATCCACAAAGAAATCGAAGTATATGTGGATGACATGATCGCTATGTCCAAAAACGAAATAGATCACCTCCAACACTTAAAGAAGTTATTCAATCGGCTTCGAAAATACCAGATTAAGCTCAATCCGGCTAAATGCACATTCAGAGTACGATCAGGAAAACTCCTTGGGTTTATTGTCAGTAAAAGAGGAATTGAGGTAGACCCTAATAAAACAAAGGCAATCGTAGAAATGTCCCCACCAAGAACAGAAAAAGAAGTCAGAGGGTTCTTAGGCCGAATAAACTACATTGCACGGTTCATCGCGCAATTAACGGACAAGTGTACGCCTATCTTCAAGTTATTGCGTAAAAACCAACTGAAAGTTTGGAACGACGAATGTCAACAAGCTTTCGAAAAAATCAAAATGTGCCTAACCAATCCCCCAGTATTGGTACCACCTGTGGAAGGAAAGCCCCTAATTCTTGACCTTTCAGTACTCGACGAGTCCATGGGATGTGTGCTCGATCAGCAAGATGATACGGGTAAAAAAGAACAAGCCATATATTACCTCAGTAAGAAATTTCTAAACTATGAGACCCGTTATACACCACTTGAAAAAACATGTTGTGCATTGGTGTGGGCAACTCAACATCTTCGACAATATATGGTCAGACATACAACTTGGTTAATTTCCAAAATGGACCCAATCAAATATCTGTTTGAAAAACCCGTCTTGACCGGAAGGATAACCAGGTGGAAAGTACTCCTCTCAGAATTCGATATTGTTCATGTCACTCAGAAAGCTATCAAAGGTAGTCCTTTAGCAGACTATTTGGCACATGGGCCAACTAACGAATATCAATCCCTCCAAGATGATTTTCCAGATGAGCATATAATGCACATCCAACACGAAGAACTTGAAAATGATGAGTGGATCATGTTTTTCGATGGAGCTTCGAACTTAATGGGACATGGGATCAGAGCTATTTTAATATCTCCCGAAAAGAAGTAGATCCCAGTAACAGCCAGATTAAACTTTGATTGCACAAACAATATGGCGGAATACGAAGCTTGTGCTCTAGGTATTCAAGCAGCTTTGGACCATGGGGTGACTAAACTCAAAGTATTCGGTGACTCATCCCTTGTTATTTACCAACTCAAGGGCGAATGGGAAACTAGAAATTCCAAATTAATCCCTTATCTGGAGCACATCTCTAGCATGACTTCCAAAATGGAAAACATCAGTTTCAAATATATCCCTCGGGAAGATAATCAAATCGCAGATGCATTGGCAACATTATCATCCATGTTTGCATTAGGACAAGAACATGAGATGCCCATCATCCAGGTCAAAAGGCACGACAAACAAGCCTTTTGTATGATGATAGACAATGAAAAAGATAAAACCCCTTGGTATCATGACATAAGGCGATACTTGACAAAGGGTGAATATCCCGAGGGAATCAGTGACAATGATAAAAGGATCATTCGAAAAAGGGCCATAGGGTTTATGTTAATAGGAGAAACCCTTTATAAAAAGAACTTTGACTCCACTTTGCTAAGATGCGTCAAACTTGCAGAAGCTCAGACATTAATTAAAGAAACACATGAAGGAGCCTTCGGGACTCATGCACCAGGGCATATCATGGCTAGGAAAATCCTCAGGGCAGGATATTTTTGGTCCACAATGGAAAAAGATTGTTATCAGTACGCCAGAAAATATCACAAGTGTCAGGTACACGCGGACAATATACATGTTCCACCAGTACCACTCAATGTTATGGCTATCCCTTGGCCATTCGCTATGTGGGGCATGGATGTTATCGGACCTATTGAACCTAAGGCATCCAATGGCCATCGATTAATTTTGGTAGCTATTGACTACTTCACTAAGTGGGTAGAAGCTGCATCTTATGCACATGTGACTAAAAAGGTAGTGGTCACCTTTGTTAAGAAGAATATCATATGTAGATATGGCAATCCACATCGTCTTATTACTGATAATGGAACCAACTTGAATAATAAGATGATGGAAGAACTATGCCAGGAATTCAAAATTCAACATCATAATTCTTCTCCTTATCGACCGAAAATGAACGGAGCGGTAGAAGCGGCCAACAAAAACATCAAGAAGATTGTTCAAAAGATGGTTAAAACCTATAAGGATTGGCATGAAATGTTGCCTTTTGCTCTTCATGGTTACCGAACATCTGTACGAACCTCAACAGGAGCTACTCCGTTCTCCCTTGTATATGGAATGGAGGCCATATTGCCAATAGAGGTCGAAATACCTTCCTTGCGAATCATAATGGAAGCAAAATTAACAGAAGCCGAATGGGTGCAAAGTCGATACGATCAATTAAACCTTATCGATGAAAAGCGGTTGAATGCTATATGCCATGGACAAGCCTATCAAAGGAAGATCAAAAAGGCTTATGATAAAAAGGTCCACCCTCATACTTATCAAGAAGGGGATCTAGTAATAAAGAAACTGCTTCTGGCCCAGAAGGATAAAATTGGAAAATGGGCAGCAAATTACGAAGGACCCTTTGTGGTCAAAAGAGCTTTCTCAGGAGGGGCACTTATCCTCACCAATATGGATGGAGAGGAACTTCGACACCCAATCAATTCTGATGCAGTGAAGAAGTATTATGCTTGAAGACATTGCTCAAGACCCGTCAGGAATGAAAACCCGCAAAGGGCATTCCTGGGCAAAAGATAGGGTCCATATTCCTCGCTAGGATACGTCCTAGGCAAAAAGTAGAGGAAAAAAAAAACTAACTAAGAGCAATGGTTACTTTAGTCGAAAACCAAAAAGGCGGCTAAAGTAACATTCTTCCAGAAGCAAGCAGCCTGCATAGTCTTCACTCTGAGCTCAAGCATCTCAACTGAAGCGATTAGGAGAATCGGGGGCAGATATCATAGACATGACTATTTAAGCCTATACCGTATAGCCAACCTTGACCACCCATTCTTCTAAATATCTCTTGAAATCCTTCTATAAAAGAAATAAATTTTTGCTCATTTATCAATAAAATCCCCTTTCATTTCCTTTCTCTTGACCAAATATTATGGAAATGCCTCTTTATTGATAAATCATAAATATGCGCAAAGACTTTTTAATCAAAGATCAAACATGCATCTAAAAAAAAAAAAGGGGGAAGCATAAAAAATAATAATAATAAAGGAATAAAAGCCTGCTAGGATATCCTTAGGAAAATACTAGGGTAGCCTGCTAGATCGGAAACCTCAAAAGAACGATCTAGGCAAAAGATAAGGCAAAAACCCCCTAAGATATTCTAGGCAAAAATTAAGGCAGCCGCTAGACCGAAAACCCGTAAAGGGCGGTCTAGGCAAAAAAAAAATAGGGCTAAAATCAAGAGATGAATAAAAGATGAGCCCATCATCATGGTCATAAAGGAAGAGCCCATCGATGTATTCATAAGGAGCCAAAGGGAAAAGGCCAGTTACTTTTTAAGTACATCAAAAATATAAATAAATAGATTGCATTTAGGACATCCACACACAAAGTAGTTGCATAATACGACTTTGTCAAAATCAAGAAAAATAATTTTCTTCAAATAAATAAACATGCATATAAGGAGGCTAGTCTCCATACTTATGATTAAAAACAGGAGGCGCCAGAAGCATAATCAAAGTCGCGAAAGGCGAAATCAAAACCATTTCAGCAAAATAACGAGCTTCAAAGAAAATAGCTCTAATCATCCTCCTTCTACACCAATAAGAAAGAAGGAAACCATCAAAACAGAAAAAGCCAACGGAAAGGCTTGATCATCCCCAAGCGGATCCTTGCCTACTCCAGAGGCAAGACAAAAAGATTACCTCACGACTCAGCTTCATCGCCATATGAGTCATCAAGCACACTTATCCAGAATCTCCGCTTCATTCCCCAAAGGAGAATAAGGACTACACAAGAGTCCATCAAAGAAAATACGGAGACAAATCCTCCATATCACCAGGGGGCAACAACAAAGGAAAAGAAAAACTTTTCATCCCCTAACAGAGGCCACTACAGAAAAAGGTCGTAATACAGTCATGGAAAGTCAACCTATGCAAGAGGAAATACATGTCCAAAGCGCAAAGCTTTCAATAAAGCATCTCCCTACTCAGAGGTATTATCAAGAGCAAATATCCTTAAGTAGAACATCAGCCTACACAAGAGGCGAAAAACAACGTATAAAGTCTTCACCACTAGTGAAGCATCCGCCTAATCAAGAGGCACAACCGACAAAAATCAACAAATCCCCAGAGGATCACTGCCTAAAAAGAGGCAATCAACAAGAATCCCCGGCCAAGACCGGATGGCTAAAATAGAAAAAGCCAAAAACAAAGAAACCCTGGCAAAAGCCGGATGGCTAAAAGAAAAAGCCAAAACAATGAAATCCCCGGTAAAACCGGATGACTAAAACAAAAAAGTCAAAAAAAAAAAATCCGATAAGGATTTTTTGAGAATATCTCAAAAAGCCCTATAGAATAGGGTTCACACCAAGTGGGGGTGTAAAAACCACTAGAGTCTGTCAAGATGCAGATTCGTACCAGGTGGGGGTAGGTACCCACAAGAGTCTGTCAAGATGCAGATTCGCACCAAGTGGGGGTGTAAAAACCACTAGAGTCTGTCAAGATGCAGATTCGTACCAGGTGGGGGTAGGTACCCACAAGAGTCTGTCAAGATGCAGATTCGCACCAAGTGGGGGTGTAAAAACCACTAGAGTCTGTCAAGATGCAGATTCGTACCAGGTGGGGGTAGGTACCCACAAGAGTCTGTCAAGATGCAGATTCGCACCAAGTGGGGGTGTAAAAACCACTAGAGTCTGTCAAGATGCAGATTCGTACCAGGTGGGGGTAGGTACCCACAAGAGTCTGTCAAGATGCAGATTCGCACCAAGTGGGGGTGTAAAAACCACTAGAGTCTGTCAAGATGCAGATTCGTACCAGGTGGGGGTAGGTACCCACAAGAGTCTGTCAAGATGCAGATTCGCACCAAGTGGGGGTGTAAAAACCACTAGAGTCTGTCAAGATGCAGATTCATACCAGGTGGGGGGGGTAGTACCCACAAGAGTCTGTCAAGATGCAGATTCGCACCAAGTGGGGGTGTAAAAACCACTAGAATCTGTCAAGATGCAGATTCGTACCAGGTGGAGGTAGGTACCCACAAGAGTCTGTCAAGATGCAGATTCGCACCAAGTGGGGGTGTAAAATCCACTAGAGTCTGTCAAGATGCAGATTCGTACCAGGTGGGGGTAGGTACCCACAAGAGTCTGTCAAGATGCAGATTCTCACCAAGTGGGGGTGTAAAAACAACTAGAGTCTGTCAAGATGCAGATTCGTACCAAGTGGGGGTAGGTACCCACAAGAGTCTGTCAAGATGCAGATTCGCACAAAGTGGGGGTGTAAAAACCACTAGATTCTGTCAAAATGCAGATTTGTACCTGTCGCCGCCGTTCGTTTCGATGTCTAGGGACATCTCGAACGTTTAATGCGAGTGGTCGCGAAAAGATGGTTTAGACTCGCGTTTTGTATTTAAAATATGTTCATTGCTTCCGAGGTGCTCAACAACTGAACTATCCTCTAATAGAAGCAAGGTTTTCGAAAAAAGGGGTTCTTTTGGAGTCGCCACCAATGTTTTGACCTTAAACATTGGAAAAGGAAAAAATGTTGATTTTAAGAAAAACCGCACTTGGCCATTATAACCAGAGTTGGGTAAGGGAGTTAGTTACGTGTGGGGAAGGTATTAGCACCCCACAACACCCCTTTCGGGTTCCCTATGACGGGTTAATTCATTTAAGTAAAGATTATGAGAAATTACGTGATTACCCTATTTTATTCATAATGTTAAAAATGACTATCTACATGACTTTATTTCTTATTGCATACAGAAAGCAATAAATAAAGCAGTAAAAGAGAAGAGAATTGAACAAAACCTCCATAGCAAGCTTTGTATTACGAATCTTGAATCGCAAGGATGCGTTTTGGCAATCCTTCACTCTACAAAGACTCTCCTCTCCAAATACAAGATCGACTCGACTCGATTTTACAGAAGAATCGAATGCTGGAATATGATTCCTTAACTGATTGTTACCTTATTAAGGCAATCAGAGAGTTCATTCGAAGAGGGAAGAGGATAGACAAGTACTAGGAGTTGTCTGGTGTGTGGAAAAGTGCCAAATGAGCCTCCTATTTATAGTTTTCGCTGCCTGGCACATTCGGGACGGCCGTTTGGGCCGGGACGGCCGTCTGGGGTGGGACGACCGTCCCACTTGCATTTTTAACACAGAGTCAGCCCCCCTGGAACTTGGGACGGTTGTCCCACATGTGGGACACGCGTCTCACTTGTCCTAGGTTAGTTGGGACGGTCGTCCCAACTCTGGGACGGGGGTCTCGACCTGTTTTGTCCAGTTTTTGCGTTCTGGGACCCCGGGAAGCTTTCCTTGCTTTTTTCGGACATTGGTTGATGTCGATATGTGTCCGTTGAAGCTTTATCTTCATATAGGAAGTCTTCTTGGCCTTCATTAAGATGTCGGGCGAGCTTTATCTTCATGTAGGGAGTCTCCTTTAGCTTTCGTCGGGTGGCTGGGTGAACTCTATGTTGTTACGAGAGGTCTCCTTTTCTTTTATTAAGAGGCCGGGCAAAATTAGGGGTCTACAGCTGCCCCCCCTTCACCTGCCTAGCTAATTTGTTGGTTTAATATGCCGACAAAATTAGTTGGTAGGGGAAGAAGTTAACCCTTTTGCCCGGTCATCCTTCAGATGATAAATATTTTGATAGGTACCAACCCCTATCTGGTTTGAGCCTTCTTTTATAAGGCTCTGGTGAGTATTTACCCTCACCAGGTATAAGTCTGTATTTTACTAGACTCTTGTGGGTACCTACCCCCACTAGGTATAAACCTTGTTTTGCAAGGCTTTGGTGAGTACCTACCCTCACCCGGTACGAGTTCGCATTTTGCTAAACTCTTGTGGGTACTTACTTCTGAGGTGCTCAACACTGAACTATCCTCTAATAGAAGTAAGGTCTTTGCAACCCATTTTTGTAATGCTTAGGCAAGTATTTTACTCCACCTAATGCATTCTTCTTAAGTTTTGATGAGTACATACCCTCATCCGGTACAAACCTTATTTTATACGGCTTTGGTGGGTACCTACCCCCACCTGGTACGAATTTGCATTTTTGCTAGATTCTGATGAGTACTTACCCGCATCCGATATTAACCTTATTTTATAAGGCTTTGGTGGGTACCTACCCCCACCTGGTACGAATCTGCATTTTTGCTAGATTCTGATGAGTACTTACCCTCATCCGGTATTAACCTTATTTTATAAGGCTTTGGTGGGTACCTACCCCCACCTGGTACGAATCTGCATTTTTGCTTAGATTCTGATGAGTACCTACCCTCATCCGGTATAAACCTTATTTTTTAAGGCTTTGGTGGGTACCTACCCCCACCTGGTACGAATCCGCATTTTTGCTAGATTCTGATGAGTACCTACCTTCATCCGGTATTAACCTTATTTTATAAGGCTTTGGTGGGTACATACCCCCACTCGGTACGAACCCCGTTCTGCAAGGCTCTGATGGGTACCTACCCCCACCTGGTCTGAACCCCGTTCTGCAAGGCTCTGATGGGTACCTACCCCCACCCGGTCCGAACCCCATTCTGCAAGGCTCCGATGGGTATCTACCCCCACTTGGTCCGAACCCCGTTTTGCAAGGCTCCGATGGGTACCTACCCCCACCCGGTCCGAACCCCATTTTGCAAGACTCGATGGGTACCTACCCCCACCTGGTCCGAACCTCGTTTTGCAAGGCTCTGATGGGTACCTACCCCCACCTGGTCCGAACCCCGTTTTGCAAGGCTCTGATGGGTACCTACCCCCACCTGGTCCGAACCCCGTTTTGCAAGGCTCTGATGGGTACCTACCCCCACCTGGTCCGAACCCCGTTTTGCAAGGCTCTTAGGATGACTTTTTGATAGTCAATCCTGTGGTCATCTGGTTTTGGAGATGTATTGGCGACTTATTGT
Organism: Sphenostylis stenocarpa; assembly: GCA_963425845.1. Taxonomy (NCBI): domain Eukaryota; kingdom Viridiplantae; phylum Streptophyta; class Magnoliopsida; order Fabales; family Fabaceae; genus Sphenostylis; species Sphenostylis stenocarpa. The sequence goes on from OY731398.1 coordinate 22,107,148, forward strand.
TTCTGTTCACGCGCCCATTCCGTGGGGAATATTTGATTTGACTTTTTGACTTTTCTGTTAGTCATCCGGTTTTACCGGGGATTCTTTGTTTTTGTCTTTTTCGTTTTAGCCATCCGGTCTTTGCCGGGGATTCTTTGTTTTTGGCTTTTCTATTTAGCCATCCGGTTTTGCCGGGGATTTCTGATTTTTGGCTTTTCTGTTTAGCCATCCAGTTTTACCGGGGATTTCTCGTTTTTGGCTTTTTCTTTTAGCCATCCGGTCTTGGCCGGGGTTTTTTTTATTTTGGCTTTTTTTTTTTAGCCATCCGATCTTGGCCGAGGATTCTTTGATTTTGGCTTTTTCTTTTAGCCATCCGGTCTTGGCCGGGGATTTTTGTCGATTGCCTCTTTTTAGGCAGGAATCCTCTGGAGGATTTGGGCTTTTTGTTGATTGTGCCTTTTGATTAGGCGGATATTCATTTGGGGATTTGATTTTTGTTAGTTGTGCCTCTTGTTTAGGTTGATTTCCCATTTCTTGGGGATATCGGCTCTTTGCTTGCCTCTGAGTAGGCATAGGCATTCTTGGGAGTGAAGGTTTTGCCTTTCACTGGGGATATTCATATTGGGTGTTATAGGCGATTAACTCCCTGAGGATATGAATTTTGTATTTTGCTAGTAGGCTCGCTGGGGATTTTTCTTTTTGGTGATCCACCAGGGATTTTGATCATTTTCTGGGGATCTTTTTGAATTGCCCCCTAGGGAGGAATGGAGTTTTTGACTCCTTATTTGACGTTGTTGTTTGAGCTGGCTTTGCCTATGCTCTTATTCCTGCTGGGGAATGGATTTGTATGTGCGCCTTTTGTAACCCCCCTTACAGATTACATTTATTAATTCTAATTTATTATCTAAGTTAGTAATATTTTCAATATTCATAGAAGGTTAATAAAAAAATATACTAAGTGAACAATTAATTTAGGTAAGGTTTTATATTAAATCAAGCAACAAGTTCTAGTACAAAGTTTTCAAAATATTACAAGTCATGAAGTTATACTTATATGTTATACAATTCCCAGCCTAAGCTCTGGATTTTTTGCATCTGACATCTATCTCTTGGACTATGTATTCCTGCATCATACGTCACCAACATCTCGGGATTGAAATATTTATGGGGTTAGACATTTAATTTTATCCATAACAAATAAAGCAAATATTTATACGATAAAATCAACCAATGAAACATCCCTTCTAATAAATATACAACCATATATAATTTAAAAATTAATTATGAGAAACAAATAAATAAATCATGGAATCATAATAGAGAATATCGTACAAATCATGAATAATCTACAATTTTATCATGCAATATGTTTATGATATGCACATGTGACTCCAAACGTAAAACTTTAAAATCATGCTTTTGACTCAAAATAAAAAAATTATTTTTGACTCAGTGCTCCATGGAGACTCATTTGAGTGTCTAGTGGAACTAGAGCTTAACATCACCCTGTCCGGTGATTCGGCAATATCCCACTAAACGCGAATAAGTATACAGTAGTCGGAGTGTCAGTGCACCCGGCAGGCTACCACGACACAGAATCAAATAAAGACTGGTCACTTATGGAATTGCCCATGCCCAAACACTCCCTAGACCAAAGGTCCATCCCCATAGACCAGAGGTCTTGTCTTACCTATTCTACTCCCCCATTTACTATCAGAGATTCTGGTAGCTCAATTTTCTTCATTCTTTGTCTCATTTGGCCAGCCATTTTCATAGTCATATTCCACTACCAGATGCTCTTGATAGTAAATTGACTTACAGAAATATTTTTAAAATTATGGTTTGCACATCATTATTACTACCAACTGTCCTTGGTAGCTACTTAAGAGAAATTTCCAAATACTTTTCTTTAAAAAAACTTTTCTGTGACTTCCAGAAAACATTTCATGCACTATGTTTATGTCTCGTATGAAACAAAACAATCTATCATCAATTAAGTACTTAAAAACATCTCCTTCATATATTCAAAATTTTAATTACAATTCATAGTTGTTTTAAGCAAGACAATTTTTTATTAATAATTCATTTCATAGGGTTTAGTGTTTTGTCCATATCTTGAGTTCTAGACCTCATTTTAAGATGATTCCAATTGTGTTTGGAAAGATAAGATAATAATCTATAACTTTGATGAAGGCACTATCCTCAAATTCTAACGTTTATTGAGTCGTTTTCCTAGTAAATAAAGAGGGGGTAGTATACTGTTTGACTTTATCTCGATTATACCCTTAACCTTTTTCAAAATTTCATTTATGTCCCTAATATGTGAAATGACTATTTTACCCTTGATCTTTTGCAAAAATTCCCACCTAGTCATTTCTTCTTCCTTCGCTCGCTCAAGCTAGTACGCCGGTCGCTTGAGCGAGATGGAACCCGAGAGTCCCCTTTTGTTTGAAGGCTTCGTCGCTCAAGCGAGTACATCGGTCGCTTGAGCGAGGCATGACCCGAGAGTCCCCTTTGTTTGAAGCTTTCGTCGCTCAAGCAAGTATACCGGTCGCTTGAGCGAGACATGACCCTTAGTCGCTCAAGCGATGTAATTTTTGCTTGAGCGATAAAGAACCCGAGAATCCCAAATTTTTCCAGGTGTCCTCGCTCAAGCGATATACTTTTCGCTTGAGCGAATTTTGCAGATTTTTATCCAGTTCGCCATTTTCGAAATCCAGGTTTCAAATTTCTCAGTTTCAATCACTCAAATTAGTTCCAAATCAAAATTAAACCATAAACATGTTCAATTTAAGTTAAAAACAACAATTTTATTATATAATTCATCCTTAATTGAAAGAATTTCAACAATATTTCAAACTTTGCAATTGATGAATAGTAATCTCCAATTAGAGACATTGGTATGAATAAAACTAAACGTCTAACCCATACCTGACTCCTTCAAAATCTTATTATTCTCTTAATTTCTTATGCTCCCCTTTCCTCCTTTCTCTCGAATTCTTCTTCTCAGAATTCTGGTGCCTCTCTGTTGGATTTGTAAGTGACGGGAATTGTATGTTTTTGTGTAAGTAAGTTTTCAAATTTCTTCCTATTTATACACTTATCTTACCGACTTATAGTCCTTCTCGAATTTTCTTTAATTTTATTCTGCACCACCTTATTTTACCGACTTAATTCAAAGGTTTTATTGACTTGATCTAAAACTACGGTCCCTGAATACCATTTCTCTCTTTTCGTGATTTTTTTTTAATATTTATTTATTCATTTATTTAATTTTATTATTAAGAATTATTATTAAATTATTATTTGACACAATATTAACCTTGAATTTTATTTTATAATTTTCTTAAGACAAAATTACTATAAAAATCATGTTTTATTTTTATAATAACTCTACATAATATTCGGTACATATTTATAACTTACAAAATTTATTTATATAATTGATTGCAAAATTTAGGATATTACACCTTTTACGCACATTGGCTTTTTCTTTGGGTGAAAAGATATATATTTTTTTTCTTTTTGGTGATCCCTGGGGAATTTTTCTTTTCTTGGGGGATCCAAATTTGATGATGGAGTCCTGGCTCCTGGCTTTGTGAAGCTCTTATTTGAGCTGGAAGATGAAATTTTTTTGGTTTCTTCTTTTTGTCTTTTTGTAGACTTTTCTTGATATATTCTTCTTGGAGATTTTTTATTTGGCCTTTTTCGTTGTGGCCTCTATTGGGGAATGAAAGGTTTTCTTTTCTTTTTTTTTGTTGCCCCCTGGTGATATGGAGGATTTGTCTCCGTATTTTCTTTGATGGACTCTTGTGTAGTCCTTATTCTCCTTTGGGAAATGAAGCGGAGACTCTTGCATGAGTGTGCTTGATGACTCATGTGGTGATAAAGCTGAGTCGTGAGATAATCTTTTTGTTTTGCCTCTGAAGTAGGCAAGGATCCTCTTGGGATAATTGAGCCTTTCCATTAGCTTTTTCATTTTGATGGTTTCCTTGTTTCTTGGATGGAAGGATGTTGATTAGAGCTATTTTCTTTGAAGCTCTTTATTTTGCTGAAATGGTTTTGATTTCACCTGTTGCGATTTTGATTTTCATATGGAGACTGGATTCTGGCGCCTCCTGTTTTCAATCACAAGTATGGAGACTATCCTCCTTATATGCATGTTTAATATTCTTGTTTGAAGAAAATTATTTTTTCTTGATTTTGACAAAGTCGTATTATGCAGCTACTTTGTGGTGGATGTCCTAAATGCAATTTATTGTTTATTTATTTTTCATGCATTTAGAAAGTAACTGGCCTTCTCCCGTTGGTTTCTTATGAATGTGCCGATGGGCTCCTCCTTTATGACCATGATGATGGGCTCCTCTTTTTATGATGATGGGCTCCTCTTTTATTCATCTTTTGGTCTTAGCCCTATCTTCTGCCTAGACCGCCCTTTACGGGTTTTCGATCTAGCGGGCTGCCTTAATTTTTGCCTAGAATATCTTAGGGGGCTTTCGCCTTATCTTTTGCCTAGATCATTCTTTTGGGGTTTCCGATCTAGCAGGCTACCCTAGTTTTTACCTAAGAATATCCTAGCAGACATTTATTCTTTCATTGTTTTTATGCTTCCTCTTTTTAGATGCATGCTTGATTTTTGATTAAAAGTCTTTGCGCATATTTATGATTTATCAATAAAGAGGCATTTCCATAATATTTGGTCAAGAGAAAGGAAATGAAAAGGAATTTTATTGATAAATGAACAAAAGTTTTATTTCTTTTATAGAAGGATTTCAAAAGGTATTTAGAAGAATGGGTTGTCAGGGTTGGCTATACTGTATAGGCTTAAACAGTCATGTCCATGATATCTGCCCCCTGGTTCTCCTAATTGCTTCGGTTGAGATGCCTGAACTCAGAGTGAAGACTATGCAGACTGCTTGCTTCTGGAAGAATGTTACCTTAGCCGTTTTTCGGTTTTCGACTAAAGTAACCATTGCTCTTAGTTAGTTTTTTTTTGTTTTTTTTTTACCTCTTCTTTTTGCCTAGGACGTATCCTAGCGAGGGATATAGACCCTATCTTTTGCCCAGGAATGTCCTTTGCGGATTTTCATTCTTGACGGGTCTTGAGCAATGTCTTCAAGCATAATACTTCTTCACCGTACCGGAGTTGATTAGGTGTCGAAGTTCTTTTCCATCCATATTGGCGAGGATAAGAGCCCTTTCCGAGAAAGCTCATTTGACCACAAGGGGTCCTTCATAGTTCATTGTCCATTTTCCAATTTTATTCTTTTGGGCTGGAAGCAACTTATTTACCATTAAATCCTTCTTATGGTAAATATGAGGGTTGACCTTTTTTGTAAGCCTTTTTTATTTTCCTTTGATAGGCTTGTCCATGACATATCATATTCAGCCGTTTTTCTTCAATAAGGTTTAGCTGGTCATATCGGCTTTGAACCCATTCAGCTTCTGTTAAGTTTACTTCCATCATCATGTGCTTTTGTCAACATGATTAGCTGTACCGATTTGTCATCTCAGATCTTTGCTATAACCGAAGAGTAATCAATTTGAATATAGAGCAATTGCCATGTCAATGCCCCTCTTCCTTTCCTTAGGGATTTCAATCCTCCTATTTGATCACTATATTTCCACATTTCCCAGTCAATTACTTGAATGTTTTGTGGTGAAGGGTCAAGAGAATAGAAGGAAAGGGATTTATTGCAAAGGCTTGTGTTTTAGTGAGATTTTTTTTGAAATAATAGTTTTTGTAAGAATGGCTAGCCAAGGTTGGTTGGTGTTTAGGCTAGTTTAAACAAACGTTTTGTTTTAATGAGGTGGCGTCTTCAGCTGATTACTTTATGACGCCTATTTGTGACTGATTAACTTTCCTAGTCTGCCCTTTTGGGTTTTCAGCCTAGGATGTTGTGATGTGTCCTAACTTTTGTCTAGGTTCCCCTTTTTTATTTTTTGGGATACCTAGCGGACTTTATTTTGTCTATGACGCTTTGATTATTTTGACACATTTTGGAACAAAACGTTTGTCTAAACATGGTTATTTAATGGGGTATAGACAGGTTTAGCAAGAAGAGAAGCAGATAGTAAGAATAACATTCTTTTGTAATCCAAAGAGAAATGCGTGCCCTAAAGATGCTCGGGGGTCGGGCACACCCCGAGAAGTGATCTCTAATAGTCATTGAGTTTACATCCCTTAAAATTGGAAGAAGGACACCTAATGACTAACTCCACTCTTTGCGCTAATATCCCTCTTTTTTGGAAGATCGTCTTTTTAAGGTACGGAGGGGAGACTTCCCTTTTCATCGTACGACTTGTCCTTGTGTAGGGTTGTTCTTTAAAGGGTTATCCTTAAAATCTAATGACTCTCTTATTCCTTGAGCGTACTTTAAAGGATTATATATATAGGCAACTTTTAAATTGCTAGGAAGTCTTTCCATATTTTCAAATGTCTTCTTCAGCCACATCCATTCAAGGTGTGGTGGACGGTTCGCTGATTTGAATGTAGTCTTTAGCTTGAACCATGATCAACTTGTTGCCTACCACGAATTTTATTTTTCGGTGGAGCGTTGAAGAAACTGCCCTAGCACTGTGAATCCAAGGTCTACTTAATCTTCCCCTTGGATTCTTTTTCCTTTTCCTCTTCGGTTTCTTTATTTTTCCTTTGTTTTTAGGAGCATTATCTTGTAGCTCCTTGGGGAATAAATTCTTTCGTTTCTCGTCGTGCCCCCAATGCTGGCTATATTGGAGATATCTTTATTAACGGACGATTCTTCTATGTATCTCCACGATACAGTTTTATCCGATGTATAAGGGAAAGGATGAGGCATGACTAAGTGCAAAGGTGTGATTGCCCCTTCCCTGACATTATCAATTTGGGTATCGACATTTATTTCTTTCTTATTGTCTCCTTGTCCCAAATTGAAGGCCTTAGTTTTTTCCTTATGGGGCTGTATCAATTGAGTTTATTTTTCCAATAGTCTTTGCATGTCCGGGGAAATGGTCCCCTCCTCACTGTCTGACTCAATCCATTTGCCTTCGGCTTTCAGATCCCGCAGAGAGTTTTCAATCATAGACATGACTGTTTATATGGTCCTTATTTGGGTTTAGATTTTATTCAATTATTTTGGAGAGAGAGAAAAGAATGAGAAGCATATGAATATTATGAAAAATGCCTCATTGTATTGATGAAAAGAGAAATATATACAGAGTCCCTTTAATCAAAAGATCTCGCGGCCACGGGCAGAGATCGCGAGAGATGCATCGGAAGCTTTTTTTTATTTATTATTATTTATTTATTTTTATTTTATTTTATTTTTTTACCAAAAGATGCACAAAATGGGGAGCCCTAGTTAGCTGGCCTTCTCTACCCAGGCTCACTATTCTGGTTGTGATAGAGGCGTGTCATCCACCTAAGGACCTAAGGGTCGGGAGCATTGAAGGTGATCCACCCAGCATTCAACAAATCTTGGACCTTATACTTCAAGGCCATACAATTCTCCACAGAATGCCCAGGAGCGCCTGAATGGTAATCACAGTTCTCATTAGGCTTGTACCATTCTGGGTATGGTGGCTCCATTTTTTTTTTGGAGGGACACGTGTTAAGAGCTTGGCCTTTAAAAGCCTTGGCAGCAGACTCCCATAAGAGATTGGGATGGGAGTGAATTTCTTCTCTTGTCTGCGTGACTGTCCGGCTGATGGCGAAGAAGAAGAAAGAGTAGTAAAGTTCATGGCATTTACACTTCCCTCCTTTTTCTTTCCAAAGGGCTTCTTGAATGATGCGTGGGATTTCTTAAACTTGGGAGGGGATTGAGTATTTTTGACAAGGTGTACATCGGTTACCTCCTTTACATCAAAGTTATGTCCCTCTAATGCCCTTAATCTCTCCTCTAAGGCAAAAATTTGTTGTTTGGAAACCTCATTATAGAGGCATTGTTGGCGTATTAGTTCCATTAAATACGCTATCTGCTCTTTTACGAAGTTAAGCTCAGTGGTGAGGCTGTGGTTTCGTTTCTCTAACCACCCCTTTAATTGCGGCACCTGCTCCTTTATGGCATTAAGTTCAGCGGTGAGCATACGGTTCTGCTCCTCTAATTGCTCCATCTTCTTGGCTTTTTGAGCGCGAGTGAGAATAGGTAGAAGACCAGCCACTTTCTAAATGATTTAAAGATTTTTATTATAGCTTTTTATTTCAGATGATTGGTGTGAAATAGATATGCCTTAGACAATAGCTTTGGTATCTTCTCAAAAGCCTATGTTTTAAGGGTACCATACCCACCTCAGTGTGATAGTTCCCTTTTTTCAAAGGTTGCCATCATACCTTAGCGCACTTATCTCTTCTAGGAAGATTATAAACACACTCGGATCTCTTTCGCTATTATCTAAGGATATCTAATGCATCCTAGAATGAATGTGTTTTATGCATGCACTAAAAATATTTTTTATGACAGCAAATATTGAAAGTGGAATAACTTTTGACTGGGTTGTCCGATTTGGACGCACAGCATGTTAAAACGAAGAGAAAAGAGAGAAGAACCAAGCTGCAAATTTGCAGCTTGGTTCTTCACCCTTTTCTCTTCGTTTTGACATGCTGTGCGCCCAAATCAGACGACCCAGTCAAAAGTTATGTCACTTTGAACATCTATCGCCCTTTTGTACTGGTGCATGCATAAATACATTCATTCTAGGGAGCACTAGATATCCCTAAGACAATGGCGAAAGAGGCCCCGAGCACATTTGCAACCTTCACGACAAGGAAGGAACGAGTGTACTAAGGTGTGATGGTGATTGCCATTATACTTGTCAAATCTGTGATGGGGAAGGAACCATTACACCAAGGTGGGTAGGATACCCCACAAAGCATAAGCTTTAAGGAGGATACCTAAGCCATTGTCTTAAGGAATATCCATCTCATAAATCATTCTTTTTAAACAATAAAAATCATTTTGCATTCTAGAAAGCGGCTGGTATTCTTCACGCTCTCATTCGCATACAAAAAAAAATCCTAAACACTATCATACATCATGTTAGAAAATAAAACATGATAATGTTTAGGAAAAAACCAAACACTTGCATACATGCATCCACCAAACTTCATCCTCATAGCATCATCTAGAAGTAGGCAGTCGAAGAAGTGGACATTCCTCAATACCATATGAAGAGGATAGGGCATTCGCATGCCATACACGGGAAGTAAAGAAGGAAGTACATACAAATTTTAACCAACCTGTGCGTTCCTTTAGGGCTTTTCACCTTTAAAATGTGCTTTGAAACGTTGCATTGAGGAATGTACACTGTCTGGATGAAATAAATAAAATTGTTTGTTTTCATCATCTCTTCAAACGTCTATCGCATTCATAAATCGCATGCATTCATTCTCACTTTAATAAATAATAAGATAATAAAAAGAAAGGATTAATTGATGTGCTTCCCATGAATCGGAATAAGATGGAGAGTAAGCCTTTCGTCATCAAGTTCTCTCCAATGGTTGATCCGCCCAAGGAGGATAACAAGCCTCAACCATTGGATATCCAAGTTAATAAGGAAGAGGGGGCAAGGAGGCCGTTGCATTTATTTATGTCTCGAACCAAATAAAGTTGTACTATGGAGATACACAAAAACATTGTCTATCAATGAAGATATCTCCAGCATAGCTGGCATTCGGGGGCAGGATTAGAAGTGGAAGAACCTACACCCCCGAGGAGCTACAAGACAATGCTCCCAAGAATAAAGAAAAAATAAAAAGACCGAAGAAAAACATAATCCAAAAAGGAAATTTAAGAGACTTTGGATTCACGACGCTGAGGAAACTCACGACGCTCCGCCAAAGAGACAAGCTCAGGGTAGGCGACAAGCTAGTCATAGTTTGAGCTAGAGACGACATTCAGATCAGCAAGTCGTTTGCCCTACCTTGAATGGATGCGACTGAAAAGGACATTTGAAATATCTTTTACCAATACGAAAAGACTTCCCCAACAGTATGAAGGTGACCCACATGATGAGAAAATATGGATATCTCCCAAACCAAGGGCTCATTAGAAACTCTCAAGGAATAACGGAGCCACCAGATTTTAAAGACAATCCTTTAAAGCATGGCCTAGGGCATTACCCTACAAAGGATCAAGTTACATGGAGAAAAGGGAAGTCTCCCCTCTGCAGCTCAAATCAGATTTTCCCATATGGAGGGGTTCAAGCGTCAAAAGCGACTCTAGTCATTAGGTGTTCTCTTTCTAATTCTTAGGGTTTGTAAATCCAATGACTATTAGAGATTACTCCTCGGGGCTAGCCCGACCCCCGAGCATTGTAGGGCACATATTTCCCTATTAATTACAAAGAATGTCATTCTTACTATCTGCTTCTCTTCTTGCTATTCATGTCTAAACCTCATTAATAACCATGTTTAAGCAAACATTTTCAAAATGCATCAAAGTAATCAAAATGCGCCATTGACCAAAATAAAAGTCAAATCCATCACTACTGATTGACTAGAAACACAAAATAAAGTTTTACTTCGTCATAAATAAAGCCGTGTTTCGCCAATGTTGTACAAAAAGAAAACAAAAATCAAAAGAAGCCCATAAGAAGCCAAAGGCCAAAAAAGAGAGGGCAAGATACCCGGTAGGAAACCCACCAAAGGGGGCTACGCAAAAGTTAGGGTAAACCTGCTAGGAAACCCGAACAACCATAAAGGGTAGCCTATGCAAAAGCTAGGGTTACAAAGTAAAGTCCACTAGGTTTCCCAAAGCAACAAAAAAAGAAACCTAGACAAAAGTTAGGACAAAACAAAACACAACATCCTAAGCTGAAAATCCAAAGGGCAGACTAAGGAAGTCAATCAGTCATAGCAAGCGTCATAGAATAAGACGTCACTCCATAAACAAAACGTTGTTTAAACTAGCCTAAACACTCTAACCAACCTTGGCTAGCCGTGCTTACAAAAACCATTTTTTGTCAAAATAAAACAATTCTAAAACACAAGTCTTTGAATTAAATATCCTCTTCTTTCTCTTCTCTTGACCCTTACTACTACAACATTCTAGTAATTAGTAGGGAAATGTGGAGATAGTAATCAATAGGAGGATTGACATCCCCAAGGAAAGGGATGGGCGCACTGACATGACAAGTCGCTCTACAATCAACACAATCATTCTTCGATCACGGCAAAGTCAAAGACGGCAAAATCGGTACAGCCTATCATGTCGACAAAAAGCACATAACGTCGGAAGCTCATCAGAAGTAAAAGCACATTGGTTAATCCTTTTGAAAAATTAATTGAAATAGTATTATAGGATGCATATCGCCAACATTGCATGCATATGATAGGCTCCTATCTCTCAAAAAAAAGAAGATAAAGAAAAAATGAGAATAAAAAGAATAATGCCTGCTAGGAGATTCTTAGGCAAAAGTTAGGGTAGTCTGCTAGATCGAAAACCCGCAAAGGGCGGTCTAGGCAAAAGTTAGGGCGTTCATAAAAAAGGAAAAAGCCCGCTAAGATATCCTAGGCAAAAATTAAGGCAGCCCGCTAGACCGAAAACCCCAAAAGGGCGGTCTAGGCAAAAGATAGGGCTAAACCAAAAAATGAATAAAAGAGAGGGGTCCTTCATCATAATCATGAGAGTCCAGTAGGAGAACGCCAGTCACTTTTCCAGATGCATCAATCAAAAAGAAAAGATTGCATTTAAAGCATCCACACACAAGTAGTCGCACAAAACGACTTTGTCAAGGTAAAAAAATAAAAAAATCACTTCAAATAAATAACAAAAAAAGCATTCATGCATATAAGGAGACTAGCTCCATATTGAAAACAGGATCACTGAGACCGAGTGTCCAAAATAAAGTCTTCAAGAAAATGGAGCAAGTCGTCAATCAAACGACTCAGCGGAATAAGAGCTTCTGAAAATCAAGAGCTCCAGCTACCATCCTTCTACCCAGAAAAGAAGGCACAAGAAAGTAATAAGTCTTCACACAGTGCTCTCCCTCAAGAAAGAAGAGCGAGTCATCATCAGAAGCTTCCAGAAGCCAAAGCTCCAAACATCACCCAATAAAAGAGGGCACAATCATCAAGACATCATAAAAGAAAAGCCAACGGAAAGGCTTAGTCATCCCCAAGAGGATCCTTGCCTACCCCGAAGGCAAAACAAAAATACTCCTCACGGCTCAGCATTACCACCACATGAGTCATCGAGCACACTCACCCAAAGTCTCCTCCACACTCCCCAATGGAAAATAAAGGCTTCAAGAGCCCATCATCATCAACAGTCAAAAGAGTACAATCTCCAAAAAGAAAAAAAAAAGAAGAAAAATCCTGTAGAGGATGTCCAAAAGAAAAACAACAAAGAAGGCCACAACAGAGAAGGCCGAATAAAATCCTCAAGTGGATCTCCTAAAAGGTCTACAAAAAAAATCAGAAATTCTCATGCTCCAGTGGAATAAGAGCTTCACAAAGTTTAGCTCACATCAACATCAATCAAGGAGCCAAGACTCCATCCCTAGAAAAGGAAAAATCAGATCCCCAGGAAGTCAACTAATTCCTTGGTGGATCACCAAAGAAAGAAAACTTCATCCCTAGTGGACCCACCAAAAGAAGGAAAAAGCCAGCGTAATAAAAAGAGACTAAAAAGTAAAAAAGCTTACGCATTATCCCGAAAAAGCCAATTTCAAATCGCGGAAAAAGAGATAAATCGCAGAAAAAGACGAAATCAAATAAAAATCGTTGCTCCCTAAGTGGGTCACCTCAGAAAAAGGAAAAATCAACCAAAAAAGAAGGAATCGGAAATTCCATTCCTCCAACAAAAACAAGAGTATCGGCAAAGCCATCTCATACCAACAACATCCAACAAGGAGTCAAAACACCATTCCCTCAAGGGGGGCGGGAAGTCAAAATTAGATCCCCGGGTAGGCAACCAATTCCCCGGTGGATCACCAAAAAGAGAAAAATCATCTCCAGTGAGCCTACGACAAAGGCAAATTCCAGACTCACATCCTTAGAAGAGTCATTTGCCTAGGCGTAGGCAAGATCTGGCAAGCGAGAGCCAATTTTCCCAGAAAGGGACATCAGCCTAGTCAGAGGCAAAACAAATGCAGCCAAAAGTCTTCACTTCCGATGAAGCATCTGCCTACTCAGAGGCATTACCAGAAACTCAATAGAGCATCTGCCTACTCAGAGGCACCATCAAAATCAACAAATTTCTCAATGGATATTCGCTTACTCAAGAGGTGTCACCAAGATCAACAAATCCCTAGAGAATTTCTGCCTACCTAAGAGGCACTCATCAAAAATCCCCGACAACCGGTGAAGTCGGATGACAAATACCAAATGATCAAAAACAAAGAATCCCCAGCAATCAACAAGCTGGACGAACACCAACAGAATCCCCGGCACAGACCGGACGACAATTCCCAGAAAAGACAAAAAACAAAGACAGAACACATCTCAACAAAGGCGCATGGGCCACCTGAACAGTAAGCCGCCACTACCACCAGTCCTACGCAGCGGACTGTACCAGCCTGATAGGGGGTTTATACCTATCAACCTGCGCACGCGATGCGCCTGATCTGTGCTCGAGCCGGATCAGTAAGTCGCATTACCACCCTGATGGGGGGTTCATACCCATCCAGTCCCACACAACGGACTGTACCACCCTGATGGGGGGTTCATACCTGTAGACCCCAAATCTTGCCCGGGCTCCAAATAAAGTCAGAAGATCCCCTATTCGAGGACGCCCGAAGCCTAACAAGCCACTAGGAGAGACTATTAGGCTCCCGTACCAAGATGGGAAGGTTTTTTGGCCCAAAATAAAGTTTCTCGCGTGGAAGGGGACTCCCGGGTCAAGTCTCGCTCAAGCGAGTACGTCCGCCGCTTGAGCGACAGGTGCCGCAATCAAAGGGGACTTCCAGGTCGAATCTCGCTCAAGCGACTGGTGTACTCGCTTGAGCGACGGATGCTGCCACCAAAGGGGACTTCCGGGTCGAGTCTCGCTCAAGCGACCGATGTACTCACATGTACTCGCTTGAGCGAAAGATGCTCCAACGAGACCGGGGTCTCGTTCACCCAGACCGGGGTCTCGTTGCCAACGAAAACGAGACCGGGGTCTCGTTCACCCAGACTGAGGTCTCGTTACCAACGAAAACGAGACCGGGTCTCGTTCACCTGCACCGGGTCTCGTTGCCAACGAAAGCGAGACCGGGTCTCGTTCACCTGCACCGGGTCTCGTTGACGACGAAAACGAGACCGGGGTCTCGTTCACCTGCACCGGGTCTCGTTGACGACGAAAACGAGACCGGGTTCTCGTTCACCCGCACCGGTGTCTCGTTGCTTATGCGAAACGAGACGGCGGTCTCGTTGTACGAGACGGCGGTCTCGTTGCTTCGTCAAACGAGACGGCGGTCTCGCTGTGCGAGACGGCGGTCTCGCTTCGCCGAGACGAGACCGGCGGTCTCGCCACCCGACAGCCGCGGAAACCTATAAATAGGGGCTCTCCCCCCTCATTTCCACACACCACAGCTGCATAGCTCTCCCTTCTCTCTAAAACTTCTCTCTAGAATCCCTCCGACGCATTTCCGGAGTTTCTGAGTGTTTTCAAGAGTGATTTTCGGCGTTCGAGAGGTTTCCGACGTCTTGTAGAGCGAAGGGCTGCCATAAAGCACCCTATTTTTCCAGAGAATTAATATAAAAAGCGTGCTTCGGAGGTTCAAATTCTCTCTTTCCACCTTTACCGCTTTTATCTTAAATTATGCAGTAGACAGTAGGGCCATGTAGTCACACTTTTAAATTCCGCAGAATAAAAAGGGCAAAAGTGCGTTTTTCTAGTTTATCAATAAAAATAAGCCGGCCTATCATAGGGAACCCGAAAGGGGCGTCGCAAAGGGACTAATACTCCTTTTGCACGTAACCAACTCCCTTACCCAACTCTGGTTCTAATGACCAAAGTTGGTTTTCGAAAACCATCGCCTTTTTAAACCCCTTTTCCGATGTTTATGGTAAAAATATCGGTGGCGACTCCATAGAACCCAAAATAAATAAGTCCTTGGATTAGCCCGGTTATCGGACAGCCCAAGGACACTTTTCGAAAACCTCGTCTCTAGGTTAGCCCGGTTATCGGACAACCTGAAGACGTTGTACCCACCAATAAAAAACGCGAAAATCAAGAGGGTCGATAAAACCATCGCGTCGCTCCGACCGCCTCGTTTTGACGGCGGCGACAGATGGCGACTCCACTGGGGAAGCTTAGAGAGTTAATCCCATTTAGTGATGGGCCGGCTTAAATAATAAATAAACCAAGAAAATAACACTTTTTGCCCTTAACTTGTATTTATAACATGCTTTATTGATTGGCTTTCAATAAACTGTTGTTTGTTTATACTTACGCAATTGATTGAAATACAAATTGCACACAAACCCTTGCACACTACAGTTCCTCCTATACCCGGGGGCAAGTGAGATAACCATAGGGAGTGGGTGGCAGGTACGGTTCGCTGCAGTTAGGGCCTTGTGCCCACCAGTGTGATCGGAAACCACCACTCAAGGTGATAACCTTCCTCTTTTGGCAACAAGACCGACTCTGGCCTTAGTGTTGAGCATGGTCGGACGGCTGGAGAGTGGGGACCCTATAATGGGGGCACCTTGGGGGCCTTAGCCTGGTGAGAACAGCTAGAACCTACCCTAAACCAACGCACTTTTCTGCAGGAGAACCCTACCTCGTGATAAAAACGGAATCTCGCCTGCTCGGGGATGATCAAATTGTGTGTGCATATGTTTGTCGCATATGTTTGTTGCATAGCATAAACAAACAACAGAACAAAATCACAAAAAATTTCACAAATAAACACCCTTATCTCGGACAGTCTGCCTTTTAGCTAGCCTGGTTTCAGGTTCTTTGCAAGCTAAGTAGCCACGCAGTTCCGACAGAAGAGATAAGAGGCTATAAAATAAAGATTGTCAAAATAAAAATAAAACCCAAAAATAAACGAAATAGCTCTTGACAAAGTCAAAACATCCATACTACATCATATCATGAGTAAAGAAAAACCAAAGAGAGAAAATAAAAAGGGAAGTACATTCAGCATCATTTAAATAATAAAAAAAAAAAAACTCTCATGCATAAAGCATATCCCATGTTAGTTTAAGCACTTAACATGCATTAATAAAACTTTTTCGGACATTCTAGAAAGTGGCTGGTCCTTTTCCTACTCGTACTCGTGCGCAAAAGGCTAAGGCAATGGAAAATCTAGAGGAGCAAAACCGGAAGCTCACTGCAGAAGTTAATACCCTCCGAGAGCAGGTAGCTCAACTAATGGAGGTTATACGCCAAGGCCAGAGCAAAGGCGCCGAGGGCCAAGCTGAAAATGCCCCTTCCCATCACGAAGAGGAAGAAGAGGAAGAATACTTCTTCGGCGGGAAGGATGCCAAGACTGCGCGCATCCTTACCCCAGAAGTATCCAAACAACAACTCTCCGCCCTGGAGGAGAGGCTGAAGGCGGTCGAAGGACATAACTTCGACGTCAAGGAGGTGGCCGATATGTGCCTCGTGAAAGACATCCGCTTCCCTCCCAAATTCAAGGTCCCGGACTTCCCCAAGTACGCCGGACTGACCTGCCCTAAGAACCATCTTACGATGTATTGCCGTAAGATGGCCGCCCATGCCGACAACGAGAAACTCCCGATCCATTGCTTTCAGGAGAGTCTCGGCGGATACAGCCTCTCAACCGGTACATGCAGCTGGAGAGAGGGCAGGTCCAGAATCTGGAAGCAGCTAGCGGACGCTTTTCTCCGCCGCTACCGTTACAACATCGATCCGACCCCGATAGGTCGGATCTCGAACTCCGAGCAAAAGGAGCGACGAGCCCTTTAAAGCATATGCCCAAAGGTGGAGGGAAATGGCAGCCCGTGATAGAGCCTCCTTTGACGGACAAAGAGACAGTGGCTATGTTCATCGACTCATTGACCGGAGCGTACTACGACAAGGCAATAGCCGCACCTCCAACCTCTTCTCGGATATAGTCACCGTAGGCGAGAGGGTGGAGCAAGGATTAAGGAGTGGGAAGATCGCACAGCCTTCCCAAGCCGGTGTCTCCTTCAAGAAGCCCGCCAGCAAGAAGAAGGACGAGTCTCGTGCACGCAATCAATTTTACCACTCCTTCTTCTACCCCACAAACGCCCAAGCAGCCCCGCAAGAAAGAGAGGAAGTTCACTCCTATCACCACTTCCTACGGGTTGTCTGCTACCTCAGCTCGTTGGAGGCCAAGCTCCCGACCTGCGCTCCTCCCAAGAAGCAATTGGAGCCTCCCTACCCCGAATGGTATAAGCCGAACGAAAAATGCGCTTATCATTCGGGCGCACCCGGCCATTCTACGAGAACCGCTTGACCCTCAAGTATCGGGTTCAAGAGTTAATCGACGCCGGGTGGATTACTTTTGACACCTCTCGCTTCGCTACAGTATGACAAGCCTCCGTCGAAGCCGGAGTAGCAAAGAGGGAGGACTAGGAGGACCAGTCCTTAGGGTTTCTTTTTAGCTTTCTCTATATCTCCTGCGGTCCCCGCCCGTGGCCGCAGGAATTTTGACCAAAAAGGGCTTGTAAATAACATCATTTTCCTTAATATATGAGGCATTTTTTTCAACATTCATTCCATTCATTCTTTTCTCTCTTACATTTATTATTCTTTCAGAAATAAATTGAATAATAAAATCTATGACTAAAACAGAACCTAAAACGCATCATGTCTCGTGATTGATGAATCCCCATGGACTCCGGAAACGAAAGGCGAATGGACCGAGTCCGACAAGTGAGCAGGAGACCATTTCTCCGGACATGCAAAGGATGTTGGAAAAAGAAACACGCATCATACAACCACATCAAGAAGAGATAGAAACTGTAAATTTGGGAAAAGAGGACGAGGGTAAAAAGGTGAACATAGGCACCCAAATGGAAAATAGCACGAAAGAAGGATTAATACTACTCCTAAAAGAATATATGGATGTATTCGCCTGGTCATACCATGACATGCCAGGGCTTGACACGAGCATAGTGGAGCACAGATTGCCACTAAAAGAGGGGTTCCGACCTGTAAAGCAAAAGCTCGGGAGAATTAAACCTCGACCGGTCTTTAATGATAAAAGAGGAGGTACAAAGGCAATTGGATGCCAATTTCCTAGTGGTCTCTAAATACCCGTAATGGTTGGCCAACATAGTACCCGTCATCAAAAAGACCGGAAGGTCGTGGTCTGCGTGGATTATAGGGACCTTAATCGAGCAAGTCCAAAGGACGACTTTCCCCTACCACATATAGACACGCTAGTGGACCATACCGCTACTAATACGTTGTATTCCTTCATGGATGGGTACGCAGGGTACAACCAAATCAAACCGGCCGTGGAGGATAGAGAAAAAACCTCCTTCATTACACCATGGGGGACTTTTTGTTATCGCGTAATGCCTTTCGGACTCAAGAATGCGGGGCAACCTATCAAAGGGCTATGGTTACATTATTCCACGACATGATCCACAAGGAAATAGAAGTATATGTGGACGACATGATAGCCAAGTCCGTAAATGAAACGGATCACATCCAATATCTTCGGAAACTCTTTGATCGACTCCGAAGTACCAACTTAAGCTAAACCCGGCAAAATGTACTTTCTGAGTGCGGTCAGGAAAACTTCGGGGTTCATTGTCGGTGAAAGAGGAATCGAGGTGGATCCCGACAAAACAAAGGCAATTTTGGAAATGCCCCCACCAAGCACGTAAAAGGAGGTCGAGGTTTTCTAGGCCGGATAAACTACATTGCCCGTTTCATCGCACAGTTAACGGATAAATGTATCCCTATCTTTAAACCGTTGCGCAAGAATCGACCAACGGTGTGGAACGAAGAATGCCAACAGGCGTTCGATAAAATCAAAGCTTGTTTAACCAATCCACCAGCATTGGTACCACCCGTTGAAGGGAGACCTCCGATCCTATATTTGGCAGTTCTCAAAGAATCCATGGGATGTGTGCTCGGCCAACATGATGAAACCGGAAAAAGGAGCGAGCCATCTACTATCTCGCAAAAAATTCTCGGATTATGAAACCCGCTATACACCATTCGAGAAAACGTGTTGTGCATTGGTGTGGGTTACTCAACTGCCTCGATACAGTACATGGCTCGACATACAACATGGTTGGTCTCTAAAATGGACCCAATCAAATACCTCCTCGAGAAGCCTATTTTGACCGGAAGAATAGCTAGGTGGCAAGTACTCCTCTCGTAATTTGACATTATCCATGTCACCCGTGAAAACTATTAAAGGAAGTCCCCTAGCGGATTATTTAGCCCAGGGATCCACAAATGAATACCAATCTCTACAAGATGATTTCCCGATGAGCACATTATGCACATCGAACACGAAGAGACCAAAGAAGAGATGTGGACCATGTTCTTCGACGGGGCTTCCAACATGCTTGGACACGGATAGGCGCTATCTTGATATCCCCGAAAAGAAACACTTTCCCGTAACAGCCAGGCTTAATTTTGATTGCACCAATAACATGGCCGAATACGAAGCATGTGCATTGGGAATCCAAGCAGCCTTTAGATCATGGGGTCACTAAGCTCAAAATATTCGGCGATTCATCCCTCGTTATCTATCAACTTAAGGGTGAATGGGAAACCCGAAATGCCAAATTGATCCCATATCTAGAGTACATCCACGAGCCGGTCGCAAGAATGGAAAGTGTCACCTTCCAAGTACACCCCTAGGGAGGACAATCAAATTGCCGACGCCCTCGCCACACTATCATCCATGTTTGCCCTGGACCAGGAACATGAGATGCCAATCATTCAGGTCAAACTACACGATAAGCAAGCTTTCGTATGGCGCGAAATGACGAGCGCGATCAAAACCCCCGGTACCATGACATTAAGCGGTACCTCATGAAGGGAGAATACCCCGAGGGAATCGAGTGACAATGATAAGCGAACCATTCGCAAAAGGGCCATAGGGTTCACATTGATCGAAGGAACCCTCTACAAAAAGAGCCTCGATTCCACCCTATTAAGGTGTGTGGACCAAGAAGAAGCCCAAACACCGATAAAAGAAATCCACAAGGGGACTTTTGGAACCCACGCACCCGGCATGTCATGGCAAAGAAAATTCTCGAGGCAGTGGTACTATTGGTCCACGATGGAAGCCGATTGTCACCAATACGCTAAGAAATGTTATAAGTGCCAAGTTTATGCCGATAACATTCATGTGCCGCCCGCACCTCTCGCGAACTCTGGCTACACCATGGCCATTTTCTATGTGGGGCATGGATGTCATCTGACCCATCGAACCCAAAGCATCTAATGGCCATCACTTCATATTGGTGGCAATCGACTATTTCACCAAGTGGGTTGAAGCGGCATCATATGCGCACGTAACCCGGAAAGTGGTGACCACCTTCATCAAGAAAAACATTATATGTCGGTACGGCATTCCTCATAAGCTCATTACTGATAATGGGACCAACCTCAACAACAAAATGATGGAGGAATTATGCCAAGACTTCAAAATCCAACACCACAATTCCTCTCCGTACCGACCAAAGATGAACGGTGCAGTAGAGGCAGCCAACAAAAATATCAAGAAAATTATCCAGAAAATGGTGGTCACTTATAAGGATTGGCATGAGATGCTTCCCTTTGCCCTGCACGGCTACAGAACATCGGTTCGAACCTCCACAGGGGCTACCCCGTTTTCCCTCGTATACGGAATGGAGGTCGTGCTACCAATAGAAGTCGAAATACCCTCTCTGCGGATTGTCATGGAAGCCAAATTAACAGAGGTTGAATGGGCCCAGAACCGGTATGATCAGTTGAACTTAATTGAAGAAAAAAGACTAGACGCCATATGCCGAGGGCAAGCTTACCAAAGAAAGATCAAGAAAGCCTACGACAAGAAAGTTAATCCCCGTACCTTCCAAGAGGGAGATTTAGTGGTTAAGAAACTACTCCCAGCACAGAAAGACAAAATCGGGAAATGGGCAGCTAACTATGAAGGACCCTTTGTGGTCAAGCGAGCCTTCTCAGGAGGAGCCCTTATCCTCACCAATATGAACGGAGAAGAGCTCCGATATCCTATCAACTCAGATGCAGTGAAAAAATATTACGCTTAAAAAGCATTGCTCATGACCCGTCAGGATGAAAACTCGCAAAGAGCATCCTGGGCAAAAGATAGGGCCTATATACCTCGCTAGGACACGTCCTAGGCAAAAAGTAGAGGCACAAAAAAAAAAAAAAAAAAAAAAAAAAAAGGAGAGCAATGATTACCTTAGCCGAAAACCGCAAAGGCGACTAAGGTAATACTTCTGCAACAGCAAGCAAACTTCGCATAGTCTTCACTCCGGCTCAGTGCATCTCAACTAAAGTGACCAGGAAGAATGGGGAAGCAAAAATCACAGACATGATTGTGGTACCCTCATACAGCTGTAGCCAACCCTAGCCACCATGCTTACAAATTCTCTTGTAAACCTCCATGTAAAAATAAACCATATCGTTATATCAATGAAATTGTCTTTTCTTCTCCTTACCTACTTGCGTAAATGCCTCTGTATTAACGAAATATGAGCATGCATAAAATAAGCAATTTGAGAAAACAAAAGACGCACATCACCAACCAGGGTCGTCCCAAGTAAAAAGCACAGGGTAGCCTGCTAGATCGAAAACCCGCAAAGGGCGGTCTAGGCAAAAGATAAGGCTTTTATAAAAAGGAAAAAGCTCATCAAAATGCCTCACGGAAAGAATTAAAACCCGCTAGATCGAAAACCCGCAAAGGGCGGTCTAGGCAAAAGATAGGGTTGAAAAGGTGCAAAAAGAAAAATCACGAGAAAACAAAAGAACAAAAGCACCGGTCACTTTCTAAATATCCTCAAAACGGAACTGCATTTAGGGCATCCACACACAAGTAGTCACACAAAAACGACTTTGTCAAGAGTAAAACAAACAAAAATACTATAGAAAGCATTTAGCCTCGTGCTTGCATTCATGAAAAACAGCCAAAGGTATCCCAATATGATTTCGTCGACCTTTTGCCTCCGTTACAAAAGCCGGCGCAACAAAAGAGGCTTAAAAAGGAAAAAGGCATGCGCTCAGGAAAAAGCCAAAATCCAAAACCGCGAGAAAAAGGCAGGGTTAAAACATCGTACCAACCAATAAAGACTCAACCACCAAACAAAAAACAAAACCAAGATCCATCCAATCAACCAGCCAGGATTGGATGATCATTACCAAAAAGAACAAGAACAAAAGACCACCGGCAATCAGCAAAGCCCGATTGATCACCAACAAAATCCCCGGCGTCACCCGGATGACTATTTAAGAAATCCGAAAAGCAGTCAAATCAACACAAGCAGCACTCTCCAGAGAGCTGCGCTTGATCTGCGCCCGAGCCAGATCAGTAAGTCGCATTACCACCCTGATGGGGGGTTCATACCCATCCGGTCCCGCACAACGGACTGTACCACCCTGATGGGGGGTTCATACCCATCCGGTCCCGCACAACGGACTGTACCACCCTGATGGGGGGCTCGTACCCATCCAGTCCCGCACAACGGACTGCAACTACCAGCCTGATGAGGGGTTTATACTCATCAACCGAAGGATCGGCTACGTCAGGAGTAGTATCCGGAGGTTCTACCACGTGTCCATCGAAAGGATCGGCTACGTCGAAGTAGTATCCCGGAAGTGCACGAACACAAAAATCATTCCCCGCAGAGTCGGCGCATGAGCGACCCGAGCAGAAGCCGCCATCACCACCAGCTCCTACGCAATGGACTCGCGCCAGCCGGATAGGGGTTTATACCTATCAACCAACACACGAGAAGCGCCTTGCCGGCGCATGGGCCACCTGAACCGTAAGCCGCCATTACCACCCCGATGGGGGGCTCGTACCCATCCAATCCCGCACAACTGGACCGCAACTACCAGCTCGATGGGGGGTTTATGCTCATCAACCGAAGGATCGGCTACGTCGAAGTAGTATCCGGAGGTTCTATCACGAGTTCACCAAAAGGATCGGCTACGTCGAAGTAGTATCTCGGAGGCACACGACCACAACATTTCCCCGCAGGATCGTCCGCCACAAGACAGGACATCCGAAAGGCAACCGAGCAAGAGGGTCAACTCCTTTACCCTCCAGCCGATCTTCCCGACAACGTAAGGCCGCCAGCTGACCGGATGGGTAAAGGGGGGCAGCTGTAGACCCCAAATCTTGCCCGGCTCCAAATAAAGTCGAAGATCCCCTATTCGAGGACGCCCGAAGCCTAACAAGCCACTAGGAGAGGCTATTAGGCTCCCGTACCAAGATGGGAAGGTTTTTTGGCCCAAAATAAAGTTTCTCGCGTGGAAGGGGACTCCCGGGTCAAGTCTCGCTCAAGCGAGTACGTCCGCCGCTTGAGCGACAGGTGCCGCAATCAAAGGGGACTTCCAGGTCGAATCTCGCTCAAGCGACCGGTGTACTCGCTTGAGCGACGGATGCCGCCACCAAAGGGGACTTCCGGTCGAGTCTCGCTCAAGCGACCGATGTACTCACATGTACTCGCTTGAGCGAAAGATGCTCCAACGAGACCGGGGTCTCGTTCACCTGACCGGGTCTCGTTGCCAACGAAAACGAGACCGGGTCTCGTTCACCCGAGCGAGGTCTCGTTACCAACGAAAACGAGACCGGGTCTCGTTCACCCGCACCGGGTCTCGTTGCCAACGAAAACGAGACCGGGTCTCGTTCACCTGCGACCGGGTCTCGTTGACGACGAAAACGAGACCGGGTCTCGTTCACCCGCACCGGGTCTCGTTGACGACGAAAACGAGACCGGGTTCTCGTTCACCCGGACCGGTGTCTCGTTGCTTATGCGAAACGAGACGGCGGTCTCGCTGTACGAGACGGCGGTCTCGCTGCTTCGTCAAACGAGACGGCGGTCTCGCTGTGCGAGACGGCGGTCTCGCTTCTGTCGCGACGAGACCGGCGGTCTCGCCACCTGACAACGCGGAAACCTATAAATAGGGGCTCTCCCCCTCATTTCCACACACCACAGCTGCATAGCTCTCCCTTCTCTCTAAAACTTCTCTCTAGAATCCCTCCGACGCATTTCCGGAGTTTCGAGTGTTTTCAAGAGTGATTTTCGGCGTTCGAGAGGTTTCCGACGTCTTGTAGAGCGAAGGGCTGCCATAAAGCACCCTATTTTTCCGGAGAATTAATATAAAAAGCGTGCTTCGGAGGTTCAAATTCTCTCTTTCCACCTTTACCGCTTTTATCTTAAATTATGCAAGTAGACAAGTAGGGCCATGTAGTCACACTTTTAAATTCCGCAGAATAAAAAGGGCAAAAGTGCGTTTTTCTAGTTTATCAATAAAAATAAGCCGGCCTATCATAGGGAACCCGAAAGGGGCGTCGCAAAGGGACTAATACTCCTTTTGCACGTAACCAACTCCCTTACCCAACTCTGGTTCTAATGACCAAAGTTGGTTTTCGAAAACCATCGCCTTTTTAAACCCCTTTTCCGATGTTTATGGTAAAAATATCGGTGGCGACTCCATAGAACCCAAAATAAATAAGTCCTTGGATTAGCCCTGATTATCGGACAGCCCAAGGACACTTTTCGAAAACCTCGTCTCTAGGTTAGCCCTGGTTATCGGACAACCCGAAGACGTTGTACCCACCAATAAAAAACGCGAAAATCAAGAGGGTCGATAAAACCATCGCGTCGCTCCGACCGCCTCGTTTTGACGGCGGCGACAATACCCATCCAGTCCCACACAACGGACTGCAACTACCAGCCTGATGGGGGGTTCATACCCATCAACCGAAGGATCGGCTACCGTCAGAAGGAGTATCCTGAGGTTTTACCACGTGTCCACCGAAGGGATCGGCTACCGTTAGAAGGAGTATCTCGGAAGTGCACGAATACACAATTTTCCCCAGAAGATCACCCGCCGCATAGACGGAACATCTGAAGGGCAACCGGGCAAGAGGGTCAACTCCTTTACCTTCCTGTCAATCTGTCTGGCACAACAGACCAACAGTTGACTAGTCAGGTAAAGGGGGGGCAGTTGTAGACCCCAAATCTTGCCCGACCTCCAAATAAAGACCAGAAGACCTCCTATTTGAAGATGGACGAAGCCTAACAAGCCATTAGGAGAGACTATTAGGCCCCATACTAGGATAGGAGGGAGTTTCTGTGCCAAAAAATAAGTTTTCTCGCCTTGTTGGGGCGATACCGCCCTCTGGATTTCCCAGACTGCCGTCTCGCTTCACGCAAGTGGCGAGACCGCCGTCTCGCTTGACGAGATGGCGGTCTCGCTACCTGCGAAGGGCGAGACGGCGGTCTCGTTTCCCCAGATGGTGGTCTCGCCGTGTTTGCCAGGTCGAGACGGCGGTCTCGTTGGACGAGACGGCGGTCTCGACCCTGTCAGATGAGACCGGCGGTCTCGCCACTGCCAGGCGTGAAAACCTATAAATAGGGGTCCTCCCCCCCTCATTTCCACACAACACAAGCTTCTAGCTCTCCCTTCTCTCTAAAACTTCTCTCTAGAATCCCTCCGACGCATTTCTGGAGTTTCTGAGTGCCTTTGAGAGCGTTTTTCGGCATCTAGAAGAGTTTCCAGCGTCGTGTAGAGTGAAGGGCTGCCAAAAAGCGCCCATTTCTTTCAAAGAAATAAAATAAAAAGCTTGCTTCGGAGGTTTAAATTCTCCCTCTCTATCTTTTACTGCTTTAATTTTAAGTTATACAATAGATTAGGGCCATGTAGTCATAAATTTAAATTCCGCATAATAAAAGGGCAAAAACGTTATTTTCACCGGTTTAAATATTTTTAGATAGCTGGCCTATCATAGGGAACCTGAAAGGGGCGTAGTAAAGGAACTAATACTTCCTTTACACGTAACTAACTCCCTTACCCAACTCTGGTTCTAATGACCAAAGTTGGTTTTTGAAAACCAACGCCTTTTAAAACACCTTTTCCGATGTTTCCGGTAAAAACATCGGTGGCGACTCCACAGAACCCCTCAAAATTAGTCCTTGGGTTAGCCCGACTATTGGACAACCCAAGGATGACCTTTCGAAAACCTCGCCCCTAGGTTAGCCCGGTTATCGGACAACCTAAAGCCGTTGTAACCACCCAGAAAAACGCGAAAACAAAAAGGGTCGAAACCATCGCGTCGCTCCGACCGCCTCTCTCTTTTCAAACGGCGGCGACAGCCATTCTTACAGAAACTATTATTTCATAAAAAGAATCTCACTAAAACACAAGCCTTTGCAATAAATCCCTTTCCTTCTATTCTCTTGACCCTTCACCACAAAGCATTCAAGTAATTGACTGGGAAATGTGGAAATATAGTGATCAATAGGAGGATTGAAATCCCTAAGGACAGGAAGAGGGGCATTGATATGACAATTGCTCTATATTCAAAATGATTACTCTTCAGTTATAGCAAAGATCCAAGACGGCAAATCAGTACAGCTAATCATGTTGACAAAAACACATGATGATGGAAGTAAACTTAACAAAAGTTGAATGGGTTCAAAGCCGATATAACCAGTTAAACCTTATGGAAGAAAAACGGCTGAATGTTATATGTCATGAGCAAGCCTATCAAAGGAAGATAAAAAAGGCTTACGAAAAAAGTCAACCTTCATATTTACCATAAAGAAGGATTTAATGGTAAATAAGTTGCTTCCAGCCCAAAACAATAAAATTGGAAAATGGGCAGTGAACTATGAAGGACCCCTTGGGGTCAAATGAGCTTTCTCGGAAGGGGCTCTTATCCTCATCAATATGGATGGAAAAGAACTTCGACACCTAATCAACTCCGGTACGGTGAAGAAGTATTATACTTGAAGACATTGCTCAAGACCTGTCATGAATGAAAATCCGCAAAGGACATTCCTAGGCAAAAGATAGGGTCCATATTCCTCGCTAGGATACGTCCTAGGCAAAAAGAAGAGGTAAAAAAAAAGTAAAAAAAAAAAACAAACTAAGAGCAATGGTTACTTTAGTCGAAAACCGAAAAGGCGGCTAAAGTAACATTCTTCCAGAAGCAAGCAGTCTGCATAGTCTTCACTCTGAGCTCAGGCATCTCAACTGAAGCAATTAGGAGAACCAGGGGGCAGATATCATGGACATGATCTGTTTAAGCCTATACAGTATAGCCAACCCTGACCACCCATTCTTCTAAATACCTTTTGAAATCCTTCTATAAAAGAAATAAAACTTTTGCTCATTTATCAATAAAATTCCTTTTCATTTCCTTTCTCTTGACCAAATATTATGGAAATGCCTCTTTATTGATAAATCATAAATATGCGCAAAGACTTTTAATCAAAGATCAAGCATGCATCTAAAAAGAGGAAGCATCTGAACATTCAAAAGAATAAAGTGCCTGCTAGGATATTCTTAGGTAAAAATTAAGGTAGCCTGCTAGATCAGAAACCCCAAAAGAACGTTCTAGGCAAAAGATAAGGTAAAAGCCCCCTAAGATATTCTATGCAAAAATTAAGGCAGCCCGCTAGATCGAAAACCCGTAAAGGGCAGTCTAGGCAAAAGATAGGGCCAAAACTAAGAGATGAATAAAAGAGGAGCCCATTATCATGGTCATAAAAGAGGAGCCCATTATCATGGTCATAAAGGAAGAGCCCATCGGCGTATTCATAAGAAGCCAACGGGAGAAGGCCAGTTACTTTCTAAATGCATCAAAAATAAATAAACATTAGATTGCATTTAGGACATCCACACACAAAGTAGTTGCATAATACGACTTTGTCAAAATCAAGAAAAAATAATTTTCTTCAAATAAGAATAATAAACATGCATATAAGGAGGATAGTCTCCATGCTTGTGATTGAAAATAAAAGGCGCCAAAATCCAGCCTCTAAATGAAAATCAAAATCGTGAAAGGTGAAATCAAAATCATTTCAGTAGAATAAAGAGCTTCAAGGAAACTAGCTCTAACATTCTATCCCAATAAAAGAAGGTGCACCAGGAAAAGGCCAACGGAAAGGCTTGATGATCCCCAAGCGGATCCTTGCCTACTCCAGAGGCAAAACAAAAATTACTCCACGACTCAGCATCATCATCACATGAGTCGTCAACCACAGTCATTTGAAGCCTCAATCAACATCCTTCCATCTAAAAAGAAGGAAGACATCAACGTAGAAAAGCCAACGGAAAGGCTTGATCATCCCCAAGAGGATCCTTGCTTACTCCAGAGGCAAAACAAAAAAGACTACCTCACGACTCAGCGCATCATCACATGAGTCATCAAGCAAACTCATCCAGAATCTCCGCCACTTCCCCAAAGGAGAATAAGGACTACACAAGAGTTCATCAAAGAAAATACGGAGACAAATCCTTCATATCACCAGGGGGCAACGAAAAAGAAAGAAAAGAAAAACTTTCATTCCCCAATAGAGGCCACAACGAAAAAAGGCCAAATAAAAATCTCCAAATAGAAGCATATCAAGAAAAGTCTACAAAAAGACAAAAAGAAGGAAAATCTCTTCATCCAGCTCAAATAAGAGCTTCACAAAGTCAGGAGCCAAGACTCCATCATTATAAAAAATTCAAATCAAGGATTAGATCCCCCAAGAAAAGAAAATCCCCCAGGGATCGCAAAGAAAAAGAAAAGAGAAAAAATATATATCTTTTCATCCAAAGAAAAAGCCAATGTGAATAAAAGGCGCACATAAAAACCCATTCCCCAGTAGGAATAAGAGCATAGGCAAAGCCAGCTCAAACAACAAAACAAAAGAGTCAAAAACTTCATCCCTCCCTGGGGGGCAATTCAAAATAGATTCCTAGGAAACAACCAAATCCCTGGTGGATCACCAAAAAAAGAAAATCCCCAGCGGGCCTACCAGCAAAAGGCAAAATACAAATTCATATCCTCAGGGAGTTAATCGCCTATAACACCCAATATGAATATCCCCAGTGAAAGGCAAAACCTTCACTCCCAAGAATGCCTATGCCTACTCAGAGGCAAGCAAAGAACCGATATCCCCAAGAAATGGGAAATCAACCTATGCAAGAGGTAATACAAGCACAAAGCTTTCAAAAAAAGCATCTGCCTACTCGGAGGTATTATCAAGAACAAATATCCTCAAGTAGAACATCAGCCTATTCAGAGGCGAAAAAAAACAACAAAGCCTTCGCCACTGTTGAAGCATCTGCCTAATCAAGAGGCACAATCAAACCAAAAATCCCCAATGGATTCCCGCCTAAATAAGAGGCAACCAGCAAAAAAATCCCCGGCCAAGCCGAATGGCTAAACAAGAAAAGCCAAAAACAAAGAAATCCCCGGTAAAGTCGGATGGCTAAACAAGAAAAGCCAAAAAACAAGAAATCCTCGCCAAAGCCGGATGGCTAAACAAGAAAAGCCAAAAACAGGGAATCCCCGGCCAAGCCGGATGGCTAAACAAGAAAAGCCAAAAACAAAGAAATCCCCGGTAAAACCGGATGGCTAAAAGGAAAAGCCAAAAAGCAAGGAATCCCCGGCAAGACCGGATGGCTAAAAAGAAAAAAGCAAAAAAATAAAGAAATCCCCGGTAAAATCGGATGACTAAAAAAGAAAAGTCAAAAAGAAAATCAATAATTCCCCATGTAATAGGCGCATGATCAAAGACAATAAGTCGCCAACACATCTTCAAAAACCGGATGAGGGTTTGTACTCATCAATCAAAAGACTGAATGCAAAAAAGAGCACCCCAAGAGCCTTATAGAATAGGGTTCGTACCAGGTAGGGGTAGGTACCCATCAGAGCCTTGCAAGACGCAGGTTCATACCGGGTGGGGGTAGGTACCCATCAGAGCCTTGCAAGACGCATGTTCGTACCGGGTGGGGGTAGGTACCCATCAGAGCCTTGCAAGACGCAGGTTCGTACCGGGTGGGGGTAGGTACCCATCGAGCCTTGCAAGACGCAGGTTCGTACCGGTGGGGGTAGGTACCCATCGAGCCTTGCAAGACGCGAGTTCGTATCGGATGGGGGTAGGTACCCATCGAGCCTTGCAAGATGCGGGTTCGTACCGGATGGGGGTAGGTACCCATCGAGCCTTGCAAGATGCAGGTTCGTACCGGATGGGGGTAGGTACCCATCAGAGCCTTGCAAGACGCAGGTTCGTACCAGGTGGGGGTAGGTACCCACCAGAGCCTTGCAAGACGCAGGTTCATACCGGGTGGGGGTAGGTACCCATCAGAGCCTTGCAAGACGCAGGTTCGTACCGGGTGGGGGTAGATACCCACGAGAGCCTTATAGAATAGGGTTCGTACCGGGTGGGGGTAGGTACCCACCAAAGCCTTATAGAATAAGGTGTATACCGGATGAGGGTAGATACTCATCAGAATCTAGCAAAAATGCAGATTCGTACCAGGTGGGGGTATGTACCCACCAAAGCCTTATAAAATAAGGTTTATACCGGATGAGGGTAGGTACTCATCAGAACCTAGCAAAAAATGAAGATTCGTACCAGGTGGGGGTAAGTACCCACCAAAGCCTTATAAAATAAGGTTTATACCGGATGAGGGTAGGTACTCATCAGAATCTAGTAAAATGCAGATTCATACCGGGTGGGGGTAGGTACCCACCAAAGCCTTATAAAATAAGGTTTATACCGGATGAGGGTAGGTACTCATCAGAATCTAGCAAAAATGCAGATTCGTACCAGGTGGGGGTAGGTACCCACCAAAGCCTTATAAAATAAGGTTTATACCAGATGAGGGTAGGTACTCATCAGAATCTAGCAAAATGCAGATTCGTACCAGGTGGGGGTAGGTACCCACCAAAACCTTATAAAATAAGGTTTATACTGGATGAGGGTAGGTACTCATCAAAAATTAGCAGAAT
Source organism: Sphenostylis stenocarpa (assembly GCA_963425845.1). Taxonomy (NCBI): domain Eukaryota; kingdom Viridiplantae; phylum Streptophyta; class Magnoliopsida; order Fabales; family Fabaceae; genus Sphenostylis; species Sphenostylis stenocarpa. The sequence goes on from OY731398.1 coordinate 22,137,961, forward strand.
GTATTAGGTGGAGTAAAATACTCACCTAAACATTACAAAAACGGGTTGCAAAGACCTTACTTCTATTAGAGGATAGTTCAGTGTTGAGCACCTCGGAAGTAAGTACCCATAAGAGTTTAGCAAAATGCGAACTCATACCGGGTGAGGGTAGGTACTCACCAAAACCTTGCAAAAACAAGGTTTATACCTAGTGGGGGTAGGTACCCACAAGAGTCTAGCAAAATGCAGACTCATACCGGGTGAGGATAAGTACTCACCAGAGCCTTATAAAGTAAGGCTCAAACCAGATAGGGGTTGGTACCTATCAAAAATATTTATCATCCGGAGGATCAGCAAAGAAGCATCCGAAGGATAACCGGGCAAAAGGGTTAACTCCTTCCCCTACCAATTAATTTTGTCGGCATATTAAGCCAACAAATTAGCTAGGCAGGTGAAGGGGGGGCAGCTGTAGACCCCTAATTTTGCTCGGTCTCTCAATAAAGGCTAAAGAGACCTCCTACAACAAAGACAAAGCTCGTCTGACATCTCAATAAAGGTCAAGAAGACTTCCTATACGAAGATAAAGCTTCAACGGGCGTTTATAGGCATCAACCGACGTCCGAATAAAGAAAGGAAAGCTTCCCGGGGGTCCCAGAACACAAAAGCTGGCCAAAACAGGTCGAGACGGCTGTCCCAAGGTCGAGACGGTCGTCCCAACCTTCCCTGGCCAAGTGGGATGGCCGTCCCAAGTGGGACTGCCAGTCCCAGCTTTTCAGGGGGTCCCAGCCTTTGTAAATCATGCAGTTGGGACGACCATCCCTACCCAGACGGCCGTCCCAACCCAGACGGCCGTCCCAAATGTGCAGGCAGCGAAAAACTATAAATAGGAGGCTCATTTGCCACTGTTTCACACACCAGACAACTCCCAGTACTTGTCCATCCTCTTCCCTCTTCGAATGAACTCTCTTATTGCCTTGATAAGGTAACAATCAGTTAAGGAATCATATTCCAGCATTCGATTCTTCTGTAAAATTGAGTCGAGTCGATCTTGTATTTGGAGAGGAGAGTCTTTGTAGAGCGAAGGATTGCCAAAACGCATCCTCATGATTAAAGATTCGTAATACAAAGCTTGCTACGGAGGTTCTGTTCAATTCTCTTCTCTTTTACTGCTTTATTTATTGCTTTCTGTATGCAATAAGAAATAAGGTCATGTAGATAGCCATTCTTAACATTATAAATAGGGTAATCGCGTAATTTCTCATAATCTTTACTTAAATGAATTAATCCGTCATAGGGAACCCGAAAGGGGCATTGTGGGGTGTTAACACCTTCCCCACACGTAACTAACTCCCTTACCTAACTCTGGTTATAATGGCCAAGTTTGGTTTTTAATAAAATCAACGCCTTTTTATCCTTTTCCAATGTTTATGGTTAAAACATTGGTGGCGACTCCAAAAGAAACCCTTTTTCGAAAACCTTGCTTTTATTAGAGGATAGTTCAGTTGTTGAGCACCTCAGAAGCAATGAACATAATTTTAACGTAAAACGCGAGTCTAACCATCTTTTCGTGACCGCTGGCATAAACGTTCGAGATGTCCCTGGACGTCGGAACGGACGGCGGCGACATCCGTCAATGAAGGAATAAAGCGTGTTTGTAGCGGTGAGATCCACTAATGTGTCAATGTGTGGTAGGGGGAAGTCGTCCTTTGGACTCGCTCGATTTAGGTCCCTACAGTCCACACATACTCTAATTTTACTGCTTTTCTTGATGACGGGCACTATGTTTGCTAGCCATTTGGGGTATTTGGACATGATAAGGAAGTTGACGTCTAGTTGTCTTTGCACTTCCTCCTTGATCATTAAGGACCAATCCGACTTGATTCTCCTGAGCTTTTGTTTCACGGGCCGAAATCCCTCTTTTAAAGGCAAACGATGTTCCACTATGCTTGTATCGAGCCCAGGCATGTCATAATAAGATCAAGCGAAAACATCCACGTATTCTTTCAAAAGTTGTATCAATCCCTCCCTGATTTCATTATCAATCTGGGTGCTGATATTTATCTCTTTCTTATCATCTCCTTGTCCCAAATTGATAGTTTTTTTTTCTCTTGATGCGGTTGTATGATGCAAGTTTCTTTCTCTAGCATTCTCTGCATGTTCGGGGAAATGGCCCCTGCTCACTATCGGACTCAACCCATTTGCCTTCGACTTTCGGGTCCCATAGAGATTCATCAATCACAGACATGATTGTTTTTAGGTTCTGTTTTAGTCATAGATTTTATTATTCAATTATTTTTGGAAGAATAATAAATAAAAGAGGTAAAAGAATGAGAATGAATATGATATGACGAAAAATGCCTCATGTATTAAAAAAAGTGTATATACATGCTCTTTTAATCAGTGTTCCCACGACCACGGGCGGGGACCACGAGAAATACAAGAAAAAGCTTTGAAAAAGGAAAAAGAAAGCCTAAAAGCTTATCCTCCCAATCCTTCCCTTCTTTCACTTTGGCTTCGTCAGAGGTTTGGCATCTACATCGGAGGTGGAGGCGTCAAATGTTATCCACGTGGCATCGATTAGCTCTTGGACCCTATATTTCAAGGTCAAGCAGTTCTCCGTTGAATATCCGAGCGAATCCGAGTGGTAGTCGCATTTCTCATTTGGTTTGTACCACTCAGGATAAGGAGGCTCCATCTTTTTGGGAGGGGCACGGGCCAGGAGCTTGGCCTCTAGCAATTGGGGCAGCAGCTTCCCATAGGAGGTTAAAAGAGGAGTGAATTTTTTTTCCTTTTTGCGTGGGTGTTAAACCGTCTGTGGGGTAGAAGAAGGAGCAACGAGGTTAATCGCATGCACAACCTCCTCCTTCTTTTTGCTGGAGGGCTTCCTGAATGAGACGCTAGAAGGGGAAGATTGCGCTATCTTCCCGCTTCTTAACCCTTGTTCCACTCTCTCCCCCACGGTGACTATGTCCGAAAAAAGGTTGGATGTACTGGCTATCGCCTTGTCATAGTAAGCTCCTATCAATGAACATAGCCACCGTCTCCTTGTCCGTCAGCGGGGGCTTTATCTGGGCAGCCATCTCCCTCCACCTCTGGGCGTATGCCTTGAAGGACTCGTTGTTCTTCTTGTTAAGCATCCTAAGATCTGACCTATCTAGGGTCAGATTGATGTTATATCGGTAACGACGGAGGAAGGCATCCGCCAGCTGCTTCTAATTTTGGACTTGCCCCTTCTCTAGTTGCATGTACCAGTTGACGGTTGAGTCAGCTAGGCTCTCCTGAAAGCAGTGGATTAGGAGTTTCTCATTTTCAACATGTGCAGCCATCTTACGATAGTACATCATAAGATGATTCTTAGGGCAAGTCAGTCCAGCATACTTGGGGAAGTCTAGGACCTTGAATTTTGGCGGGAATTGGATGTTGTTGACCAGACACATGTTTGCCGCCTCCTTGACATCGAAGCTATGTCCCTCAACTACCTTCAGCCTTTCCTCCAAGATAGAGATTTGTTCCTTGGACACCTCAGGGGTATGAATGTGCATTGCCTTGGCGTCAGACTACACAAGGGCTTTTTGCTCAAAGAAGAACTCCTCTTCTTCTTCTTCCTCATGGCGAGAGGCGCGGTCACCATGAGTTTCCCCTTTGTTGAGGTTTTGCTGGCGCATGACCTCCATTAATTGCACCATTTGCTCTCTTAGGGCGCTAACCTTAGCAGTAAGTTTGCGGTTCTGTTCTTTCAGATGCTCCATAGCTCTAGCATTCTGTGCACGGGTTCGGATGAGAAGAGGACCAGCCACTTTCTAAGATGCCCAAGAATGAATTTTATTAATGGAAATGAATGATAGGTGTGGGATTAGTATCTTCTAAGATAATGACTTAGGTATCATCCTTAAAGCTTACGCTTTGCGGAGTGCCATACCCACTTTGGTGTAATAGTTCCTTCCACGTCATAGATTTGACAAGTATAACAAAGGTCACCATATACCTTAGCACATTTGTCCCTTCCTTGTGGATGGTTACAAATGTGTTTGGGGCCTCTTTCATCTTTGTCTTAGAGATATCTAATGTCCCCTAGCATGAATTCGTTTATGCATGAGAGATTTTATTAAAATGATGTTTATGCATACTTTCCTTATGTATTTATTTTCTCTCTTGGTTTTTCCACTTATGACATGATGTGACATGAATGATTTGACTTTGTCAAAAATTGTTTTATTCAAATTCATTATTTTGCCTTTTTTTTATTTGGTTTATTTGATTTTATTTATTTTATTTTATTTTATTTATTTGATTTTTATAACATTTTATCTCTTCTGTTGGACAGCGTGGCTACTTAGCTTACAAAGAACCTGAAACCAAGCTAGCTAAAAGGCAGACTGTCCGAGATAAAAATGGTTTATTGCAAAAGAAAATTTTTAGCGTCCCTTATCTCTTCTGTCGGACTGCATGGCTACTTAGCTTACAAAGAACCTGAAACCAGGCTAGCTAAAAGGCAGACTGCCCGAGATAAGGGTGTTTATTATGAAAAGATTTTTTTTTTAGGTTTTTCTTTTATTTTTTTGTTGTATGTTTATGCTATGCAAAAATTAAATGCAACAAACAAATGCACACACAATTCAGTCATCCGCGAACAGTAGGACGACGTTTTTAATCACGAAGTAGGGGTATCCTGCAAAAGAGTGCATATTCAGGGTAGTTCTAAATTTCCTCACCAAGGCCAGGCCCCCAAAGTACCCCCATTATAGGGTCCCCACTCTCCCAGCCTTCAGACCATGCATGGCACTAAGGCCTTAGTCAGTCTTTGGGCCAAAAGAGGAAGGTTATCACCTTGAGTGGTGGTTTCCGACCATACCGGTGGGCTCATGCCCTCACTATGGCAAATTGTACAATGTCACCCACTCCCGATGGATATCCCACTTGCCCTCGGGTATAGGAGGAACTGTTGTGTGCAAGAGTTTGTGTACAGTTTGTATTTCAAACTAAAGGCGTTGAACCACACTTTAAAAAATGTGAGTCAAACAAAACCATCGCGTTGCTCCGACCGCCTCTTTTGACGACGATGACACCTAGGATAAGTGACATTGCATCGGAATCAGGAAATCAATTTCATTCTAATATGTTTTTAATCCGCATTTTTATAATCTGCTTTGTTTTGTTTCATCTAATATTTTTAATCTGAAAATTCCCCTTTTTTGTTGTTGTTCTAATTCAAAAAATGACAAGCTTTGATAGAAATTCGTAGTCTTTGGGAGACGACCTAGGAAAGCTTCCTAGTACTACATTTATCTGTTTTAATTATTTGACCAAGTACGACATTGATCAAATTTGGCGTCGTTGTCAGGGACCTTCGGTTTCTGTCTATGTTTTCAATTTTCATATTATGTGTCAATTGGGTTGGCCAAAAGCCAAACATCAGACATCAAAGTTAATTAAGGACATCAAGGTGACTATTCTTATTTTATTGATTGTGTCATTTCGGATTTCCTGTATTGGAACTGTTGAGCCTTCATCTTGTATGGGTTTAGGTGGTGGGTTTTATTTTCTTAGCCTACAAACTAAGGGTTTTCTTTTATGGGCACTATTTCTTGAGAAGTGTGTTTCTCTATTCATCCTTTGATTTGTTCATAGGGGGTGTTCATCCCTAATTTAAAAAAAAAATTCAAAATTCAATTTTTTTTCTCTAATTTGTTTTTCTAGCTTTAATTTCTCTTATTCAAACCCCTATAAGCGATGCGTTGGAAAGAGTTTTTACCATAAGTATATAATTGAGTTATTAATTGAATATTTTATTTTATTTTCAATTATTTGAATATTTTATTCTTATTGTAGTTATTTGATTATTTTATTTTCAATTATTTGAATATTTTATTTGATTTGATGTTTAATTTAACATTCTTACTTCTCTCAATGCTATTTTGATAACTCACTATTGGGTTCTTTCAAAAAAAAAAAAAAAAACTCTTTTGAAAAAAAAAATTTCAAAATTTTTAGCTTTATAAAAAAAATTCAAAATTCAATTTTTTTAATCTTTTTTTCTATCTTTATTAAAAAAAATTATAATTTGTTCTTGTGTTCTTCCTAACCATTCTTGCAGGAATTTGTTTTGATAAGTCATCATTAAAAGAAATTTTTTGAAAACCATTCTCATAGGAAACTCTGGATAGTTTGGTAGTGTGGAAGTGCATGTCTAGGAGGGTTCTGACTAGGAAAGACTTGGTACTTAAGCGTGTCCATTAGTGACCCACCTCTCTTTCCTGGGAACCTACCTGGTGTGCTTGTTCACAGTCTACCGTTGCCATTCCAGTTCTTCTGATAATTTCCAAACTGATAACATGCGTGATCAACCTATTGGACCTCGTGAGAGAACACTTAGGGACCTTGCTGCTCCTGAATTCACATATGATAGCTTATGTATCCAGTATCCTGCTGAAGATGTGCCTTATGTTCTTAAAACTGGACTCATACACTTGTTGCCCAAGTTTCATGGTTTTGCAGGTGAAGATCCTCACAAACACTTAAAAGAATTTCACATTGTCTGTTCCACCATGAAACCTGCAAATGTCCAAGAAGTCCATGTGTTTCTGAAGGCTTTTCCTCATTCCTTGGAGGAAGTTGCAAAGGATTGGTTGTACTACTTAGCTCCCAGGTCCATTACTAGCTGGGATGATCTGAAAAGGATGTTCCTAGAGAAATTCTTCCCTTCCTCCAGAACCACTGCAATCAGGAAGGATATCTCAGGAATCAGGCAACAAGTTGGAGAAAACCTCTGAGTACTAGGAGAGATTTAAGAAGTTATGTGCAAGTTGTCCCCACCACCAAATCTTCGAATAGCTACTGCTTCAATATTTTTATGAGGGACTAAACAACATGGAAAGAAGTATGATTGATGCTGCAAGTGGTGGTGCACTTGGTGATATGACTCCTGCAGAGGCTAGACAGTTGATAGAGAAAATGGCCTCAAATTCCCAGCAATTCAGTGTAAGGGGTGATGCAATAGTTATTGAAGGAGTAAATAATGTGGCTACAGACTCCTCTGCTGAAATAAAGAAACTGGACAGCAAAATTGATGCCTTAGTGAATTTAGTCACTCATCTTGTTGTAACCCAGAAAAATGTTGTTGCACCTGAAAAAGTTTGCGGTATTTGTACTTCCATAGATCATTATACAAATGGTTGTCCCTCATTGCAATATGCAAAACCAGATGCTCCCCAAGCCTAAGCTACAAACATTTACAACAACAGAGGTCCACAGCAACAGCAGAATTTTTACTTGGCTTCAAATAGATACAACCCAGGTTAGAGAAATCATCCAAAACTGAGATAGTCCAATCAACAGCCACAACAACAACATCCTCCTACTTTCCAAAACAATGCTGAACCGAGCAGATTTGTGCCTCCACCTTTTCAACAGCAGTATCAGAGACAAAATGAAGCTCCAGCAACAGCACCAACTCCCCCTCAACTTTCCACTTCTGAACCTTCATTTGAAGAGCTGGTCAGGCAGATGACCCTACAAAATACGTAGTTCCAACAGGAGACAAAAGCTTTCATCCAGAGTTTGACAAATCAGATGGGGCAGATGGCTACTCAACTTAATCAGGCACAGTCCTAGAATTCTGATAGATTGTCATCCCAGACAGTGCAAAATCCAAAAAATGTCAGTGCCATCACTTTGAGAACTAGTAAGCAGGTAAATATCCCAGTAGTTGCACCTGTACTAGAAATTGTGCTTGCACCTAAGATAGACAACCTTGCTGCATCAAATACAAAGCGTCCTGAGTAAGGGGAGCCTGCAGATGATAGTACATGATCCTCTAGTTCTACTACACAGAGTAGTCAACAACTATATCAGCCTCCTATTACTCTTCCATTCCCACAAAAAATTCCTCCAAGTAAAAGGATGGAAGAAGTGGACAAAGAGATTCTAGAAACATTCAGGAAGGTGGAGGTGAACATTCCTCTTTTGGATGTCATTAAGAAAATTTCTAGATATGCCAAATTTCTAAAGGGGTTGTGTACACATAAGAAGAAGCTAAAGGGAAATGAATGGATTAGCATGGGCAGAAATGTATTAGCACTAATAGGTAAATCTGTTCCTCAAATTCCTGAGAAGTGCAAGGACCTAGGTACTTTTTGTATGTCTTGTATCATAGGTAATTAAAAATTTGAAAATGCTATGCTTGTTCTGGGTGCTTCAATTAATGTCATGCCTCTGTCTATATTTAAATTTCTTTCTCTTGGACCCCTGCAACCTACGAGTATAGTTATTCAGTTGGCAAATAGGAGTGTTACTCACCCTATAGGTTTCATTGAGGATATCTTAGTTAGGGTTGGTGAGTTGATTTTCCCAACTAATTTTTATATTCTTGATATGGATGTGGGATTTTCATGTGGTTCTGCACCCATCATTTTAGGCAGACCATTTTTAAAGACCGCACGAACCAAAATTGATGTGCATGCAGGGACTTTATCCATGGAATTTGATGACATTGTGCTGCGCTTTAATATTCTAAATGCCATGAAACACCCATCTGAGGATCATTCTGTCTTTCATGTTGATTTGATTGATGAATTAATTAATGAACATGTATTTGAATTCTTTCATGATGTTGATTTCCCATCTCTACATAATTCCTTCACCTATCTTGCATGTACTGATTTTGAAGTGTGTAGTTCTTGCATTGATCAATTTATGAATATTGATACTTGTCGCCACCGTCAGAAGAGGCGGTCGGAGCGACGTGATGGTTTTTGATATGACTCGCGTTTTCTTTGAAAGAAACGGTTCAACGCCTTTAGGCTGCCTGATAACCGGGCTGGACCCAAAGGCGAGGTTTTCGAATAGGTTCGAGGAGTCGCCATCACTGTTTTAACCTTAAACACTGAAAAAAGTAAAAAAGAAAAAGGCAGTGGTTTTAGAAAAAACCAACTTTGGTCATTACAACCAGAGTCGGGTAAGGGAGTTAGTTACGTGTGGGGAAGGTGTTAGCACCCCCACAACGCCCCTTTCGGGTTCCCTATGATGGACTAACTTAGAAAATAAACACTTAAAGAAATTACATTTTTACCCTATTATTTGATCTACTTGCAGAATTTAAATATCTACATGGCTCTATTATCTAATGCACACAAAGAAAGCGATAAAGAAAGCAGTAAAAGAGACAGAGAATAGAGAAGGAACCTCTGAAGCGAGCTCTATATTAATTCTTCTAAAACGTGAGGACACTTTTTGGCAGTCGCGGCACTCTACAAGCATGCTCCTCCCGCAAAATAAAGACAAGTCACTCTACCGAGGGCCAGATGCCTCAAAAAGAGACTTCCTTAACCGATTTCAACCTTAACGGAAATCGGAAAGCTCCCTCAAACCCCGGAATAATGCTCAAGGTCACTCTCAAGTGCCAAAAAGCTTCCAAGAGAGTGGAGGAGTGGAAAAGGTGTGAAAAATCGGAGAAATGAGGCTTCTATTTATAGGGATTCGGGCCTGGAAAAGGTGGACGGCCGTCTGGACAAAGCGGACGGCTGTCCATGGCAAAAAGTGGCCATGGACAGCCGTCCATGCAGTGTGGACGGTCGTCCATCTGCTTGTCCTGGACGGCCGTCTGCCTGTTCTGGACGGCCATCTGCTGTCCGGCGGATTTTCCCGATTTTTAATGCCTCTAAAAACCCTTCCTATCCTAAATGGAACCTAGAACAAGCTACTAGGGACTTGATAAAGTCTTAACCATCTTCGAAATAGGCGATCTTCGGCTTTATTAGGGGTCCGGGCAAGATTTGGGGTCTACAGTTGCCCCCCCTTTACCCGACCAATTGACCATGGGTTAACATACCATGAGGTCTATTGGCGGGTGAAGGAGTTAACCCTCTTGCCCGGCTGTCTTCTGGATGCTCCTCTTGCTGTGGAGGCTGATCCTTCAGACGATATGCTGTGAGGCTTCAGGATGCTCCTTCGGTGCGGTAGCTGACCCTTCGGCTGACACGTAGAGAATTTCGGGATGCTCCTTTGATGCGGTAGCTGACCCCTCGGTTGATGAGTATGAACCCCCATCAGGTTAGATGCCTCAGGATGCTCCTTCGACGTGGTAGCTGACCCTTTGACTGTGGTGGCGGCTTACTGCTTTTGGTCATGCGCCGGCTTTGCCTGTGTGCAGGTCTTCGTCTTCAGGTCTTTCCCTTTCCTGAAGAGGTGGTGGCGGCTTACTGTTTCTGATCATGCGCCGGTTTTGCCTGTGTGCAGGTCTTCGTCTTCAGGTCTTTCCCTTTCCTGAAGAGGTGGTGGCGGCTTACTATTTCTGATCATGCGCCGATTTTTCCTGGTGTGCAGGTCTTTGTCTTCAGGTCTTTCCCTTTCCTGAAGAGGTGGTGGCGGCTTATTGTTTCTGATCATGCGCCGGTTTTGCCTGGTGTGCAGGTCTTTGTCTTCAGGTCTTTCCCTTTCCTGAAGAGGTGGTGGCGGCTTACTGTTTCTGATCATGCGCCAGTTTTGCCTGGTGTGCAGGTCTTTGTCTTCAGGTCTTTCCCTTTCCTGAAGAGGTGGTGGCATCTTACTGTTTCTGATCATGCGCCGGTTCCATGGGGAGTGATTTGACTTTTGTGTAGTCATCTGGTATGCCAGGGATTCTTCGCTTTTGGATTTTTCTTTAGTCATCCAGCTTCTTTACTGCTGGGGATTCTTGATGAATGCCTCTCAGGTAGGCAGGAATCCATTGGGAGTTTGGCCTTTTATTGGTGATGCCTATGGGTAGGCAGATACTTCATCGGAAGTGCAGACCTTTTGGTTTGCATTGTTTTGCCTTTGAGTAGGCGGATCCGCTTGGGGGTAGAACCTCACTTGGAGACTTGTTTTGGGTTGCTTCTTATTCTCAAACACAAACACAGAGCTAGCCTCCTTTCATGCATGAATGATTTTCGTTTTTTGGTCATTTATCTGAGGTGGTTATTTTTATTTTTATTTTTTGTTTTGACAAAGTTGTTTTGTGCAACTACTTGTGTGAATGCTTTGAAATGCATTTTATTTTTATTTGGTGTATCTAGAAAGTGATTGGTATTTCTTGCTGGACCATCGTGATTATGCTAATGGACTCTTCTTCCATTCATCTTCTTTTTATTAAGCCTTATCTTTTGCCTAGACTGCCTTTTTGGAGTTTTCGATCTAGCGGGCGGTCTTAATTTTGCCTAGGATATCTCAGCGGGTTTTGACTTTTTTTCTTTTCTTATGCTTTCTTGTATTGCATGATTATGATTTATTCAACATAGAGGCATTTTCATAATTTGGTCAAGAGAAAAGAAATGAAAGACAACTTTATTGATATGAACAAATAGTTTATTTCTTACAGATGGATTTTACAAAGGGATTTAGAAGCATGGCTGGCCAAGGTTGGCTACACTGTTTAAGCTATAACGATCATGCCTCTGATATCTGCCCCCCTGGTTCTCCTAGTTACCTTAGTCGAGATGCTCGAGCCCGGAGTGAAGACAATGCAGAGGTTTCGTGCTTCTGGAAGGACGTTACCTTTGTCGCCTTTCGGTTTTTGGCTAAGGTAACCATTTCTCTTTTTATTTTATTTTTTTATTTTTATTTATTTTTATTTTTATTTTTTTTTAAACCTCTAAGTTTTGCCTAGGACGTGTCCTAGCGAGGTGTGCGGATCCTAACTTTTGCCCAGGACGCCCTTTTACGGATCTTCATCCTGGCGGATCATGAGCAATGCCTTCAAGTGTGATACTTCTTCACCGCATCTGAATTGACTGGGTGCCGCAGTTCTTCTCCATCCATGTTGGTGAGGATAAGAGCTCCTCCTGAGAATGCTCGCTTGACCACAAAGGGTCCCTCATAATTTGCCGCCCATTTTCCGATTCTATCCTTCTGGGCCGGAAGCAGTTTCTTTACTACTAGATCCCCCTCGTGATAAATGTGGGGTTTGACCTTTTTGTCGTAAGCCCTTTTGATTTTCTTTTGGTAGGCTTGTCCGTGACATATGGCGTCTAGTCGTTTCCCTTCAATGAGGTTCAATTGATCGTACCGATTTTGGACCCATTCTGCTTCTGTCAACTTTGCTTCCATGATAACTCGCAGGGAGGGTATTTCAACTTCCACTGGTAATACGGCTTCCATGCCATACACAAGGGAAAATGGAGTGGCTCCTGTGGAGGTCCGTACGGAAGTTCGGTATCCGTGTAGGGCAAAGGGTAACAATTCGTGCCAATCTCTATATGTTATTACCATCTTTTGGATGATTTTCTTGATGTTCTTGTTGGCCGCTTCTACTGCACAGTTCATCTTGGGTCGGTATGGAGAGGAATTGTGATGTTGAATTTTAAATTCCTGGCATAATTCCTCCATCATCTTATTGTTAAGATTGGTCCCATTGTCAGTAATGAGACGATGGGGGATGCCATACCGACACAGGATATTTTTCTTGACGAAGGTGGTCACTACTTTCTTGGTCACATGTGCGTAGGACGCTGCTTCTACCCATTTGGTAAAATAGTCGATGGCCACCAGGATGAAGCGATGGCTATTGGATGCTTTGGGTTCGATGGGTCCAATAACATCCATGCCCCACATGGAAAAAGGCCATGGTGTAGCCAGGACGTTGAGGGGTGCCGGTGGGACATGAACATTGTCAGCGTAGACCTGGCATTTGTGACATTGCTTGGCATATTGATGACAATCACCTTCCATCGTGGACCAGAAGTATCCTGTCCTTAGGATCTTTTTTGCCATGACATGCCCTGGCATGTGGGTTCCGAAGGCTCCTTCATGAATTTCCTTAATCAGGGTTTGAGCCTCTTCGCGGTCTACACACCTCAGCAGGCTGGAGTCAAAATTTTTCTTATAAAGGGTTCCTCCAATCAGCGTGAACCCTATAGCTCTCCTCCGAATGGTCCTTTTCTCGTTATCATTAATTCCCTCGGGATACTCACCCTTCGTGAGGTATCGCTTGATGTCATGATACCAAGGGGATTTGTCTTCCTTGCTAGTTACTGCCATACAAAAAGCTTGTTTATCATGCAACCTTATTTGGATGATCGGTATCTCTCATTCTTGATCTAAGGCGAACATGGATGACAAAGTAGCGAGGGCATCTGCGAACTGATTGTCTTCCCGAGGGATGTACTCGAAAGTGACGTCTTCCATCCTTGAAACCATATTTCGGATGTACTCTAGATATGGAATTAATTTAGAATTTCTGGTTTCCCATTCCCCCTTCAGTTGGTAGATGACAAGGGATGAGTCACCGAAAACTTTGAGCTTGGTCACCCCATGATCTAGAGCTGCTAAGAATCCTAGGGCGCAAGCTTCATACTCAGCCATGTTATTGGTGCAGTTGAAATTTAACCTGGCTGTCACTGGGATGCACTTCTTTTCGGGGGATATTAAAACAGCCCCTATCCCATGTCCAAGCATGTTCGAGGCTCCGTCGAAGAACATAGTCCATGCATCATCTTCGGGTACATCATGTTGGATATGCATGATGTGTTCGTCTGGAAAATCATCTTGTAGGGATTGATATTCATTTGTTGATCCGTGTGCTAGGTAGTCTACTAGGGGACTACCTTTGATAGCTTTTTGGGTGACATAGACGATATCAAATTCTGAAAGTAGTACTTGTCACCTAGCTATTCTTCCAGTCAGGACGGGTTTTTCAAACAGGTATTTGATTGGATCCATTTTGGAAACCAACCAGGTTGTATGCCTAATCATATACTGCCTGAGACGTTGAGTTGCCCACACCAATGCACAACAAGTTTTTTCAAGTGGTGTATAACGAGTCTCATAGTCTAGGAACTTTTTGCTGAGGTAGTATATGGCTTGTTCTTTCTTTCCTGTATCATCTTGTTGACCGAGCACACAACCCATAGATTCATCGAGTACTGATAGATAAAGAATCAGAGGTTTTCCTTCAACGGGAGGCACCAATACCGGTGGATTGGTTAAGAACAACTTAATTTTCTCAAAAGCTTGTTGACTATCTTCATTCCAAATTGTTGGTTGGTTCTTGCGTAACAGTTTGAAAATGGGTGTGCATTTGTCTGTGAGTTGTGCGATGAACCTTGCAATGTAGTTAATCCGGCCAAGAAATCCTCTGATCTCCTTTTCAGTTTCCGGTGGGGGCATTTCTAAAATTGCTTTTGTTTTGTCGGGGTCTACCTCTATTCCCTTTTTGCTGACGATAAACCCAAGTAGTTTACCTGACCGTACTCCAAATGTACACTTGGCCGGGTTTAGCTTCAGTTGATACTTCCGAAGTCGATCGAATAATTTCCTCAAATAGAGGATGTGGTCCATTTCATTCTTGGATTTGGTAATCATGTCATCCACATAAACTTCAATTTCTTTGTGGATCATGTCGTGGAATAATGTTACCATGGCTCTTTGATAGGTAGCCCCTACGTTCTTGAGTCCAAAAGGAATGACTCTGTAACATAATGTTCCCCACGGTGTGATGAAGGAAGTTTTTTCTCTATCTTCGACGGCTAGCTTAATCTGATTATACCCTGTATATCCATCCATGAAGGAATAGAGTGTGTTCGTGGCAGTGTGATCCACCAACGTGTCAGTGTGGGGTAGGGGAAAATCGTCCTTTGGACTTGCTCGGTTTAGATCCCTGTAATCTACACACACTCTGATTTTCCCATTCTTTTTCATGATTGGAACGATGTTTGCCAGCCATTCAGGGTATTTGGGCACGATCAGGAAATTAGCGTCTAGCTGTTTCTATACTTCCTCCTTAATTTTCAAGGACCAATTGGGTTTCATCCTTCTTAACTTTTGCTTTATTGGCCGAAAACCCTCTTTCAATGGTAGTTTATGCTCCACTATGCTTTCTTCGAGTCCAGGCATGTCATGGTAAGACCAAGCGAATACGTCCGCATATTCTTCCAATAACCGAATTAACCCTTCCCTGATGTCACTATCGATTTGGGTGTCGATACTCACTTCCTTCTTATCGTCCTTTTGTCCCAAATTGACCGTCTCTATCTCTTCCTGATAAGGCTGTATGGAGCGAGATTCTCTTTCTAGCAATCTTTGCATGTCCGGAGAAATGGTCTCCTGCTCACTGTTGGATTTGACCCATTCGCCTTCGGCTTCCGGATTCCACAGAGATTCATCAATCACAGACATGATCGTTTTAAGGGTTCTGTTTTAGGTATAGATTTTATTATTCAGTTATTTTGAAAGAATAATAAATAGAAGAGGGAAAAGAATAAATGTGAATATGGATGAAAAATGCCTCATGTATTGAAATAAAGGAAGAGGTACAAAATGCCCTTTTAGTCGGTGATCTCACGGCCATGGGCTGGGACCGCAAGAAATACAAAGAAAGCTTTTAAAGAAAAAGACATAACCATAACAGTTGGTCCTTCCTATCCAACCCTATCACTCTGGTTGCGACAGAGGCTTGACTTCTATGCTGGGGGCTGGAGCATCAAAGGTGACCCATCCGACATCTATTAAATCTTGGACCTTATATTTTAAGGCCCGACAATTTTCTACCGAGTGCCCGGGAGCGCCTGAGTGGTAAGCGCATTTCTCATTGGGCTTATACCATTCAGGGTAAGGTGGGTCTACCTTTCTTGGTGGGACGTATGCCAGGAGCTTGGCCTCCACCAGTTTGGGCAGTAAACTCCCATAAGAGATTGGAATGGGAGTGAGCTTCTTCTCTTGCCTCTGGGATTGCCTAGCTAAGGAGTGTCGAGGTTGATGGCGTTTACGCTCTCCTCTTTCTTCCTGCCCAGCATTTTCTTGAATGATGCGTTGGAGGAGGAAGGTTGTGTTATCCTTCCACTCTTTAATCCCTACTCCACCCTCTCGCCTATGGTGACCACGTCTGCAAAGAGGGTTGATGTGTTCCCTATCATTTTGTCCTAATAGGGTCCAGTCAACAAGTTGATGAACATAGACACAGTCTCCTTATCCGATAGCGGAGGCTCCACTTGGGCTGCCAAGTCCCTCCATCGCTAGGCATACGCTTTAAAGGATTCGTCGCCTCTCTTGCTCAGTGTTTGGAGATCTGACCTATCGGGGGTCAGATCGATGTTGTACTTATAGCGACGAAGGAAGGCATCTGCCAGCTGCTTCCAGTTTTGAACTCGCCCCTTCTCTAATTGCATGTACCAATTTAGAGCTGAATCAGCCAGGCTCTCCTAAAAGCAGTGTATTAGGAGTTCTTCGTTGTCAGCGTGGGGAGCCATCTTGCGGCAGTACATAGTGAGATGACTCCTAGGGCAAGTCATTCCCATGTACTTCGGGAAGTCTGGAACCTTGAACTTCGGAGGGAAACGAATGTTCTCAACAAGGCACATATCAGCTGCCTCCTTCACGTCAAAGTTATGCCCTTCCATGGCCCTAAGCCTCTCTTCCAGAGTGGAGATTTGTTGCTTGGAGACTTTAGGGGGCTGGATGAGCACCGCCCTTGCTTCAGACTGCATGTGGGCCCCTTCTTCTTCTTCCTCCTCATGGTGAGGTGCGCGGTCACCACGAGTATCGCCCATATTGAGGTTTTGCTGGCGCATTAACTCCATCAATTGCGCCATTTATTCCTTCATAGTGTTAAGCTCAGCGGTGAGCTTACGATTCTGCTCTTCTAGTTGCTCCATCGCTTTAGCCTTTTGTGCACGGGTTCGGACCACAGAAAGACCAGCCACTTTCTAGAATGCACATGAATTAGGGTTTTTATTAAAAATGAATGATTGGTGTGGGATAGATATGCCTCTTAGGATGAGTGTATTTATGCATGCATCAGTACAAAAGGGCGACGGATGTTCAAAGTTGCATAACTTTTGACTGGGATGTCTGATTTGGATGCACAATATGTCAAAACGAAGAGAAAAGGGTGAAGAACAAGAATATATATTCCTAAAGGGGATTTGGCCTGGTAATTTTCCCAAAAAATGCTCCTAAGACCCATTTTTCAGGGGTTTATTAAAATGATGCGTATGCAGACTCTCCTTATGCATTTATTTTCTCTTTTGATTTTTCCACTTATGACATGATGCGATATGAATGAGACGACTTTGTCAAAATTCTTTTTATAAATGTTTTGATTCTATTATTATTTTTTTTCGCTTATTTTATTTATTTTTTTAACCTTTTATTTCTTCTGTCGGACTGCGTGGCTACTTAGCTTACAAAGAACCTGAAACCAGGCTAGCTAAAAGGCAGACTGTCCGAGATAAAAGTGGTTTATTGCGAAAGAATGGTTTTAGCGTCCCTTATCTCTTCTGTCGGACTGCGTGGCTACTTAGCTTACAAAGAACCTGAAACCAGGCTAGCTAAAAAGCAGACTGTCCGAGACAAGGGTGTTTATTGTGAAAATATTTTTGAGATTTTGTTTTATATATTTTTTTTTGCTGTTGTATGATTATGCTATGCAACAAACAAATGCAACAAACGAATGCACAAACAATTCACTCATCCGCGAACAGAGTGACGTTTAATTACGAGGTAGGGGTTTCCTGCAGAAAAGTGCATCGGCAAAGGTAGGTTCTAACTGTTCTCACCAAGGCCAGGCCCCCAAGGTGCCCCTATTATAGGGACCCTTCAATTTCCCAGTCTTCGAACCGTGCACGGATGTCCGTGTCGACGTTCTTAGACCAAGAAAAAGAAAGTTATCACCTTGAGTGGTGGTTTCCGACAACGACCTGCTGGCACTAGGGCCATTACCATGGTCGACCGTACCTGCCACTCACTCCCTATGTGTATTCTCTCTTGCCCCCGGGTATAGAGGGACTGCAGTGTGCAAGGGTTGTGTACAGTTTATTTCAGCTAATTGCATAAAATAAGCATACAACAATTATTAAAGTCAAACAGTAAAGCATGTTATAAAAGCAAGAAAGGGTAAAAGCGTAATTTCTAGTTTTTATTTCCTAAACTAGTCCATCACTAAATGGGATCAACTCTCTAGCTTCCCCAGTGGAGTCGCCATCTGTCGCCGCCGTCAGAAGAGGCGGTCGGAGCGACGCGATGGTTTTGAAATGACTCGCGTTTTCTTTGAAAGAAACGGTTCAACGCCTTTAGGCCGTCCGATAACTGGGCTAGACCTGAAGGCGAGGTTTTCGAATAGGTTCGAGGAGTCGCCATCAGTGTTTTAACCTTAAACACTGAAAAAGGTAAAAAAAAAAAAAAGAAAAAGGCAGTGGTTTTAGAAAAAACCAACTTTGGCCATTACAACCAGAGTCGGGTAAGGGAGTTAGTTACGTGTGGGGAAGGTGTTAGCACCCCCACAACGCCCCTTTCGAGTTCCCTATGATGGAATAACTTAGAAAATAAACACTTAAAGAAATTACATTTTTACCCTATTATTTGATCTACTTGCAGAATTTAAATATCTACATGGCTCTATTATCTAATGCACACAAAGAAAGCGATAAAGAAAGCAGTAAAAGAGACAGAGAATAGAGAAGGAACCTCCGAAGCGAACTCTATATTAATTCTTCTAAAATGTGAGGACGCTTTTTGGCAGTCGCGGCACTCTACAAGCACGCTCCTCCCGCAAAATAAAGACAAGTCACTCTACCGAGGGTCGGATGCCTCAAAAAGATACTTCCTTAACCGATTTCAACCTTAACGGAAATCGGAAAGCTCCCTCGAACGCCGGAATAATGCTCAGGGTCACTCTCAAGTGCCAAAAAGCTTCCAAGAGAGTGGAGGAGTGGAAAAGGTGTGAAAAATCAGAGAAATGAGGCTCCTATTTATAGGTATTCGGGCCTGGAAAAGGTGGACGACCATCTGGACAAAGCGGACGGCTGTCCATGGCAAAAAGTGGCCATGGACGGCCGTCGATGGCCTTAAAGTTGCCATGGACGGCCATCTGCTTGTCCTGGACGGCCGTCTGCCTGTTCTGGATGGCCATCCGCCTGTTCTGGACGGCCATCTGCTGTCTCCGGCAAATTTTCCCGATTTTTAATGCCTCTAAAAACTCTTCCTATCCTAAATGGAACCTAGAACAAGCTACTAGGGACTTGATAAAGTCTTAACCATCTTCGGAATGGGCGATCTTCGGCTTTATTAGGGGTCCGGGCAAGATTTGGGGTCTACAATACTGATACAACTGCTGACATGACTGATACAAATGTTGATACACATTCTGATCATGCACATGAATGTGATGCTTTCGGTGTTGTACCTCTTCATTTTGATTTTATAGAGTCAGAATGCACTAACCCTGTTGCAAGAAGTACACATGAATCTGACTTGCAGGTTGAGGTACAGGCTATGGAACTCATTCCTTCCCCTTCTTTGGTTCCTTCTGTTGTTCAACCAACACCCATACCAGATCTAATACCCTTACCGGAGAACCTCAAGTATGCTTACTTGAAGGATGATGAGAAACTATCGATGATCATTTCCACCTCCCTCACTGATCATGAAGAGGAGAGGTTGTTGCAAATGCTTAAATTGCGGAAAAAGGCCATTAGATGGATCTTGGCAGACATTCCTGGTATTAGCCCGTCCAAATACATGCATAGGATTTTGTTGGAGGATGGAGCCAAACCAGTGAGACAACCACAAAGGAGGCTTAGCTCGGTGATTCTAGACGTCGTCAAAAAGGAGGTGACTAAGATTCTACAGGCTGGGATCATATACCCCATTTCTGATAGTTAATGGGTGAGTCCAGGCATCACTGTGGCGAAGAATGAGAAAGATGAGTTGATTCCATCAAGAGTGCAAAATAATTGGAGGGCCTGTATTGATTATAAGAAATTCCCACCATGATCAGGGAGTTCTTCTTTCCCCTTCAACTCTTTTATCTTGTTTGTCCTATTTTTTTAGTGGATATGATTGTGTTTACATTGAGGACAATGTCTTATTTAAGTATGGGGAAGACTGTTCTTTGTTTTTGTTTAGGATTTTTAGTTTTCTGTTAATTCAGGTTCGTGTTTTGTGTACAGTTTGCATGCTTCTCTGGGATTTCTGGGTTTTGTTTAGGTTTTGGGAAATTTCTTCACTCTTGGATATGAGCTGCTTGATATTCTATGGATTGAAATCCTTGTTCTTCTTTTCATGACAATTTGATTTTGAGGTTTGAGAGGTTGATTTGGAAGTGACAGATTTACCCTGTGAGGTTTTGAGTCACTCTCTATTCTTTCTTTCTTGTGTGTTGTGCCTCTTGATTGCTTGCACAGTGGCCTTGGCTTGACTCTTTTTTATGTTTCTCGATTCACATGCATGTTTGGAGCTAATTAAGGCAATTTGTGTTGTGATTAATCTCTAGCCAAATAAGCCTACCCTGAATCAATTCCCTTGATATCCCCTTTGAGCCTATGTTTCCCTTTACTTCTTTTAAAGATCATTACAAGCCTCAAGTGAAAAACCCATGATTACCTTAACCTTAGGGATTTTTGAAGCTTTGGAATCGTTTTGGGAATAACTGAATAAGTGTACGAGTGTGTTTTCATTGGATGATAGACTGGTTAGTTGGTTTCTTAATATACAGTTTATGCAATTTAATTTAAAAAAAACATGAAAATAAAGAAAGAAGTTCAAAAGAAAGAAAAGTGTTGTTGAGGAAAAGGAAATTGAAAGGATTGGTATTAGAGGTCTTTGAGCATGCTTTGATGTTTATTTTTTACTTATTCCCCATTGCTCCTCTACTTCCTAAGGTTCTTAGTTATGTCCCATATGATATCCTCCACCTTGTCCTTGACCCCATTACAACCTTAGAAAGACCTTTTGATCCTTTTGTGCATGTGTTTTTGGTTGTTGATTTTAGAGGCTTGCCAAGTCTATGTGGTGCTTGTTTTTCATGAGTGCTTTGAGAGTAAATAGTAGCCTAAACACTTGAGTGATACAATGCATATCTTGTGAGGTTCTGTTGTTTTTCATTCACCTCTTGAGCAGATTGATTTTCTTGACATGTTTGGAATTGTTTGGATGATATCTATAGATGTCTGGTTTCTTTGACTCTTTGAATGATAGAGGTTGTCTATTCCTTTCGTTCCCCAGGTTTCATTGAGGAGTATGTATATCTATTTATGTTTTTGTTTGTCTTTGTTTTTGTTTCTGTCCTTTGCATGATTTTCTTTAATGTATTTGAATTTATTTCCTTGCTTTGCTTCTTGATTTTGCCCAGGAGTGCAAAAAGCTAAGTGTGGGGTTCTTTGATGAGTATTATATTCCCATATTTTCTTCCCTTTCTGAACTTATTTTAATTAGTATTTTGGGTTTAACTTTCTATTATTAGTGAATTTTTATTAATTGGGCTTCATTGGGCCAATAATTCATATTTTAATTAATTTGAATATATTTGATTTAATTTTTGCTCATTATTATTTTCAAGACAATTTAAAGCAATTTTGGGCCTAGAAGATTGGGCCAGATGCCATATTACAGTCTAAAGCAATTTTTGGCTTAGAAAATTGGGTCAAATGTCATATTTTATTCTATATGGGAACTAACATTGGTTTACTGTTTTATTTATCAATTTTTCTACAGAGTTCCAAAAACCATTATTCTAGAAGCATTATAAACTAGACACATTCGGCTTTCCAGAGGATCTAGAATAATTCAATTTGGAGCTAAATTGGATTTTACATAAATTATCCAAAACGGGTCAAGCGCACCAGGCTGACCCAATGGACATGCTTCAGTAATTTAAGTCTCCTAAATTCATTAGACCTTCGAAAATAGTAGAAATGGTGGCATTTTAAAGCTAACTCAAAAGGATTTCAAAGGAGATTAGAATCGCTTAATTTGGATAATTATTAAAAATACTGCACGTGTTTGAAGTTGGCGGATCTACACTGAAGTCAACTTATGATGTGTTTTGTAGACCAATTAGGCCCAAAAACCTAGATTAAGATTAGGGTTATTTATGTGTGAGAGATGTAGGGTTAAGGGAGAACGACACTACGCAGCAGCCACGCAGTCGCCTTTCATCTTCTGCAATTTGTATTCAAGTTTGTCTACTCTTCTGTCATTATTTTAAATTATTGTTTCGATTTTAATTATGTCTCTTCTTCTGCATTTTCGATTTTTCATAGATAGTTAAATCTTTGTATTGATTTTCTAAGGAGAATACAAGTAGATATTTGAGGTTTTGTTCTTCAATTTCATTTCTTTTGTTCTCTTAACTCTTCATCTTCTAATCTCAATGTTGAATTATAATCTGTTTATGCTTAATAAACCAAAACAAATATCACAGTTTGTTTAATTCTGTGTTAGAGATGAGATTATGTGATGTATGCAATGCTTAATTGTATAAGGATAATTTGGGGTTAATATTCGCTTAGATGGTTAATTTCATGTTGGAATAAGGGTTAAGGAAAATTTGGGATTAATCTTCGCTTAGTTGGTTAATTTCATATTGGAATAAGGGTTAAAGCTAATTTGGGATTAATCTTTGCTTAGTTGATTAATTTTGGATTGGAATATAATTTGGGATTTATCTTCGCTTAGTTGATTAATTTCGTAACCTAGGATAAGTGACACTGCATTGGAATCAGGAAATCAATTGCATTCTAATATATTTTTAATCCACATTTTTATAATCTGTTTTTGTTCTGTTTCATCTAATATTTTAAATCTGAAAATTCCCTTTTTTTTGTTGTTCTAATTCAAAAAATTGACAAGCTTTGATAGAAATTCATGGTATTTAGTAGACGACCTAGGAAAGCTTCCTAGTACTACATTTATTTGTTTTAATTATTTGACTAAGTATGACATCGATCATGACTGCAAACGAGGTAATACATGAGTATAAGAGCAAAAGGAAGAAATGATTGGTACTCAAGATAGACTACAAAAAAGCCTATGATTCTATAGATTGGGAATTTCTCTTCTATATGTTAGAAAAACTCGGGTTTTGCAAGAAGTGGGTGAGGTGAATTGAAGGTTGTTTAAAATCAGCTTCCATATCAGTACTGGTAAATGGAAGCCCAACAAAAGAGTTCCTTCCCCAAAAAGGATTAAGACAAGGAGATCCTTTGACACCATTCCTTTTTTTAGTAGTAGTTGAAGGGTGAAGGGTTAGCTGGGGTGGTAAGGTAGGCAGTAGCAAAAGGGAAGCTACAAGGAGCCAGGGTGGGGGAAAAGGAGCATCTGGTTAATATCCTACAGTTTGTAGATGATACTTTGTTTTTAAGTGACGCAAATCCTAATAATATTATAGTTATTAAAGCAATTTTGAGATGCTTCCAGTTAGCATCGGGATTGAAGGTCAATTTAAGAAAGACAAAATTAAGAGGTATAGGGGTGAAGTCTGTATTACTGGAAAGATATGCAAGAGAATTAGGTTGTAAGACAATGAAACCGTCTTTCAGATACTTGGGGTTGAAAGTTGGAGGAAACCATAGAAGGCACGAGTTTTGGGATGAAGTTCTAAGCAAAGTAAAGAAAAAACTCTCTAGGTGGAGAGGTAGAATGCTTTCCTTCGCAGGGAGGATATGCCTGGTAAAATCGGCTCTTTCGGCAGTACATTATTTG
Source organism: Sphenostylis stenocarpa (assembly GCA_963425845.1). NCBI lineage: Eukaryota > Viridiplantae > Streptophyta > Magnoliopsida > Fabales > Fabaceae > Sphenostylis > Sphenostylis stenocarpa. The sequence goes on from OY731398.1 coordinate 22,161,367, forward strand.
ATTTATCAATGTTCAAAATACCCGTAAAAGTGGTTAAAGAGGTAACAAAGATCCAAAGGGAGTTTGTGTGGGGGTGGGGTAAAGAAGGGAAAAAGATAGCGTGAGTTAAATGGCAAAAAATATGTACAAGAAAGGAAGATGGAGGGTTAGGGGTGAAGGATATTAAGAGGATGAACGAAGCCCTGCTAGCAAAATGGAAATGAAGGCTAGGTGTCGAGCCAAAAGGATTATGGAAGGAAGTATTAGAAGCCAAATATGGGTCTTGGAGAGCATTAGACGAACCAGAAAACATTAAGAAGGACTCAAAATGTACTACAAGAAAAAACACTTTCAGCGACCAAAATTAGAGACTGAAATATTTTGGTCGCAATTATCGACCGATTTAGCGACCAATTCTATTTGGTCGCAATTAACAACCGATTTTATCACCGAAATATGATTTGGTTTCACTTTTTTATTTAGGAACCAATAGTTTGCGTCGCAAAATTTTGATCGCTAAATCATTAGTTATTCCATATTAAAATAAAAAGAACATTTAATGACTGATTTAGCGACTAAATTACAAATTGAAATAGTGACCGAATTGAAATCGGCAGCTAATGAACATTATTTTTTTATTATATTTAAATTTATTTTTTTATAAATATACTTTAATTGTTTTAGTATATTTTTTACAATTTATTTTTAAAAGTAATTTAGTTTTTAAAAGTAATTTATTTTTTAAAATATACTTTAAAAATAAACTTTGGTCTCAATGTTAACAAAATGAAGATTAACTTTAATTTTAAATTACTAAAATAAAAATATTATTAAAAATAAATAAAAATATTATTAAAAATAAATAAAATTTATTAAAAATTTAAATTGTAATAAATTAATACTTGAGTGATATTAACTATTCAATACATTGTTTAAGAAAAATTTAATAACAAATATTCTTTAATATATTTTTCAATTGAAAAGTTAAATTTAAATTAAATTATATTTTAAAAATTTATATTAAAAAAATTGAACACATCAAATTATCACATTTTAATTCCTCATTAACTTAATTAATTAAAAAAATTACCAGAAAAAAATATATATAAAAATATAATTGATATACATTAGATAATAAATATATTATTTAATTAAATTATTTATAAAAATATATTTATCTTTAGTTGAAATATTTTTTACTTTAAGTATAATAATTAATATTTTTCATTTTTAACAAAATTAATAACAAAGATTAAAAATAGACTACTAGAAAAGTTAAAAATTTAAAACTAATCCATCTTATAAATACTAAAAATAAATCATATTTAAATAAATTAAAAATATATTTAAATCTATATTCAACACACCTCCAATTTTGTTCAATAAATGCATAGATCACATTTGAAAACTTCATTACTGAAATAAACAAAATTATTAACTTTTTTTCAAAGCCCAGTTTTTTTGTCATTAAAAAAAAATTGTTAATGTAAGTTAAGGTTGTGCCTTTTTAAAATTTTAACTTTTTTATATATCGGATTTTTATTAAAAAATTTCTAAAATTGGATAAGAAAATGGAGATTTAATTATACTTTTAATAAATTTAAGATAATACTAGTTTTTTTCTATTTTTAAATATTTATTTTAATTTTTTAAAACAGAGAAACTATAATTTTAGTTTCTAAATACTAAATTTAAAGAATTAAATTTATTATTATTTAATCTCTTAATTTTAGTATTAAAAATTTAAATTATATTTTATTAAATTAAAATAATTACAACTTTGAGAATTAAAAATATAATTAAACTAAAACTAAAAATATTATAACACATTTTTGAACTCTTTTTTATAATATTTTTATAATTATTATATTTTTGGATTAATTATTTTTTCCCTAATTTTTTATAAAGTCAATTCTAATATTTAAAAATATTTAACATTTTGAATTTTGAAACTTTTTCTCTATTAGCAAATTTAAAAATATAATATACGAAAAAAGTATTATACATAATTATTTCATCCAAATTTTTAATAATATGATAAGTCATCAAATTCGTTTTTTCTTTTTCATGTCTTTTCTTTTCGATATGAGTGCTTGAATTTATAAAAAAGTTATTTACAAAATTCACTTCTCTAATTTCTATGTTCACATTTCTTAACTATTTTTTTATAGTTATGAAGGTCAAGATTGGTACACGCACTTAAATATATTATAAATAAAGAATATTTGTTCATTCTAGTTTTTTTTCTCAACCTATAATTTTATTATTTTTATTTTAAAATATATTTTATATTTTTTAAAATTAATAATTTTAATCTAGTCATCTAAATCTTTGACGTGATGATTCTAATTAATTGATATTATCAAATGATTTTATTTGATTTGTTATAATAAAAATCATCTAAGTAAATGTTAAAATAATATTAATTACTTTAAATTATAAGAAAATAAATAATAAAAATAAAAAATAAATTTGAAGTTAAAAATACGTAAAAATAAAATATAAAAAAAAAACTTGTCTCAAATAATATAAAACAAATTTAACGATGGATTAAAATAGAACAACATTTATAAGAGACTATTTATTTTTATTTATGATGGATCAAAAGTGAAAATACATTTAAATTTATAATTTTATTTATGAAACACATTTAAATTTATAATTAACGAAAATAATGAAAATCTTAATATAATATGATACTTTTAGTAATTTAATTTTTTATAAATTTAAACTTAATTTTATTTAGTTTAGTTTTAAATTTTATGTATTAGTATTGTTAATTGATATACTATAATAAATTTATATAAAAATAGTCTTTATCTTCAAAATTCACTTCTTCAAATTCTATCTTTATATTTTTCTACTATTTCTTTATAGTTAAGAAAGTCAACATTTATGCATGAGACTTAAATATAATATAAAGTAAAGAATATTTGTTTATTCTATTTTATTTCCTATCTATAACTTTAGTATTTTTTCAAATATATTTTATATTTTTAAAATTAATAATTTTAATGTAGTTATCTAAGCTTTTGATGTGATGATTTTAATTAATTGATATTATCGAACCATTTTATTTGATTTATTATAGTAAAAATCATAAAAACAAATGTTAAAATAATATTAATTATTTTAAATTATAAGAAAATAAATAATAAAAATAGAAAATAAAGTATCCTATAAAATAGGACTAATTATTGTAAAGATAAAATAGAATATGGGAGAAGATGAGGATGATAATGTAGTAGAAATGATAGAGTTTTTGAAAAAAAATATAGAATGTGAGAAGTTTAAAAAGAAAAAAAAGTTAAAAAAGGATATATTCATAAGTAATTGGATTAAATTTGTTATTCCCTCATATATTATTATACATTATTAGCGTAATTTTAGTTTAATTAAAAATTAGAATACAAATATACTATATTATAATAATATACCAATATATTATAATATTTGTAATTTATTTTCATTGGGTATAAATTACAAAACTAATAATTTTTAAAAATTTTAATGATAATTTTTTTAACTTATATATTACAAAATATTTTTAATACTTTAATAAATATAACTTTTTTTTAGATATCTCATCAATTTAAAGTATAATTTTTTGGTATTTTTTAGTTTTTTTTTTAAATGTGGATATCTTTAATATTTTGTACATGTAAATATAATTTATATATGTTTTTAAATCTTTTTTTTTTAATTTGTTTTTAAAAATATAATATTTTTTTAATATTTAATATTTATATTTTAAATTTTTTTCTTAAATGATGAATGAATAATAGTAATATTTTTTAATTAATTAAAGTTATAAATAATGAATTAAAAAAATTTATTATTTTTGGAAAAATATAATATTATCTTTAATATTTTAATATTTATATTATAAATTCTTTATTAAAATATTAGGGTTATTGTCTTTTTCTTTTCTTTCATCTCTATTTCAAGCTATCAAGAATTTTTTTTCCATCTTAAAAATTAAATTTTAAATATATAAATATATAAAAATGTGTAAAAATATATAAATATATATAAATATATTTGTATTTATAGATTTTATATTTATATATTTGTATAGATATACATTTATTTATATATAAATATAAATTATTGTAAGTTATTAATTATTGAAAAATCCTAGTAGCTTAGTGGTTGGAGTATCAACCTTCAACTCTAAGGTACTAGTTTCAAATTTTGGTCGTTATTTTTGCATTAAATTAGCGACTGATTGTGATGGTGGCTAGATATAAAAAGAATACGTAAAGATAACGCTGGTAGAGCTTGATTAGATAAATATGTAAAATTGAAGTTAGGAAACAGGGAGAAAATTAGGTTTTGGGACGATGTTTAGGTCAAAGTTTAGGTAGTTTGTTCCCACGGTTGAAACAAATAGGAGTGAACAAAGAAGGAGTGATATCAGAACAGGGTGAGTAGATTAAAAATGAAAATTAGGTTTTGGGACGATGTTTGGGTCAAAGTTTAGGTAGTTTGTTCCCACGGTTGAAACAAATAGGAGTGAACAAAGAATGAGTGATATCAGAACAGGGTGAGTAGATTAAAAATAAACGGGAATGAAGAGTTAATTGGAGAAGACAACGGTTTGAATGGGAGAAGGAAATGAAGGAGGAAATGCTAAGTAAGATCCAGGTTATAACACTTAATAAGGATATAGAAGATACGTGACTGTGGGGCCAGAATAATAATAAAGGATTTACTGTAAAAGAAGCGTATGAGATTCTATCCAATATAACTTGCGAGAAGAATGAAGCGATCTTCAAATGGTACTGGAAAATTAAGGGGATCCCAAAGGTCATGGTTATAGGGTGGAGAATTCTTCAAGATAGGATTTCTACTAAGGTGAATCTAGTTAGGAGAGGGGTTGCTATATGTGACCCAAAATATGCTTTATGTGGAAGCAAGGACGAAACATCTGATCATCTCTTTTTCAAATGCAAAGTGACCAGTGAGATTTGGGACAAGTATTTTAGATGGGTGGGAATTAGTCATGTGTGTCATTGGGAGGCGAAAACAAACCTAGAAAGCTTCGTATTAGGAGGCTGGGAGTGAAGGGAAATATGTTGTGGAAAAGACTATGGGTAGTAGTGGTATACGAGATCTGGTCTCAAAGGAATAGGTGCATTTTTAAAAATGAGAAATTCAATACAGAAGTAGGAATCAGTAAAGCAAGCGCAAAATTCATAGTTTGGTGTGTTAGAGACTGGAATGGAGCGAGTATACCAAATTCCGATTGGTTCTATGAACCGATAAGGTGCATGAAACTAATTACTCTATATCTTCTCTTTAATATGTGATAGCTGATATATGTTTTAACAGGTTAAAACATGAAATTCTAATACAATGACAAGAATCCTTATAAAGAGACGGAAGGCGGGAGTATTCGAGGGTTATTAGGCTCATCTATTAATATTGATAGAATCTTTGTTAATGATAGGACCATAGCAGAAGTTAGTCATATTTTTGTAATGCTGAGGTTATTGAAATTGTATTCATAGACTTTTATGAGCTAAATAAAGCTGGAATCCAACATGTTATTTTGTTTTTCTTTATTTTGTTTTTTTTTTTATGTATATGGGTTGACATACCCTGTGTACTTCTATTAACTTTATTCTTTATTGTCGATAAAAAAAATTCCCAAATTTTTGTCATCAAATTATTTTTGTATAATTAATCCAGTAATTCCTTTCACAAATTTCGTGTTTTGCTCAAACTACTAGAATGGGAAGAAATTTAGTCATAAGGTCCATAACTACTTAAAGTTTACTTTATATATATATATATATATATATATATATATATATATATATATATATATATATATATATATATATAACAATTTATGTCCTATATTAAGAATCATTATTCACGTACTACGTCAAAGAAATTAGAAGAACAAGCAAAAAATTAGAGAAAAATGGAGAATAATCTTTTCCTCTAATAAAATATAAATAATTGCAAAAAAAATACAGTATTGATATTTTGACACCATAAAAAAACAAAAATATTCATTTAATAATTCATTTTTAGATTTTTATATTATTATATTATTATTTATCTATTTTACTTCCATCTCTCCATCAATAAAATAAATAATACTTTAAAGTTGTCAATGGATGTTTATAAAAATGGGTTGTGAAAAAATCTTTTCTCTTGATTATATAAGGGATGCATTGTGTTATTACATGTTTTTTTTTAGAAATTAACAACCAAAAATGATTTAGAAGATATAAATCTGCTACTTAGAAAGAAAAAAATATGTTGATATTCTGGTATGAATAAGTTTTTTATGATAAGCGTTACTTACAAGTGGTTGAATATGTTTCCCAATACTGGTGAATTGAAGAAAGTGATGGCTCCTAAATCTGATCACAGTCCAATTGTCTTGTTTACTGACGTTGATTGTAAGTCACGGGCTCTGTAGGTTAGATATACTGTTTAAATTGTGGAAGTAATTAGTGATTGCTCATTACCAAATATTTGACAATTTTATTGCAAACGACGGAAGAAGATATAATTAAAAGAATTTCACAATAATTTGAATGCAATCATTACACGATATCATCAACCATATAATAATCTACAAAGAAACAAATGAAAGAGATCTCTAAGAGTGGCCTGCATTGGCATCAACAACATTTAAATCTTGGTTCCTCGTTTTCATTTGTTGCTCTCTTGAACTTAGTAAGAACAAGACGTGCAAGATGGCCACCAAATAAATAGAAGCAACCTCGTCCGAATCGAGAAGATTGTAGCTTAGAGACGATACATTCAGACTCTTATTCAAAGAACTTGTACAACAAATTAGATGCTTAACTCTGCTCCAAATGGAACTTGACTTTATTCCACAATGAATACTAGAACCTGAAAATAAACATAAAAGTTTTTAATATTTTCAAGATCCATATATGTACATGAAAGAGATACTTATCTATATTAAGATTAGTAACTTACATGACTTGTCGTTGTTTCTGATTAATTCGGAGCTTACTTGTAGATGGGTGGTGGAGGGGAAGCATAGATGTAAGCTGGTGGTGGTGGAGACTTTGTTGGTGGTGGGGGACTCACGTAGAAATAAGGAGGTGGGGGAGACGGAGATGGTGGTGGAGGAGATTTGTAGTAGTAGGGATGAGGATCGGGAGATGGTGGAGGAGGACTCTTGTAGTAATAAGGAGGGGGTGGAGAAGGTGATGGAGGTGGAGGTGACTTGTAGTAATAGGGTGGTGGTGGTGGTGGTGATGGAGATGGTGGTGGTGGTGACTGGTAATAGTAAGGAGGTGGCGGTGATGGATCCGGTGGTGGAGGTGATTTGTAATAGTAGGGAGGTGGTGGTGATGGAGATGGTGGAGTAGGTGACTTGTAGTAATAGGGAGGTGGTGGTGATGGGGATGGTGGTGGAGGTGACTTGTAGTAGTATGGAGGTGGCGGTGAGGGGGATGGTGGAGGAGGTGATTTGTAGTAGTAGGGAGGTGGTGGTGATGGATCTGGTGGTGGAGGGGATTTGTAATAGTAGGGTGGTGGCGGTGATGGAGATGGTGGTGGAGGAGATTTGTAGTAGTAAGGAGGTGGTGGTGATGGAGATGGTGGAGGGGGAGACTTGTAGTAGTAAGGAGGTGGTGGTGATGGGGATGGTGGAGGAGGTGACTTGTAGTAGTAGGGAGGTGGTGGTGATGGATCTGGTGGAGGAGGTGATTTGTAGTAGTATGGTGGTGGTGGTGATGGGGATGGTGGAGGAGGTGACTTGTAGTAGTAGGGAGGTGGTGGTGATGGGGATGGTGGAGGAGGTGACTTGTAGTAGTAGGGAGGTGGTGGTGATGGAGATGGTGGAGGTGGAGAGTTATAATAGTAAGGTGGAGGAGGGGATGGGGAAGGAGGAGGGGGGCTCTTGTAATAGTAAGGAGGATAGTATGGATCCTTGGGTGGAGGAGGTGGAGATTTATAGTAATAGGGTGGAGGTGGAGATGGTGATGGTGGTGGAGGAGATTTATAGTAATAGGGAGGAGGAGGAGATGGTGATGGTGGAGGGGGGCTCTTGTAGTAGTATGTTGGTGATGGTGGAGGTGGTGACTTATAGTAATAAGGAGGGTATGGGTGTGGTGAGGGTGAAGGTGGTGGGGGTGAGTTGTAGTAATATGGTTTGTGATAAGGAGTGTGTGAATGTTTGTGCTCTTCACAATCGTATGGCTTTTCAGGAGCATATGCAAATGGCTTAGCCTTCAAAACAACTTCATACTTATCCTTAGACTTCAACTTCAATTTGGTTCCCTCGTTCAGCTTCGTGGGTACGTTGCAACGTGAGCCCTTGGGAGGAGCATGGAGTTTGGCCTTGCAGACTGTGTCTCCATATTTAACATAGTCAAATCCTTCAACGGTGATGCTGTATTTTCCATTGCTCTTAGTTTTACCGTAAGCGGTTATGGTCTTGCTTCCAACTTCACATGTAACCTCGACGGTGGCACCTAAGGTTTAGAATATGCGTGAATTTCTCATAGAACACTAGGTACGTAGCATTTAAAAAAAAATTAAGGAAGGAACTGTTTTGTGAGCATAAAAAATAAGTGAGTTTTGGAGAAAAATGATATTGTTATAAATATAGTTATAGAAATGGAAAATTGAGCTTGACCAAGAAAAGAAAATTGAAAGGCACGTAAAGAGGTCACATCCCCAAATAAATTATTTAAGAAAACAAAATGCAGTTAAAATATTAGCAAAAAGTGACACGTTTGAGCGGAAATAATGATATTGTTATTGTCCAAGAATGAGAATGAAATAATAATAAAATATAAAAGTAATGTTTGTACCTTCGAGGTGTTTCTTGTTGTGCGACTTCTGGGGGTATTGCCAGTCATAACATCTGTAACAATAGACTCTACCCACAACCTTAACGATCAATGGGTGGTGATATGGGTGAGGGTGAGGGTGAGGGTATGGAGAGTATGGAGGATAGGCGACCGGTGGAGGAGGAGAGCTGTAGTAGTAGGGCTTAGGAGGTGGAGATTTGTAGTAGTAAGGCACGTGTGGAGGGTATGGTGAAGGAGGTGGTGGAGACTTGTAATAGTATGGTGGAGGAGGTGAAGGAGACGGAGGAGGAGGAGATTTGTAGTAGTAAGGTGGTGGAGGAGATGGTGAAGGAGGCGGTGGGGACTTGTAGTAGTAAGGATCATGAGGCGGCGACTTTTCAGGTGGGGGAGGGGACTTGTAGTAGTATGGTGGGGGTGGTGATGGTGAAGGTGGTGGTGGGGACTTGTAGTAGTAAGGGAGTGGAGGTGAGGGAGAGGGTGGTGGGGGAGATTTATAGTAGTAAGGAGGTGGAGGTGAGGGAGAGGGTGGTGGGGGAGATTTATAGTAGTAAGGAGGTGAAGGTGATGGAGAGGGTGGTGGTGGAGACTTGTAGTAGTAAGGATCATGAGGTGGTGACTTTTCAGGTGGAGGAGGAGACTTGTAGTAGTATGGTGGAGGTGGTGGTGGTGAAGGTGGTGGTGGGGACTTGTAGTAGTAAGGAGGTGGAGGGGAGGGAGAGGGTGGTGGTGGGGACTTGTAGTAGTATGGAGGTGGAGGAGAGGGAGAGGGGGGTGGAGGAGACTTGTAATAATATGGGGGTGGAGGGGATGGATCTGGGGGAGGGGGAGATTTGTAGTAGTAAGGAGGTGGGGGTGAAGGAGAAGGTGGGGGAGGAGATTTGTAGTAATATGGTGGTGGGGGGGATGGAGAGGGTGGTGGAGGAGATTTGTAGTAATATGGTGGTGGAGGTGAGGGAGAGGGTGGTGGAGGAGACTTGTATTGATAATGTGGATCCTTGGCCTCATAGGGAGGTGGAGGGGGTGGAGAGCTGTAGACATATGGTGGTGGTGGTGAAGGAGAAGGAGGGGGAGGGGACTTGTACTCGTAAGAAGGCGGTGGTGGAGGTGGTGAAGAGTAAGTGTAAGCATCAGCAGCCACGGATGCCACATTGAAGGAAATCAGAACAATTGCCAATGCAATGGCCATTATTTGAGGCCTGAATCGACCCTTACTAGGGCCGTAGCTACCGGCGGTCATGAGTAGAAGGAGTACCCTCCAACCAATGTTTGTGATCAGATATGATCCTTTCTGATTTAGTGATGACTAAGAAAGCTACACGAAATGCATATTTATAATAGTGGAATGCATCATACAACGAGGGACCAATTCATATGTCCATCTTAATTTTAATGCTTAAATGAAGCTTCCCCAGCTGGCCTTGTGACTCTTCAAGTTCCATATATCTTAATTTATTTTTCTTATTTTTCTCCATATGGCTTCATTCCAACTAACTATATTTTTTTTTAATTGAATTTCCAACAACTCATTTAAATATTAAATCACCCTCTTCTCCATCTACTCCTCCATCTACTCTACACAATCATAAAGCAAAAGGTTCCCAAATAATTATCTTCTCTTATCATTTCTCCCAGCTACTCAGTTGCCTCTCTTTGACTGAGAGAAAATTCAAAATGCTTTTTTCATCCTTTTCCTTTCCTTTTTTTTCCTTTTTTTTTTCTATTGTTTTTGTTCAGAATGAATAAAAGTATAAATATGTTTTACAATGATACATGTGTTAATTATTGTGAACACGTTCATCAATTGCACAATGCAGCTTTTGCAGGTAAAATCCATCAAGATTTATCTTTGTGAAAATTACGTTAATTAACTATTATATGTATATAATTACCAGGAACAGAAGTTACTCGACGAATCATTTTCTAATGTTTCAGTGTTTTGTCTTTAACAAATGTTTCATTGTTTGGTCACATGGAAAATTTATTAACAAATGCATAGTACTTGATAATTGAGTGTCGGCTTTGTACAAAAACGGACGGAAGTATTTCAAAATGAAACGTATAAACGCACGGAATGGAAGTTAGAATGCATATTCATCTAATAAAACTAAACACAAATGTATATATAATATACTTTTCTCTATCTCTCTCCGTTATATCTCTATGTTATTTCACATTTATAATTCCTCATTTGTCAACTCTCTTATTCATTTACATTTTTTTAATGTAAATATTCTAATGCTTGTGATAAGTTTATGAAATTATTATAGTTGCACTTGCGAGTAGTAGTTTAACAAATATAATTTTATTAAATCTAAAAATTTATCCTTGTATAATTAAGCAGTGTTGATTAGATCAATATATTACTTTTTACCATATTTTGATTATAATGGCAAAAAAAGAGTTATAGGAATGTGGGATGTCTGTATGAAATAATATTGTTTTATACATTAATTATACTTGTTGAAAGTGCTACGTCACTTACCTCGTGTCATTTTGTATGGTTTAAATATATATTAGGCTACTTCACATATTGCCAATTGGTTTTATGTTGGAACCTTAAAATAGTATCAGAGTCAAAACATAACATTTTTCTGGTTATTGTCATGGGCAAAAAAATTGTCCTTTAGTTGGGTCAAAAGTACCTTCTGCCTGATCCGGCAGGTTTCGTTGGAGGGACGTGTTGAAAGTCCCACATCACCTACCTCATGTCATTTAGTATGGTTTAAATACATATTAGGCTACTCCACGTATTGCCAATTGGTTTTATGTTGGAACCTTAACAATGCTAAATAATAAATAAAGTTACTTTAAGTGATTTACAATTCAAAATTTAGCATATGTCACCATGTGCGAGTAGTTACTATTATACCATGCATATTCTAATTAAGAACCATGTTAGTGCCTTTCTTTCGTTTATTCTTAATTGCAGTCAATGACGTGTAATATATTAAAGCCTAAATGTTTAATTCATCGAATTTGTGATTGTAATAAGCATTTGATGATTATATTTGATTTGGAAAATGTTCTTAATCTAGATCCATAATTAAATACGATAGTGAGAATGTATGAGTGGAGGTATTAAGTTAGGGAAGGATGTGATAGTGGCAGAGACGTGTAAGGGGTGTCGCTGAGACCTTACTATTATTATATATATAAGATCTATTACAGGATAAAATTAGAGAAAGTCAAAGAAAGAGTTTGGGTTTCAGAGAAGGACCACTCCATTAACCTACATTTTTGCATAATTCTCAGGTTTAGGTATACTGGTAAAAGGTTATTAACTACATTTATGAACACTAAATAATCCTTTGATCTATAGTCATGAGTGACTACATTTAATTTCATGAGAGAGGATGTCAAATTATTAGGGATATATAGATGCATGCAATGTACATTTGAGAAATTAAATAAAGAGCATATTTTCGTTAGACCAGATAGGCATTTTATATATGTGTAATACAACTTGTCCACAAAATTAAAATATTTATTAAGTACTCCCAAGTCCTAACTAATTATATATCGTAAAATAGAATAACTTCATTAACCAAACTTTATAATAATGTTCTACCTTTATCATAATTATTGCAAAGTCCATTTTGTTTATTTATGATGTTTTATGTTCGTCATGATACCGTGAAGTGCATAAAGGAGAACTCATAAACTCAAAGTTTGGGTATTGAGAAACTATCAAGAAAGTGTATGCTGTTTAGTGGACTGCGTTTTTTTTTGGAGGAAATAACTTACAGTTTTTGTTGATGTAATTGAAAAACTAATTCATATTTTAAAAATTAAAAAATACTGAAAAAAAAACAGGTAAACATGGCGCGACCGAGTCGTAAATCACAACCTAGGTTTGGTTGGAGGCGGTCATAAATAAGGGAAATTGTTGAATAGATTGGATTTTGTAGAGTGAAAACTCAATAATTTTAAATTTTATGAGGATAGTTACGTTTTATCATTCACATAAGCGTTGAATTTCATTGGTCATCGTTTGAGATTTAATTTGGCATTATAATATGAAGAGATACACCATAATATATATGCATATTACCTTATGCCAGACTGGTTGATAATTCATAGTCATCTCCCGTAGAAATAATATATTTTTGTATTCGTATATTAGTTTCAAATTATGGTAGTTTGAAAAATCTTAAAAAGAGATATATATATATATATATATATATATATATATATATGCAAGTGAAAAAGAAACTAAATAAGAAAATTATACGAGAAAAAAAATTGGTCATGATCGGATCGTGTGAGAAAATAAATAAATAAATTATTAGATAGATTAATAATTGAGAATTGTTTGGGTGCCTAGATGTTGAATTCCCACGTAGAGATGTTCATATTTCAACTCCACCAATTATGCCAAACTCCATGTGCCAATCACACATAATTGAGGATCCTCTTCATTTTAGAATACCTAAATAACAGTCTACACCTCCATCTCCTTCTCACGTCGCATTTTCAAATACATGCTTAATTATTAATTTATTATCACTCACTTGAAGATTTCTGTGCATGTATTTTTTTTTTTTCAGTTAATCTTAGGAAGCCAATGATTAAACCATAATATAATTACAATCGAAAGTGGGTGCTTCAAAATTCAAGCGTTTTGCAAGCAATGTTCTGTTGAACTTGTAGAGATTATTTAGCATTACGCTTTGTATACCCAATGAAAAAGATCACGAGAATCGCGTTAATTGTTTAGGTCTTAAGCTTTTATCTGTACCATGCAGCTGAAAGATGAAAAGTCTAACCATATCATCAATTTACATCCACGCTTCCTGATATCAATTCGTCCATGTTTGAAATTGTAAAAATTGATCTCTAAGGTTTGATAACTTAAAATTTTAATTTAGCTCATAAAAATTAATTAAAATTTGTTAAACCATATATCTGAAGAAAAAAATTATATAAATATATGCCGACAAGCACGTAACTAAAGAACAATTATCCACTAATTACTATCAGGATATGATTTTTGTTTTGTGTAGTAAACATATGCGTGATTCATGCACTCATCTTGTGCTTATTTATTTCTTGCTTGGATAACAAATATCCAATGTATGCTTTCAAGACAAGTTATCTAGTACTCTAGGTTTTTTTTTTTTTTTGTCTTTTTTTTTTTTTTACGTTATTCCTCGGGTTAGAACAACTTAGCAAAATATACCCTCGAATATGTAGCCACTAGCCAGCATGTGTGTGTTTCCACAATTATTTACGAAATTAATGGTGTTTTTTTATGAGACAGATTTATTAGTAAGGTGGAGTATAAGTTGTATTTCTAACCCAAAAACATTACATGCATGGGTTTCGGATACAATAAACATGTAGGAATTTAGTTTTATAGAAAACATATTTAATTAGTTTTTTTTTCTTAATGTTATAATTTTGAATATTAAAACTTTCAACAAACACGTATTTTAATGTAAATCTATAATTGATATTAATAAAAAATATTTTAATTACATCTCATAAATTAAAATAACGATGTCAAAATTTATTTTGATTTTAAAATCAAAATATTTTACCGACTTTTACCCATCTGTCAGGAAGTTTCACAACACTTTCAAATCTTCTGAAATGTTTGCTTAAGTAATTTTCTAGAAAATAATTATTTTTTAAAAGTTATAGTATATTTTTCTCTATTTAAACCAATTAAAACACGCAAGTATATTCTTCTTTTATTAATTTATTACGAATAAGATAGAGTAGGGAGTAATGATCACAGACATTGTATGTACAGCATATAATCATTTAGTTGATCTTGTCGAAAATTTTTAATAAAACGACAAACACTTAATAAAGCACGTGATTAGCGATCAAGGGGGGAAGAATAATTGGGATCAACAGCCAAATCATAGAAAAAATTCCACAAGTTTTAGTATTTCAAGGGTTTCATACAAGTTTAAAAATGTATTATAGCATATTACACTTTGGAGACAGAACAAAAAAAATTATATAATATACTTTTGGATAGGAGAATGATCAAACGTAACGGCTAGTTGGAAAGCTAATTATATTTTGTTTCTTTACATATACATATTTTGTGTAAATTTATATATCTATATAAATGTGATTGAATGAAACTTCCCTTCTTCAAAATGAATAAAAATAAATAAATAATTAATTAAAATGATAAACGGTTGGTATTTTAACATTCGTAGTATTGATGGTGGTTTTTATTTAGTGATAGAGATTATTTGTATTATTGTCTAAAATAAATGATAACTTTTCCTTTCTTCCATGGCTGGTGGCTCTTGTTTATGAAGCAAAGAATCTTTGAATTTAATCAGGGCGAAAGTTACTAGAGAGCGGCAACAGCCAAAACCATTATTGTTGTAAAGGTGTCTATCATTGATTCCAACACCCAAGACTCTAACTGCTCCTAATTCAGAAATTTTTCTAAAACTTTATCTCCTTAATCTCAAACTTCACTTTGATTCAGACCTTCCAACTTTGTCCCCTCATATCTGCAAAAATTTGGATAAATTTCCATCGTCCATATTTTTTTTTTTTAATACTAGTTTCGAAACTCTTTCATGGAATAAAAGGGGGACTTTTACATTTTTGGATAAATTTCTCAAATTATTATGGGAATATATAATTTAAAAATAAAAATATAGATAAATTGTGTTGTAGAATTGAAGGAACACTTTTTTCTTTTCAAAAAAGTGAAATTGTCACGCGGTGTTTTGAACATTACTTCAATTAAAAAAAATGTATTATTTTAAAATATGACTTTTATTGGAAGTAGAATTTTAAAATACAACTTATCCTTGTATTATTTTTTTAAAATATTCATAAAAGGTAAATTTAGAAACAAAATATATAAAAGAAAATGAAGTAAGTGTTTTTTCATAACTTAAATATAACTTGTGTGCATTAATTAATATAAGGTGTTTTATATTTTGGAGAAATGATTAATTTTAGCTTTTCATGTTTAATCCATAAAGTGGGTTCTTAAGTTTGCATGTACAAGATTTGAAGAGCCTTGACTAAACCTGGGAGCTTGCTGCATATAAACTTGTTCTACCAAACTACTAGAAAGCATTGTTAAAGTCAAATTTTCTGATGGAAGAATTGTGTTTGATTTAACAATGGAGCTGAACTTGTTTGCATAAAGTTGTTGTTAGTCTAGCTAAAGGTTTCCATTTCACCCACTACCCTACCAATATTATGTGGTTTCTCATTCTTCGTTCAAGAAGCAAGCACATTTGAGCTGGAGTTGCACTTTATCAAGAAAAAAGTTCCTCAATCAATTGTTATGCATCTTCTCTCAAACATCCTCGTTAGGTTGTTTCGCATCCTTGTTTATTTCCCCTTCTTTTTATGCCTTTGTTCACTCTCATAATTGATCAACTAGTTCTGTACAAATGTGACTGTTATCTATTAAATGAATGAATCATTTTACAAATTTTCAAACACACTTTTGTTTCTTTCTGCTTTCTCTGCTATATTTTCCTTTATTTCTTCACCTCCGCTTCTCTGTTTTAATGTATAACAAAGGAATTACGAAATTATAAATAATTTGAACACAAAACAAGTAAACCCATTTCATTTTTCAAACGATATTGTGTTTCAAACAAATTTTATAATTTTTAATGAATTACAATATTCTGAACTGTTGCAACCCTCATTCATGTACTTAGATTAACACAATAGTTTTATCCCATTAAAACTTGCTTACTTTACATTAAGATTTGATGCATTCTTCATATAGTAATATACGGGTGTTTAATGTAAAATTTATAACTTATTTTGTAAGAGATGAAATAGTAATGCTAAAGGTTAAAATGAAATAAAAATATTTCATAAAAATTAAAATAGATTTTTGTTAAGAGGGAAACAAAAAACTCTATATGATAGCATAATATTGCTCAATCAGAATGAATTTGTCAAAATAAGGTATAGTTTTAATCTTTTTATTATTATTTTGTATGCGGGTCCAATTTTCCTTTAGATGTTTTGGTCTATCACTATTTTTACTCTATACATTGAGAGTCACGTGCGAAGACCGTTGGGCTTATTAGAGTTATTTGGGCTTGAACCCATGGCCCAAAAATTTTGAAGCCCGTGTAATAAATAACAAGTACGAGGCCCATTCTCTTTCTCTCTCTCTCAATCTCGGTTTTCAAAAGGCAGCAGCAATTGATTTTCGTCCTTCTTCTGCATCAACTCGGCTTACTAGAGGTAAATTTCAGTGTTCTTTTTCTCCCTCTCTCAAAATGTGGTGACTGTAATAGATAACCTTTGAAGTTATTACCTAAATTTCTGCTCTTTAAAGTTATTCCTAGAAATCAGGGTTAGGGTGAGTGTATCTTAATTCATGATCTGATTACTTTTCTTCTTTTTTCTTTTTTTTTTTTGAAGATTTCTTCATCTGGTGGTGCTGTTTTACTAATCAATTATGGCCTATGAGATAACCGAGATAAAGAGTAAGAAGCATTGCAATGCACATTCTGTTTATAATTTATTGTAATTCAAGTGTTTGAATACCACACGGTTCATACTGCGTGTGTTTTGACATTGGAATTTTTCATAATCTCGCAGAGGTTGGTATAGGCCTAATTGGTTTCGGCATATTCTTCACATTTCTTGGCATGATTATCTTCTTTGACCGTGGTTTGCTTGCTCTGGGAAATGTGAGGCTTACTTTTACAATCTAATTTTCCTTTACCTTTTCCTTTCGAATTGAGGTTGGTATAACCCTAATATTTGTTTTGGCATCTATTATTGCGAAATCAGATATTTTCCTTGGCAGGGATAGCCATTTTGCTTGGTTGGCGTTCTACGTGGGCACTTTTCACTAATACGGCGAATTATAAGGCACTCTTCTCTCTCTCTCTCGATAGTCACTGGTGGACATTGTAGAATACTAGAATGTCACGCACATGTTACGCAGTTGTTTTTGTTGTTTTACACTACGGATATAGCTGCTTCTTCGCTTTTGAGTTGTTTCCTTTAGATAAAAAAAACACATTTATTTATCATTTCTGAACTTGAAGTTTAACAGTGGATATGCTAAACGAAATAGATTGCTGTGCCTATCATATAAGTGTGAAAGTTTAAAGATGATAGTTTAATATCTAATAGTAACCAATAGATGTATTCTGTATGTATTCACATGACAAGAGGCGTCTTTAGGTTATGTCCTTTCCTATTCTTCGTCTTTCACCAATACATTTATCTGTTTGATAGTTGATACCTTTAGTAAAATTTCTGTTCAAAATCTGCATAAATTTCTCCCCAACCCCGCTTATTTTCGAACACTACCTGTGTGTTGCACCACGGAAAATATCTGTCGTCAAATTCAAGTGATTTGCTACATATTGTTTTGGCTTCTATTTGTGAAAAATGATAGTTTAGAACAAAGATTTTGAATTTTTTCCCAGTTAGTTCCTGCTTATCCACTTGCCTGTAAGAGACTGTTTCCCAGTTCCAATTGTCTTTAAAAAACCAATAATTCTTACTAAAATCAGGATTCTGTTAGGTGTAGGTAATCTGTTTTACTTCAAGTACTAGTACCGATGAATTAAAGAAATTTTGCTTTGGACTCCTGCATCTCATTCTGTGATGAAAATCATTAAGCCCAACAGATAATTTTGAATGGGTGTTTGACTGATTTATCTTTCAAGCTTTGTTCTTGTACGACTACATCATTTATTAACCTTAGTTCTGTAGTGTTTTTCTCCACCTTGATATGAAATTTCCAAATTCTCCATAAATGGATAAGGAAACACTTTAAATGGGGAATAACTAGTTTGCTTTGCCTTTTTTTTTTGCAGGGTTCTGCATCATTTCTTCTAGGTCTCTTTTTCATTTTTGTGAGGTGGCCAGTAGTTGGTATAATACTTGAAATATACGGTTGTTTTTTCCTCTTCAGGTTAGTTGATGTCATTGACATCCTTCTTAAACTTGACACGACTACAAAACTTATTCTAAACTTAACATTGATGATTCTGGTTGCAGTGGGTTTTGGTCTTCTATCAAAATGTTCCTCTACCATATCCCTGTTGTTGGATGGATTATACAGTTTATTTCTCGTGAGTTTCCCTATGAAAATTCATTATCAAAATTTCACGGTTGTACTAATATATTTGTCTGAAAAATATGCTAACTTGATTTTTTATATATGTCCATAGTAATACTAAAAACAAAATTTATTTTGATGTGTGATGACCAATTTAGTCAGGATAAAAGGAATTTGCATTTAATCAAAATTGAAATAATTGATCTTGCTCTGGGAGTTTCTAACTACTTTATCTTGTATGTATATGACATGAATAACTTGGCACATTTATGACGATTTGGATGGTGCTTAATATTTTTTTGTACTGTGTTGCAGCTCCTTGATTGTCACAAAGGGAGTTTTGACTGATTATCATAGTACATGGTTAATGACGGGGTTTGACTACCTTGGTAATTTTTCCAATGGACTTGTGCATGAATGCAATGTTAAGCTAGCTTTTCCAAGAGTTTGCATCATGCGAATTTGCTTCCTTTACTAAGTACCGCAGCATGTCATTTCTGTAAAAATGTTGTATTTGGTAGCCATATCTTGTTGCTTCAAGGCTCATAGTGGCCTTATTTTTGCTTTAGCTTTTAATGTAAACAAGAATACATGCTGGTTATCCTGCCAGTTGTCTACTAGCATGTAGGCTTGTTACTGATGTCGGACTGAACGTATGAGTTAAAATTATGCACCCTGTCAAGGCCTAGCTATTGGATGTCAAAATTCATTATGTATATTTATGGTTTATGAAAGATTCATGGGTTATTTGTGTTGGTTGTATGGAATTGAACTTCACTCTGTCAAAACAATGAAGGTAGAGAGAAATGACTTGGGTTTTTATATCTTTTTTGCGTTCATGACTTTCTATTTAAACTATCGATCCATTGTTTTCTCTAAATGTGGATAACCTTTTTTCAACAAAGATCCAGACCGTAGAGTCATAGATCTCAGTACCCGACCAAGCTATTTAACACGGTAATACTACAATGAATTTGACCTTTCACATGACGTGAAATTAGATTTGTGCTTCTAAATTTGGTAGTATCTTTTAACCTAAAAATTGTTGATGTTATGGGGGAAATGTATAGATTAGTATAAAAAACTACTATAATTTATTAGGAGATATGAAGGTTTGTATTTTCGCCAAATACAATAACCCGTATGTTTGAGATTTTACTTGTTAAAGGTAATTTTATTTGAAAGATGTGTTTAAAAACTTGTAGTGACTGGTTTTTTTCTTTAATAGAACCCTCAATAAGAAGTGTATCATTGTCTCCGTATAAGTTGACAACTTTTTAGTTTCAACAAATGCATTTAAAATGAGAAATAAGATAATTATTTTTTAGTTTGAATATT
The DNA here is from genome assembly GCA_963425845.1 of Sphenostylis stenocarpa. Classification (NCBI taxonomy): domain Eukaryota; kingdom Viridiplantae; phylum Streptophyta; class Magnoliopsida; order Fabales; family Fabaceae; genus Sphenostylis; species Sphenostylis stenocarpa. Next base: position 22,181,542 of record OY731398.1, read on the forward strand.
TTGATAATGAACTTGTCCAAGTCAAGAATGTAGCCGTTAATGTTTATCTAAAGGGGAAAAAGGATAATTACATAATTATTTGAAATAGTGAAGTAAACAGTTGAAGCCATTTAGAAAAGTGAGATGAAGATACTAGTAATTAACTTGCATCATAAGCATGTTGAAGTGGTTGATTGGAATTGGATCTGTTGCCCCAAGAATGATGGAGGGCTTGGGCTTGGTTGTAGTGGGCTTACTAATGAGGCTTTCTGATGAAGGTGGGATGAGGCTTTGTACCCAAAAGAGAGACCTAAACATCAGTGTGGCGCCTACCATTGGTGAGTTGAGGATCAAGCTTATGAAATTTGGGAACCTGATATTTTTCTTTTTCTTTAATCTCTAGCTCAATGTCAAGTCATCTGTTATGGTGGAGGTTGACGGGAATGTATAAACATGGTCAATAAATTGGATTTCTTAATGTATGAATTAATTGTTATGTATTTCCATTACTTTCACTCTTGTTTCTTATAATTATTACACATGTAAGTTAGTAATTATACTAGTTAAATAATTTAAATAATAATAAATAATAGTATGATAAAATATGCTTTTGATCATAAACTATTAGCTATATCTTAATTTTAGTTTTAACATATTTTTAAAACCATAATTTAAATTCTTGAATTTTAAAAAATAAATGAAATCGGTCATGATGTCATGTGGCATCCTCATAACTATTAAATGACTACGAGTATTAAAATAGATTTAGTCTGATATATCGATTCAAAAGACTCGACAAATAAGTCAGATTAAGTCAATAAATTTGTGGCATAAATTAAATTAGACCTATTTTAGCCCGATCTATTTAGACCATGACGTATATAGGCTTAGGTCAAATTAGCTGGTAACCTTATAGGTTGACTTGTTTTATAGAATAATAATAATTATTTTTTAAATATAATTAAAAGTAATATTATCTTATTAAAAAAAATATATGTATTATAAATTAATTTGACATAGATTTATTTATTCTAAGAGTAAATATCATAATAAATCTCTAATAATCACTTATTTCAAGATCTAATAATTAAAATTAATTACTATTTTAAATTAAAAAATTATTAAAAATAAATAATGATAATAAAGAGTAAGTTTTTAATTATTATTTTGAGATTGGATAGATGTATCCTTTTATAATTTATATATTAAATTATTATATTTAAACAAAACCTAATTTCATTAATAAAATTTAAATTTAAAAATATTTTTTGTTTAAATTTTTTAATTAATTGATTTTGTATAGATATAATATTTTTTAAAAATTTAATCAGGTCAAAATTAGTCCATTAGTCCGGTGTAATATAGGATTATGTTAAAAATGTTGACCTGTTGTAAAATATATGTTAGACTGAGTCATTCATATTTTTTACTTAACTCATAGAGTCATACTAGACTTCACTATCACCAATTTTGATAGCTCTACAAATTACTAATAAGTTATTCCAACAAAAAGTATTAGAATAGTTTGATCATATTTTACTTTTTTTTTTAATTGAGAACATGAACCAAGTAAAAAAAAAAAACTAAGAACTAGAACAAAGTTTAAATTATTCTACGAAAAAAGCTATATTAAATATAAGTTTTGTATGATCAAATAATTAGAAAACACGTATAAATGTTAAAATAGTTATTATGAAAATTCACAAACTTATCATTAATTACTAATAGTCATGATATTGATATTGTAAATGGTATTTACATTGTTAATAAATGTATTATTTATTCAATTTTAATTCCTCTTCTATATAATACGTAGTTAAATAAACACCCAATTAATAGATTTTTTTTTTAAAGAAAAATCATTGTTATCAATCTCAATCTAAGCATGAAAGTAAAGTGACTTTAATGGGTTTGACATGTGGAGGGTATGGCATACCGAGCTCAACTCTAAGAAATGTAGCAAAGAAAAATTTAAAATCTAACTCTTTCCCCTTAGAATTTGGAAAATTTGTGGAGGAACATGCCTCGCAAATTTTTTAAAATTTAATTTACTTATATATTTTAAAGTAAATATAATATTAATTTATTAATAATATTTTAAGTTAAATAAATATACAGAAATAGTAAATAATAAAATCTTAATATAAGAAACTTAATAACTAAACTATAATAAGTTGTTTAATTTTATCTTTATTATTTAACCTATGTTATTGTAATTTAAAATATTTAATTATTTTATATTTATAATGACGGTAGACATTTGAAACACAAGAAGTTTTTTCAAACCCAAGAATCATTATATTTTTATAACCATATACCCTAAAATTTGTGATTTTTACAAATGAGTAAAATTGTTTAGTTGATCTTACATATTTAAAGTATTTGTGATTAGACAATAAAATTAAGTTTCTAAATGAAAGAAAAATAATGGAGTTGTCACCAATATTTATTTTAAGAAAAAATATTAGAAAAAACCTTAAAAAAAATAGTCTACGAAATAAATATTGGGTTCGAGAGTCGATTATGTGTAAGGAAAGTATTAACACCTTACAACATCCGCTTTAAAAACGGTTACCTTTAATTAGACATAAAAAATTTAAATATCTTAAAATTATCTATTTTATCCCTCAAACTTATATTATTAAATATTGTTACTATAAATAAAAGATTATATATTTTTATATTTTTAGCTCGACAGAGATCATCTCCCTGCTCCTACGTATCCCCAGGTGCAATGGAGAATCGAAGTAACGTAGTTCTTTCTTACAAATATTTATAAATAATTTATTTTAATTTTTCTATTTGTGTTGCTAAATTAAACATATGTTTGAAATTATTTTAAAGTTGGATAATTATGAATAATCAAATTAGAAGTACATCTAAAGTGATTATCATTTTTATGAATAATAATTAAATGAGAAGTGCATCCAAAGTAATTTCAAATGTTTAAATTATTGTATTTTGTAATTTCTATTTGGATATATATATATATATATATATATATATATATATATATATATATATATATATTAAATATTAAATATTTTATGATGATCAAATTAAAAGTACATTTGAAGTGATTATTATAATTTTATGGTAACCAAATTAGATGTGCATCCAAAATGGCTAAACTTTTATGAAATATTTCTTGCTACTCCAAAAAAATAATAATATTGCATTTTTAATAACACTCAAGAAAGGAAAATGATAATTATTGATATTTAATTGTTAATATACTAATAATGATGTAATAATTTAAATTATTAAAAAAATAGAATCATTTTTATTTAAAATTTGGATAATGATAAATAAGTTTTTTTGTTCATTATTATTTATAATTTATTTTTTTATTGTCTAATTTAACAAAATAAAATAAAAGAAAGAAAAAAAACATTAATCTCAATTCTTTTATAATTGTTTTACTCTCTGTAGCTTATTTTTACTATTTTTCACTTCCAAACCCAAATTATTATTTTTTTATTCGGCCCAAAATCTCCTACCAATTTGTTGGGCCTAAAATTGACTTATTTTACTATTAGAGGTTGATTTTTATTATTCCTACCTCCAGACTGATTTGGGTCGAAATCCTCCTAAGCCCAAACTCATCTTTTACCCTTAACTTTAACCTAATGTGGAAAAGGGGAGCTACACAGATTTGTGATTGGGGCGGTGGCTGGCTAGAACGACATGAGGTAGCAATTTGGGGAGGGCGAGGCTGCGGAGCCTGAGGCGACTCCGCTGTTGTCTGAGGCAAGGGATGCGCGATGGCAAGGATGGAGATGCGGGGTCTATTGGGACTGTAAGGGTTTTTTGGGATGTCGTCCAGAGTGAAGGCTTATGGAGGCGCAATGAAGGTATTGGCGTGGTGGCCATGGTGATGGCAGTGGCCGCAAGTGGTCGCGGCGCAGTGGGGGTTCACTGGGATGCTTGTAATGGCGGTTGGGATAGTGGTTTTGCGGTGGCCGGGATAGATATTGAAGGTGGTGATGCAAGGTTTGGCTGGGAGAGCCACAGTGGTGGCCAAAGGAGGTGGTGATGGCACTACAAGAAAAACACCAAGTGAACGAAAATTCGGTTACTAATTAAAATAGTGACCAATCTGGAATCTAGTCACTATTTCATTAGTCACTTGAAAAATTTAATTATTTTTATTTATTTATATTTTTATTATATTTATTATTTATTTTTCCTATCTCTTAATTATATTATATTTTTTAGAAGTTTAACTTATTATTAGGTGGTTTATTGTCATTATCAAGATTCGAATTCAGATCTCTAGAGTTGGAGAGTAAACTCCAACCACTGAGACTACTTAGGATCTTTTAATAATAACTTACAAATAAATTATATTTATATACAAATAAATGTATATCCGTATAAATATATAAATATAAAATCTATAAATAAAAATATATTTATATATTTTAATATATATTTAAATATTGATATATTTATATATTGATATATTTATATCTTTATATTTTTACATATATTTATATTTTTATATATTTATATCTTCATATTTTTATATATATTTATATCTTTTCATATTTATATATAAAGATATTAGTTTTCTATACAAATAATATTATAATATAGTATATTATACTATTAGTATAAGTATACAAATAATATATTAGTATAGTATAAGTATATTTGTATTCTAATTTTTAATTAAATTAAAATTATGCTAATAATGTATATTAATATATGAGGGGATAATATTGATATATTGATATATTTGTATATATATATATATATATATATATATATTTATATATTTATATATTGATATATTTATATATTGATATATTTATATATTAATATATTAATATATTTATATATTTATATTTTGATATATTTATATATTGATATATTTATATATTTATTTATATCCTTATACATTTATATCTTTATATATTTATATATTTGAAAAAAAATATTAAATTTTAAAAATAATATTATATTTTTAAAATAAATATTAGAAAAAGATTTAAAAATATATATAAATTATATTTACATTTACAAAATATTAAAGATATATGTTTATATCTTTACATATTTATATATATTTATATGTTTATATTTTTATATTTTTACATATATTTATATCTTTCCATATTTATATATTTATATATAAAGATATTAGTTTTGTATACAAATAATATTATAATATAGTATATTATACTATTAGTATAGTATACAAATAATATGTTAGTATAGTATAGTATACAAATTATTAATTTTGTAATTTATATACAATGAAAATAATATAATGGTATATTGATATAGTATATTTGTATTCTAATTTTTAAATAAACTAAAATTACGCTAAATGTATAATAATATATGAGAGGATAATAAATTTAATCCAATTACTTTTATAAATATATAAATATAAAATCTATAAAATATTAAAAATGATATTATATTTTTAAAAACAAATATTAGAAAAAGGTTTAAAAACTAGTATTATCTTAAATTTATTAAAAGTATAATTAAATCTCTATTTTCTTAAATTTTTTTAAACTTCTCAATACTACATTTTTGTAAATTCTATCATTATATTATCATGCTCATTATATCAAAATGTTAAATACTTTTAAATATTAAAATTAACTTTATCAAAAATTAGGAAAAAAAATTAATCCAAAAGAGTTCAAAAATATATTATAATATTGTCAATTTTGAGTTTAATTATATTGTTTATTCTCAAAGTTGAAAAATATATTGTAATTATTTTAATTTAATAAAATATAATTTAAAATTTTAATACTAAACTTAAAAGATTAAATAATAATAAATTTAATTCTTTAAATTCAAAGTAGCTAGAAACTAAAATTATAGTTTCTCTGTTTTAAATAATTAAAATAAATATTTAAAAATAAAAATCAAAACTAGTATTATCTTAAATTTATTAAAAGTGTAATTAAATCTTTATTTTCTTAATTTTATTTGTTTCAAACTTCTCAATTCTACATTTTTGTAAGTTCTATCATTATTTTATCATCCTCATCTCCTCCCATGTTCTACTTTATCTTTATAATAGTCAATATTCTTAACTAATTTATAGTTTTAATTATAATTTTTTAGTATATATTTCGAAATTAATCAATTCTAATCTATTATTTGAAAAACTAATCAATTATAATCAATAATTTAGAAAACTAATCGATTATAATTAATTATTTGAAAAAATTATCAAATATGATCGATCATTTCGAAAATTTAATCGATCAGAATCAAATATCGCTCGAGCGAGACTAGAGTCGCTCAAGCTAAATACAACCCGAGAATATCAATTTTGTGCAGGGGCGTTTCGCTCGAGCGAGAAGGTTGTCGCTCAAGCGAGATACAGTTTAGATAGCGATTACACAGAACCGCTCTTAAAATCTCACTTAGATAGCGGTTAACTTGGAACCGCTATTATATGGTTTCAATTATGATCGATCAGAATGCAATTATGACCGATCATAATGAAAACTTACATTAACTATTTTTTTATATTATGTTTTTAAATTTTCTATTAGAGAAAACCTTTCGTAATTCAAAATGTTAAATACTTTTAAATATTAAAATTAACTTTATCAAAAATTAGGAAAAAAAAATTAATCCAAAAGAGTTCAAAAATGTATTATAATATTGTCAATTTTGAGTTTAATTATATTGTTCATTCTCAAAGTAGAAAAATATATTGTAATTATTTTAATTTAATAAAATATAATTTAAAATTTTAATACTAAAATTAAAAGATTAAATAATAATAAATTTAATTCTTTAAATTCAGATAGCTAGAAACTAAAATTATAGTTTCTCTGTTTTAAATAATTAAAATAAATATTTAAAAATAAAAATCAAAACTAGTATTATCTTAAATTTATTAAAAGTGTAATTAAATATCTATTTTCTTAATTTTATTTATTTCAAACTTCTCAATTCTACATTTTTGTAAGTTCTATCATTATATTATCATCCTCATCTCCTCCCATGTTCTACTTTATCTTTACAATAGTCAATATTCTTAATTAATTTATATTTTTAATTATAATTTTTTAGTATATATTTCGAAATTAATCAATTCTAATCTATTATTTGAAAAACTAATCAATTCTAATCAATAATTTAGAAAACTAATCGATTATAATTAATTATTTGAAAAAATTATCAAATATGATCGATCATTTCGAAAATCTAATCGATCAGAATCAAATATCGCTCGAGCGAGACTAGAGTTGCTCAAGCGAAATACAACCCGAGAATGCCAATTTTGTGCAGGGGCGTTTCGCTCGAGCGAGAAGAGTGTTGCTCAAGCGAAATACATTTTAGATAGCGGTTACACAGAACCGCTCTTAAAAGCTCACTTAGATAGCGGTTAACCTGGAACTGCTATTATATCGTTTCAATTATGATCGATCGAATGCAGCTTATGACTGATCGGAACTATTTTAATCGATTAAATCTCGTTTCAATCGATTAAAACAATTTCTGCACAGCGTTTTAATCGATTAAAACTTATTTTTATCAGCTTAAAATAACTTGAAAAGTTTTACGAAAGTTTTGCAAGTATTTCAATCGATTGAATCGCGAAACAATCGATTAAATCAACTTAGAAGATTTTTTGTAAAGTGTTTTAATTGATATAAACGTTGTCGTATCGGTTAAAACAAATCTGTTAAAGAATCAAGAACGTATTAATGGATTAAAAGAAGTTTTAACGATTAAAACTGCACTTTTAACAGATTAAAAGAATCTTTTAACAGATTAATTAAACCAAGCAGTTTTGAAAATCTTCTATAAAAACAAGTTTGGCTTGAACTTTTTTAACATACATTGAATATATCATGTTTTACACATCCTTGAGCAATCAATCAATCGCTAATTGCGACCGAATTAAAGTGGGGGTTGGCTCAAGGTTAGAGTTCGACGTCACTAGGGTATGCGTTAGGGTTCGAGCTCCGCTGGGTTTGCGTTGGGTTTCACAGCATGACAATTGGGTTTGGCTTGACATTGGGGTTTGATGTCGCCAGAGTTGGGGTTCGGCCTCGAGTTCGTCGAGGTTGAGGCTGGGGTTGAGATTCGAAGTTGCTTGGATTTTGATTGGGTGTTTTGGTCACTCAGATTTGAGATTCAAGGTCACTGGGTTGGATTTCAAGCTTGAGGTCGAGTCATGCATCGTCGGGTTAAAGATCTTCGAAGCTGAATAGAAGGGTGGAGGATTGGGGTTGGAGAGACGAAGGTGATTAAGCTCGAACAATGGTGGATAGTCACTGGTACAAGGTCACAAAGAGGGAGTGAAATTGTGAGCGGGAAGGTGAATTTGGGAGGGTCTGTCGAGCATGAAGAACACAAAATTTTGGAGGATTATCGAGCGAAGAAGATGAAAGTTGGGAGGGTAACAGAGAGGGAGTGAAAATTAGATACTAATTAGAATAATTAAAAAAATTAAATTAAATAATAAAAAAGTAAATTAAATAATAAAGTGGCTGAAATAGTAATCAGATTTATTGTGACCGAAAATTTAGTTACTATTTCGAGTTACTAAATTAAAAAATAATAATTTGGTTACTGATTCAGATCACTAATAGTAACTAACTTTTTCAGATCACTCGATTTTGATTACTATTTGACATTTTTCTAGTAGTGTGGACAATAGATGGGTGAATGTTTACAGAGAGGCTAGGGTTGTCGGTGAATGGCTAGGGTGAGGTCGTGATGGCTACTGGCAGTGATAATGGTAAATTAAAATTTTTACGTATTTATAATAATTTTTAATATATACAATACAAAATCTTCAGCTACAAATATTACTTACAAAGTGAATTAGGAACAATGAATTTAGGAACTTGTTGATTGCTCTGTTGATTTAGTTGTTGTTTTGAGTTTTTTTTTTACTGTTTTTTTTTTCCTTTTTTCTCTCCCTGCATGATGATGGTGGGTTTCTATATATACAGGTGGTTGTTTAGGGTGGTTGGAGGGAGGTGGCTGGAGGATGTAGGGTGGTGACTGTTTTTTTTTTTTTTATTATTTTTTTATATTATCTTTTTGGTGTTTAGAGTTGCCCCTCTTTAATTAAGTTTTATTGAATAATTTGAATGTGAATTTATATTGTCATAATAAAACATAATTAAAGATGTGAACACCAAAATACTACAAATAAAATTGTGATTTGAAAAGTTGAAAACTTGAAAATGGACTCAGGAATCCAATATTGCAATTGAAATATGCAAATATAAATAAAATTGTGATTTGAAAAGTTGAAAACTTAGAAGTGGACTCGGGGATCCAATATTGTGGTTGAAATATACAAATATAAAATTGTGATTTGACAAAGTTGAAAACTTAGAAGTGGACTCGGTGATCCAATATTGTGACTGAAATATGAAAATATAAAATTTGATTTGGAAAAGTTGAAAACTTAGAAGTGGACTCGGGAATCCAATATTATGACTGAAATATGGTGATTGAAAATTTAGAAGTGGGTTCGGAGACCTAGGGCTCGGGGACCAAATACAAAGCTATGATTTGAGGTGTTGAAAGCTTGGAAAGTAATGTATATAATTTAAACCTTATAAGAGGCATGAGAAACCTTGTAAGGGGCATGAGAAGCTAACATGAATATTTTCGCACTCTTCAGTTATTGGCACAAGTTTGATTACTTAGGGCACATAGACCCAGTATTAAAACTTACTTTGGGTACAGAGACCCGATATTAAAACTCTTTAAATAGATGTATATTGGATGGAACAAAGGTTAAATAGTTATTTATTCTTAACTTAAACAAGTAATGCATGATACTTAATTCACAAATAAAGTGCATGACATGTGATTCACAAATAAAGTATGATATGTATGGTGTATGATATGCAAATTCATGATGGGTGCATGATGCATGTACTTTTGACTAATGATTTTTGTTTTATTATTATTATTATCATTATTATTTTATATTATTTATATTTATTATTATTTTTTCTTTGCATATTTTCCTACGCCTTGACCCCCTAAGATTTCGCGTGTATCAAGATTCATGGAGGGAAGCAGTCTTTGAAATGTATTTTCGTTCTAAGGCATATTGAATTCATCTTTTTCAATTGGATCAGGGTTATGCTTTGTTATTTAAGATTCCAAATTGTCAACAGCTGGTCATTCTTGCCCACATCACTTCATCATTTTTTTAATCATCACATTTTCATTATAATGCATTATTAACATTATGATATGTTCCTTTATTGGTATATTCATGACGAAATGACACAAAGAGGTGATGATTGAGACAATTTATTTTTATTGCTAGGAATGGAAAGGGTGCATACAGGAACAAGGAATACAAACATAAGTGACAATTTGAGGGTTTTTGGGTAATAATGTTAATCCTCATGTTTACAATTTTGAAGACTTCACCCGTCAACATTTGCAAACATACGACAATTTGTGGTTTCATCCCTTGAGTAGCTTTGTGTATATCAATCTTTTAACTTGCCCCCTCATTTTGAACTTTCGCCATTGTAGGTTGCTCTAACTTTTATATAGACCAGTCAAGTAATTCCATATGCCCTTATCTTGCCTAAACTGCTTTCAAGTTTTCAGCTTATCAGGTTGCTCAATTTTGGCTAGACCGTTTTTCAGATTTTCAACCTAACGAACTATTTTCATTTCTCTCTCCTTTTTTTTTATGTATAGTATTTCTTAATTGCATTAGAATTGATTGAGAGTGATAAATCTTTACCATCCATGTTTGAAAGGACAAGGGTACCCCTCAAAAAAGCTTTCTTTACCACATATGGTCCTTCATAATTCGGCGTCTACTTTCCTCTTTGATCCTTTTGAGTTGGTAGGATCTTCTTGAGGACCAAATCTCCTTAGGGCGATCAACCTTTTTTCTTCAATAAGATTCAATTGGTCGATATGAGTCTGGATCCATTCATCCTCTTCAAGTTTTGTTTCAGCCAACACCCTTAGAGAGGAAATTTCTACTTCAATTGGAAGCATTGTGTCCATCTCATATACCAAAGAATAAGGAGTTTCCCCTGTAGAAGTTCGAATGGAGGTGCGATATTCGTGTAGTGCGAAGGGCAACATTTCATGTCAATCCTTGTATGTAACTACCATCTTTTGGACAATCTTCTTTATGTTTTTATTTGCTGCTTCTACTGCCCAATTCATCTTTGGACGATAGGGTGATGAATTATGATGTTGGATCTTAAAATTATCACACAACTCTTTCATCATCTTATTATTCAAATTAGTCCTATTGTCCGTAATGATCTTGTTTGGCAAACATTAGCGACAAATTAAGTCCTTCTTGATGAACTTAATTATTACATTCCTCGTCACACTAGTATATGATGCTGCTTCGACCCATTTAGTGAAGTAATCGATTGCCACTAAGATGAAGTGATTTCCATTTGATGCTTTAGGTTCGATTGGCCCGATTACATCCATACCCCATATTGCAAATGGCCACGGTGTAGCCAAAACATTTAAAGATGACGTTGGTGCATGAATATTATCAGCATATGTTTGAAATTTGTGACATTTTCTTACATAGTTACAACAATCACTTTCCATGGTTGACCAATAATAGCCAACTCTTAGGATTTTCTTTGTCATTGCATGTCCATTTGCATGTGTTCCAAATGAACCCTCATGAACTTCGTCCATTATTTTCTTAGCTTTGATTATGTCAACACATCTAAGCAACATCATGTCATGATTTCTTTTATATATCACATCACCATTAAAAAAGAATGTCATTGCCAACTTCCTCAATGTTTTCTTGTCATTTTCTGAAGTATTGGAAGGATATTTTCTATCTTTCAAGTAACCTTTGATGTCAGAGAACCATGGTTTTCCATCTGACTCTTCCTGTATGGTTTGACAATATGTTGGTTGTTCTTGATGATGCATTTTTATCAGGGGCATATCCTTTTCTTGGCTTATTTTGAACATTGAAGATAAAGTAGCTAAAACATCAGCTAACTGATTTTCCTCACGAGGGATATGATGAAAGGTTACTTCATTAAACTGTTCCAACAATCCCTTAATATAGGAGTGATATGGGACTAACTTTGAATCTCGAGTTTCTCATTCTCCTTTAAGCTGGTGGATGACTAAGGCTGAATCTCCAAAGACTTCTAGTACCTTGACCTTGAATTCAAGAGCTGCTAGTACTCCCATCGCACATACTTCATATTCTGCCATATTATTTGTGCAATCAAACGGGATAATTTGACTTTCCAGAGAAATCAATATTGCACCAATTTCGTGTCCTAATGCGTTAGATGTTCCATCAAACAACAAGGTCCATTTTTCTTCGTTTTCTATTCCTCTTTCTTCAAACAATAACAATATGTTCTCGTTTGGGAATTCATGTTGCATCAACTGGTAATGTCTTATAGGATTATAAGCCAATAGCTCTGCTATAACGCTACCTTTAATAGCCTTTTGTGTTACATAAGCGATATCACACTCTGACAGTAACACTTGCCATCGAGCAATTCGACTTGTGAGGGCGAGTTTCTCAAATACATACTTGATTGGATCCATTTTGGAAACTAGCCAGGTAGTGTGACACAACATGTATTGTCTCAGTCTACAAGTAGCACATGCCAAAGCACAACATGTTCGCTCCAATAAAGAATACCTCATTTCATAATCAGTGAATTTCTTGCTTAAATAGTAGATGGCGTGTTCCTTTTTACCGAACTCATCTTGCTGCCCTAACATACACCCCATAGATTCATCAAGTATTTGTTGAACATTCAAGGACTTGATGTTGCAAATAATGATCATGAAGAATGTTGATTTTGATGATGATCCAAGAGCTTAAAGACTTAGAGTATTGAAGATTGAAGATTGATGATTTCTGTATTGTAATAACTCTGTTTTAGTTTGATTGAGTCTGTAATTATAGAGTCTAAGATAGCCGGTACATAGTCTATAACTTAGAAGCTTCAAAATGCTCAAATTTATCATGCAGGCTCGGCTTTAATCGATTATATAGGGAAATAATCGATTAAAACAGTGAGAAAACCATTTTCAGCATATACTCACTGTTTTAATCGATTAAAACATCAAAATAATCGATTAAAAGGTCAAATAATCGATTATTTCACCAAATAATCGATTAAACCAGAGAGGATTGGGTTCTGCGTATTTGGTTCTGTTTTAATCGATTAAAACTCCATTTAATCGATTATTTCAGTCTGTTTTTGTTTTTAAATTTCAAATTAACCCTATTTTCGAAAACCCAATTACCAAGAACCCTAGTTTCGAAATCCCCAATTCCTTAACCCTAATTTCCCTACTTAAACTCGCTTTGGCACTCGAAAAAAGAAGAACAACTCTTTCCATACAAAATTTAAGTGCTCGTGAGTGCCGAGAACTGTTTGTTGCAAGGAAAGGGGGCTTTCGAACCTGGTGTGAGGCTAGAAGCGATAAGAATCACTAAGTGGAGTTCTTAGTGGATTGTGTGCTGTGCCGTCTCTGGGGAAAGCTGTTCTTCGGGGCTTTTGGAAACCTGGTGTGAGGCTAGAAGCGATAAGAATCACTAAGTGGAGTTCTTAGTGGATTGTGTGTCAGTGCCGTCTCCGGGGAAAGTCGTTCTTCATCTCTTGTGGATTTCAAGAGAGGTGTTGTATTTACTTTATCTCTTTGATTTGTAACCTGTTTATAACAATTTGTTCTTAGTGACATGCGTTAATCCTCTTTTGAGTGATTAGCAACTCGGACGTAGGGTCTTTTGATCCGAACCAGTATAAACCTACTGTGTAATCTTCTCTACTCTTCTCTATTTACATTTACGCAGTTTTTAATCGGTAAAATTTGGGGAAAATTTTGAAAACCTAATTTTTATTAAGAAACCAATTCACCCCCCCTCTTGGTTTTTGTCCGACCACGCGAACATTCCGCTGCACGATTCTAACAAGTGGTATCAGAGCTTGCTTTGATAGTCATTCAAATATTTTCGAAAATGGCCGGACAAAATCAAACTTTTGCCGAAGGTGCGTCTATCAACAGACCCCCACTTTTTGCGGGTCAAAATTATCCTTTTTGGAAAGTACGTATGCAAATATTTTTAGAGTCTGTTGATAGAGGTGTTTGGGACGCAATTTTAAACTGTCCATTTGTTCCTAAAATTACAGAGAACGGTGTTGACGTTCTTAAACCTATTTCTAGATGGACTGCCGACGAAAGTCGAAAAGCACAATTTGATGTTAGGGCTAGAAACATTATTTCATCTGCTCTAACCCTTGATGAGTTTTATAGAATTTCAGTTTGTAAAAGTGCACAGGAAATGTGGGAAATGCTAAGGGTGACCCACGAAGGAACTGACGACGTCAAAAGAGCACGTAAAAATTCTTTAATCCAAGAATACGAGATGTTCCGAATGCAACCAGGCGAAACGATATTTGACGTACAGAAACGTTTCACTCATATCGTGAACCATCTCACCGGACTAGGTAAAATTTTTGACGATGATGAATTAAATGTTAAAATCTTGAAATCTCTGGATAGGAAATGGCAACCAAAGGTGACGACCATCTCGGAGTCACAAAATCTTGCCATTATGTCTATGGCGGCGTTATTTGGAAAGCTTAGGGAGCATGAACTTGACCTTGGAAGACTAAATGAGGAAGAGGATCAATATCAAAAGAAAAACCTAGCTTTCAAGACCGAGATTTCAAAAAGCAAAAATAAGAAAGAAGAAGAAGAAGACTCCGAAAATGATGAAGAAGAGATGAGTCTTTTTATAAAGAAGTTCACCAAGATGATGAAAGCAAAAGGAAGACATCCTTTCAAAGGTAAGGAAAAGGTAAAAGAAAATTCTTCCGTTAATATAAAATGCTTTGGTTGTGGTGAAGCAGGGCATATAAAGATCGAATGCCCAAACAAGAAAAATGATGAACACAAGGGCAAAAAGCAATTCAAGAAGAAAGCATATATTGCTTGGGATGACAAGTGATTCAAATTCAGAATCAAGCGACTCGTAAATTGAAGCAAACATTTGCTTGATGGCAAATAACAACAATTCTTCGGATTTTGAGGAAACTTCCAAATCAAAGAAGTCTATGTGGTATCTTGATAGTGGATGCTCAAAACATATGACTGGGAATAAAACGAAATTTGTAAGTTTCAAAGCCAAAGAACAAGGATATGTGACTTATGGGGATAACAACAAAGGGAAGATTCTCTGAATTGGAAATATAAGTGGTGCAAATACATTGGAGATTAAGGATGTGCTTCTTGTTGATGGATTAAAACATAACCTTCTTAGCATAAGCCAATTGTGTGACAAAGGATTCAAGGTAACTTTTGAAAGCAAATTTTGCACCATACATTTAGTAGATTCCGAAATAGTAGAATTAAAAGGCATTAGGCATAACAACATATATTTGATTGATTTGGATTGTTTATATGAGTCTAGTATAACATGTTTAGTTGCTAAGGAAGAGAATCCTTGGTTATGGCATAAAAGAGCGGCTCATATAAACATGCATCATTTGAATAAATTGATATCAAAAGACTTAGTTATTGGATTGCCTAAATTGAAATTTGAAAAAGATAGATTGTGTGATGCATGCCAAAAAGGTAAACAAGTTAAATCATCATTTAAATCAAAAAATGTGATTTCCACTTCAAAACCCCTAGAATTATTACATTTAGATTTATTTGGACCTTCTAGGATAAAAAGCTTTGGTGGAAATTATTATGGTCTTGTAATTGTTGATGATTTCTCTAGGTACACTTGGACATTTTTCCTAACTATGAAAAGTGAAGCTTTTAAGGTCTTTAGAAAGTTTGCTAAACAAATACAAAATGAGAAAGACCTAAGGATTAAAGTTTTAAGAAGTGACCATGGTGGTGAGTTTCAAAATGAAAAGTTTGAGAATTATTGTGAGGAAAATGGTATATTACATAACTTTTCTCGCTCCTAGGACTCCCCAACAAAATGGTGTAGTTGAAAGGAAAAATAGGTCATTAGAGGAACTTGCAAGAACTATGTTAAATGAATCTAATGTTCCTAAATATTTTTGGGCTGATGCGGTTAGTACCGCATGTTATGTTTTAAATAGAATGCTCATTAGGTCAATTATGAAATCTACTCCATATGAATTGTTTAATGGTAGAAAACCTAATGTTGCACATTTGAAAATTTTTGGTTGTAAATGTTTTGTACTAAATAATGGAAAGGACAATCTAGGAAAATTTGATTCAAAAGCCGATGAGGGTATTTTTCTAGGTTATTCTTTAACTAGCAAGGCGTATAGAGTATTTAATAGAAGAACTTTGAATATAGAAGAATCTATACATGTTGCCTTTGATGAGATTGTAGACCTTGGGGGAAATCCTCTTGAGTCAAATAAAAGACTTGCAGTGTGATGATGAATATATAAGAGAGGCCCTTGATGAATTATACTTGGAAGATAATGTGCCTTCTCAAACTCCTCAATTAGCAAAAGAATGGCAATCACCTAGAGGACTCTCAATGGACAATATCATAGGTGATATCTCAAAAGGGGTAAGAACTAGAAATATGAATAATTTCTGTATGTCTATTGCTTTTGTGTCACAGATTGAACCTAAAAACATTGAGGAAGCACTTAAAGATGATCAGTGGTGCATAGCCATGCAAGAAGAACTTAACCAATTTGAAAGGAATCAAGTCTCGGGAACTAATCCCAAGAGAAGAGTCACATCAAGTTATTGGAACTAAATGGGTATTCAGAAATAAGCTTGATGAAGATGGTAATATAACAAAGAATAAAGCCGGACTTGTTGCAAAAGGCTATTGTCAGGAGGAAGGTATAGATTATGATGAAACTTATGCTCCCGTGGCCAGTGTTAGAGGCTATACGCCTACTTCTTGCTTACGCATCTATGATGAAATTTAAACTATATCAAATGGATGTAAAGAGTGCATTTTTAAATGGTTTTATTAAAGAAGAAGTGTATGTAGAGCAACCCCCTGGATTTGAAGATTTTAATAATCCTAATCATATTTACAAATTAAAGAAAGCATTATATGGGTTAAAACAAGCTCCTAGATCTTGGTATGAAAGATTAAGTAGTTTCCTAACTGCAAATGATTTTTCAAGAGGAAAAATTGATTCTACACTCGTTTATTAAGAAAGTTAAAGAACATATCTTATTGGTCCAGGTATATGTTGATGATATTATTTTTGGATCAACTGATAATTCTTTGTGTGTAGAATTTGCTAAGATTATGCAGGGAGAGTTTGAAATGTCTATGATGGGAGAATTAACATTCTTCCTTGGACTTCAAATCAAGCAACTTAAAGATGGAACTTTTATCTCTCAAACTAAATACCGCAAAGAGATCCTCAAAAAGTTTGGTATGGACACCTCAAAGGAAGCTAACACACCCATGGGAACTTCATGCTATTTAGACAAGGATGAATCAGGTTTGGAAGTAAATCAAACTATGTATAGAGGTATGATAGGATCACTATTATACTTAACTCGCTAGTAGACCCGATATTATGCATTCTGTCTCGTGTGTGTGCTAGATTTCAAGCTTGTCCTAAAGAATCTCATTTAATTGCAGTAAAACATATTTTAAAATACTTAAAAGGAACTACTGGATTTGGCTTGTGGTATCCGTCTCGATGCTTGTATTAGTTTATTAGGATATTCTGATGCCGATTATGGTGGATGTAAAATTGATAGGAAAAGCACTAGTGGGACATGTCATTTGTTAGGTTCATCCTTAATATCATGGCATTCTAAGAAACAAGCATGTGTTGCTTTATCTACCACCGAAGTTCGAATATATTGCAACTGGTAGTTGTTGTGCTCAACTTCCGTGGATGAAACAACAATTAGAGGATTATAGCATATATTTAAATGACATTCCATTAATGTGTGATAATACGAGTGCAATCAACTTAACTAAAAATCCAAGTAATGCACTCTAGGACTAAACATATTGAGATTAGACATCACTTTTTAAGAGATAATATCAAGAAAGGAAACCGTAAGATAGAGTATGTAGACACTAAACGTCAATTAGCAGATATATTTACTAAGCCTCTACCCAAGGATAGATTCTATGATCTTAGAAGAGACTTAGGGATACTAGAAATAGCTTAAATTCTCGCTTAATTTGAATGATTTTGGATGATTGTTATGATTAAATTCGTGATGCAGGATATTCATAGGTTATAATGTGTAAAAACCTTAAAAAACTTAATATAGCCTCCGGAATAATCGATTATCGGAAGTGATAATCGATTATTTTTCCTCAAAACGTCCAAAACAGGGTATTCTCCTTCGGAATAATCGATTATCTCGTGAAATAATCGATTAAATGCCTCTAAAAATCGATTATTTACTCGAAATAATCGATTAAAGTTGTCTAATGTAGAGATAATTGATGAATTTTCTTTTGTTATTGTCTTGATGTTGTAAAATATGATGTTTCTTTCATGCTATGATTGAGGGGGAGCTTTCTCTAACTTATGCATATTTTGAGGGGGAGCTCTTATGATTGATGTTGCAGAAGTTCTTTTTGATTATAATCAAAATAGGGGGAGAAAAATTTAAAGCCTATGATTCAATATTAAATGTTATCTGGTATGTTTAATGTGTTTGTTAGTATGACAGATGAAACAGGTTATTACAAGGGCTTTAAAAGATAATTTTGATCATCATCAAAAAGGGGAGATTGTTGAACATTCAAGGACTTGATGTTGCAAATAATGATCATGAAGAATGTTGAT
Source organism: Sphenostylis stenocarpa (assembly GCA_963425845.1). Classification (NCBI taxonomy): domain Eukaryota; kingdom Viridiplantae; phylum Streptophyta; class Magnoliopsida; order Fabales; family Fabaceae; genus Sphenostylis; species Sphenostylis stenocarpa. The sequence continues at coordinate 22,200,264 of OY731398.1, forward strand.
TTTGATGATGATCCAAGAGCTTAAAGACTTAGAGTATTGAAGATTGAAGATTGATGATTTCCGTATTGTAATAACTCTGTTTTAGTTTGATTGAGTCCGTAATTATAGAGTCTAAGATAGCCTGGTACATAGTCTATAACTTAGAAGCTTCAAAATGCTCAAATTTATCATGCAGGCTCGGCTTTAATCGATTATATAGGGAAATAATCGATTAAAACAGATGAGAAAACCATTTTCAAGATATACTCACTGTTTTAATCGATTAAAACATCAAAATAATCGATTAAAAGGTCAAATAATCAATTATTTCACCAAATAATCGATTAAACCAGAGAGGATTGGGTTCTGCGTATTTGGTTCTGTTTTAATCGATTAAAACTCCATTTAATCGATTATTTCAGTCTGTTTTTGTTTTTAAATTTCAAATTAACCCTATTTTCGAAAACCCAATTACCAAGAACCCTAGTTTCGAAATCCCCAATTCCTTAACCCTAATTTCCCTACTTAAACTCGCTTTGGCACTCGAAAAAAAGAAGAACAACTCTTTCCATACAAAAGTTAAGTGCCGTGAGTGCCGGAGAACTGTTTGTTGCAAGGAAAGGGGGCTTTCGAACCTGGTGTGAGGCTAGAAGCGATAAGAATCACTAAGTGGAGTTCTTAGTGGATTGTGTGTCTGTGCCGTCTCCGGGGAAAGCTGTTCTTCTGGGCTTTTGGAAACCTGGTGTGAGGCTAGAAGCGATAAGAATCACTAAGTGGAGTTCTTAGTGGATTGTGTGTCAGTGCCGTCTCCAGGGAAAGCTGTTCTTCATCTCTTGTGGATTTCAAGAGAGGTGTTGTATTTACTTTATCTCTTTGATTTGTAACCTGTTTATAACAATTTGTTCTTAGTGACAGCGTTAATCCTCTTTTGAGTGATTAGCAACTGGACGTAGGGTCTTTTGATCCGAACCAGTATAAACCTACTGTGTAATCTTCTCTACTCTTCTCTATTTACATTTACGCAGTTTTTAATCGGTAAAATTTGGGGAAAATTTTGAAAACCTAATTTTTATTAAGAAACCAATTCACCCCCCCCTCTTGGTTTTTGTCCGACCACGCGAACATTCCGCTGCACGATTCTAACAGTATTGTTAAGTACAAAATAAGAGGTCTCCCTTGCAATGGGGGCACCAAGATAGGAGGTTTTTGCAGGTACTGTTTGATTTCCTCAAAAGCCTTTTGGCAATCCTCATTCCACTGTACTGTTTGCTTCTTTCGTAACAATTTAAAGATGGGACGACATGTAGTGGTCAACTGAGATATAAATCTAGCAATGTAATTTATTCTTCCTAAGAAACCATGAAACTCTTTTTCTGTACTAAGGGTTGGCATATCGACAATTGATTGCACTTTATCAGGATCAATCTTTATGCCCTTTTCACTCACCACAAATCCCAATAATTTTCTTAACTTTACACTAAAGGTGCACGTAGCCGGATTCAAGCGAAGTTTATACTTTCTTAAACAATCAAACAACTTTTGTAAATCATTAATGTGCTCTTTCTTTGTTCTTGACTTTGATATCATCAACATATACTCGATTTCTTTGTGCATCATGTCATGCAATAAAGTAACCATTGCCCTTTGATATGTTGCCCCAACATTTTTCAATCCAAATGGCATTACTTTATAGCAAAATGTCCCCCATGGTGTGATGAATGTGGTTTTCTCAATATCTTTAGGTGGCATTTTAATTTGATTATACCCGGAGAAACCATCCATAAAGGAGAAGAACGAGTATTTCGTAGTATTGTCAACCAACATGTCTATGTGAGATAATGAAAAATCATCTTTAGGACTTGCCCTATTCAAGTCTCGATAGTCGACACACATCCTCACTTTTCCATCTTTCTTTGGGACAAGTACTATGTTGGCAACCCATTGAGGGTACTTGGCTACTACGAGGAATCCAACATCGAGTTACTTCTTGACTTCTTCCTTAATCTTCAATGATATTTCTGGTTTCATTGGCCTCAACTTTTGTTTTATTGGTGGACATTCTAGCTTTAATGGTAATTTATGGTCAACTATGTTAGAATCCAGACCAGACATATCTTGGTATGACCATGCAAACACGTCAACATAAATCAGATAAAAGTTTAAGTAGTTGATCTTTCTTTTCTCCCTTTATTGCAATGCCAACTTTGACCTCTTTTTTATCATTTTCATTTCCCAGATTAATCATTTCAACTTCTTCTCCATGAGGTTGCATTATTTCATTCTCTTTTTCCACCAATCTCTTTATCTCTAGGAGAGTTTCCAAATCATCATACTTTTCATCAGCCTCATAAATGGGATAATCAAAATTGTAGCATGAGGTAGTAACATTTTCATTTTCAATGTGGCTATTTTCATATCTGCAATTGGTATTAACATGAAATAAATGAAGAGGAAAAATAAAAGAATATTATAAGAAAGACGGGTAGTTAAAAAATGCATTTCATTCATTTGTCATATACCAAAAAAGGTTACATGCAAACCCTTTCTGAAGGGTAGTACAAAATATTAGGCATAATGTCAAAGTCTGCATTACAATTATTTTGAATTAAAAATCACGGGGCATTCGATAATCTTTCAATTGCAAAGCTCATCAGGTGAGTCATAAGGATAGACCAAATTTGCAAAATTATCAATATTTTGATCTTCACTAGTCATGGCCACTTCATCTGTATGCTCTAGCCCTCCATGTCAAAAACTCCAATAAAGGTCGCAAATGGGAATTCTCTCAGTTTTTGGCTCTCGATTGTCTAACCGATCTAACCTTTTCTCCATCTTCTCTTTTGCCAACCTTCTTTTGTCAGCCATAGTGGGTTTATAGCCCAAACCACACCTACTTTTGTTTTTTGGTAATTCTAACGGCTTTTGTAATTTCGGTTAAGTGTTTTCCTAGTCCCCTTCCTGATGTACATCCATCTTTGATCATCATCTTTGTCCTTGACAAGTGTGGGTTTCTAGCTAATGATTCCACATAGGCAATACCGATTACTTCCAGGGACTGAAAAGAGGTCTCAAGAGTTTCCTCTGTTGCTTCAATATAACGAGTTGATGTAAGACAACTCACTAACACGTCTTCCTCACCAGAATTTATCACAAGTTTGTCGTCTACCACAAACTTCAAATTTTGGTGTAAAGTTGAAGGCACCACTCTAGTTGAATGGATCCATGGTCTCCCTAACAAACAACTATATGTTGGCCTGATATCCATTATCTCAAAAGTGAAAGGACCAATTTGAATGGGAATATCAATTTCTCGCACAACCTCCTTGCGGGAACCGTCAAAAGCTCTCACAATCATAGAGCTTGGTTTCATGAGTTCCTTCATAAGGAAATCGGTCTAACGTAGACTTGGGCATCACATTCAACAAAGATCCATTGTCAATCAAAACTCTGGCTATAATGTGATCCATACATTTTACTGAGATGTGCAAAGCTTTATTATGTCCTCTCCCGTCCATAGGAATTTCATCATCAATAAAGGTAAGGTAATTATTAGCAACGATATTGCCAATGATACCTCCAAACTTGTCCAGTGTGATGTCATGGGCCACATGTGCTTCATTCAAGATCTTCATTAATAATTTTCTATGACTTTCAGAATTCATTAATAGAGTTAGAAGAGATATCCTTGTCGGAGTATGATTCAATTGGTCAATAAGTTTGTATTCGCTCTGTCGAATGAACTTGAGAAACTCTGTGGCTTCATTGTTCAATTTTGCCTCTTCTTTCCCCTGAGAACCGTTATAGTCAGTAAACTCCTTTTCCTTTTCAAACTCCTTCTTCTTAGCTTTTTTCCCCTTTGTTGACGAATTCTTTGTTACTTCTTCTTTCCTTAAGTCCTTAGGAGTATATATTCTTCCACTGCGTGTTATCCCACCTATTCCTGCAATATTTTCAACGTGAGAGTCTTCTTCCCCTCCTCCATTAGTATTGTCACCGCCGTCAGAAGAGGCGGTCGGAGCGACGCGATGGTTTTTAATTGACTCGCGTTTTCTTTGAAAGAAACGGTTCAACGCCTTTAGGCCGTCCGATAACCCGACTAGACCTAAAGGCGAGGTTTTCGAATAGGTTCGAGGAGTCGCCATCTGTGTTTTAACCTTAAACACTGAAAAAGGTAAAAAAGAAAAAGGTAGTGGTTTTAGAAAAAACCAACTTTGGCCATTACAACCAGAGTCGGGTAAGAGAGTTAGTTACGTGCGGGGAAGGTGTTAGCACCCCCATAACGCCCCTTTCGGGTTCCCTATGATGGACTAACTTAGAAAATAAATACTTAAAGAAATTACATTTTTACCCTATTATTTGATCTACTTGCAGAATTTAAATATCTACATGGCTCTACTATCTAATGCACACAAAGAAAGCGATAAAGAAAGCAGTAAAAAAGACAAAGAATAGAGAAAAAACCTCCGAAGCGAGCTTTAATTAACTCTTCTAAAACGTGAGGATGCTTTTTGGCAGTCCCCGCACTCTACAAGGAAGCTCCTCTCCGCAAAACAAAGAAAAGTCACTCAACCGAGGGCCAGATGCCTCAAAGAGAGACCTCCTTAACCGATTTCAACCTTAACGGAAATCGGAAAGCTCCATCGAACCCTGGAATAATGCTCAGGGTCACTCTCAAGTGCCAAAAAGCTCCCAAGAGAGTGGAGGAGTGCTAAGGTGTGAATTTTCGGAGGAATGAGGCCCCTATTTATAGGGATTCGAGCCTGGAAAAGGCGAACGGCCGTTTGGGCAAAGCGGACGGCCGTCCAGGGCAAAAAATGGCCATGGACGGCTGTCCATGTAGTGTGGATGGCCGTCCAAGCTAAGTGGACGGCTGTCCATGGCCTTAAAGTTTCCATGGACGGCCGTCTGCTTGTCATGGACGACCGTCTGCTTGCTCTGGACGGCCATCCACCTGTTCTAGACGGCCATCTGCTGTCTCCGGCGGATTTGCCGATTTTTAATGCCTCTAAAAACCCTTCCTATCCTAAATGGAACCTAGAAAAATCTACTAGGGACTTGATAAAGTCTTAACCATCTTCGGAATGGGAAATCTTCGGCTTTATTAGGAGTCCGGGCAAGATTTGGGGTCTACAGCTGTCCCCCCCTTTACCTGACCAATTGACCATGGGTTAACATACCATGAGGTCATTTGGCGGGTGAAGGAGTTAACCCTCTTGCTCGGTTGTCTTCTGGATGCTCCTCTTGCCGTGGAGGCTGACCCTTCGGACGAGACGTAGAGACTTTCGGGATGCTCCTTCGATGCGGTAGCTGACCCCTCGGACGATATGTTGTGAGGCTTCAGGATGCTCCTTCGGTGTGATAGCTAACCCTTTGGCTGACAGGTAGAGACTTTCGGGATGCTCCTTCGATGTGGTAGCTGACCCTCGGACGATATGTTGTGAGGCTTTAGGATGCTCCTCGGTGCGGTAGCTGACCCTTCGGCTGTGGTGGCGGCTTACTGCTTCTGGCCATGCGCCAGTTTTGCCTGTGTGCAGGTCTTCGTCTTCAGGTGTTTCCTGAAGAGGTGGTGGCGGCTTAGTGTTTCTGATCATGCGCCGGCTCCATCGGGAGTAATTGTTCTTGATTTTTTGCATAATTATCTGGTATGCCGGGGATTCTTCGCTTTTGGCTTTTTTGTTTAGTCGTCCAGCTTCTTGACTGCTGGGGATTCTTGATGAATGCCTCTTAGGTAGGCAGGGATCCATTGAGGATTTGTTGATTCTGGTGACGCCTCTTGGTAGGCAGATATTTCATTGAGGTTCTGATAGTGCCTCAGATGCTTCATCAGAAGTGAAGACTTTTGGCTGTAATGTTTTGCCTCTGAATAGGCTAATATTCCCTTTTGGGGATGTTGGCTCTTGATGATGCCTCTAAGGATATGACTGTGAAAATTGCATTTGGGTGTAAATTCTTCTTTTTGGTGATCCATCAGAGATTTGGTTGACTCCTTGGGGATCAGATTTTGATAATCCTTTGGGGGAATGGGGTCTCGGCTCCTTAATTGATATGGGTGCGAGCTGGCGTCGTCAAGCTCTTATCCTGCTGGGAAAATGGAATTCCTAATTTTTTTCTTCAATCGTCCGACTTGTTGGTTGCCGGGGATTTTGATGATTGCCTTTTGGTGTTGGCAGTTGGAATATTTGAATAATTTCTCATTTTTCTACAGTTTTATTCCTCTTTTTGATTTGGAATGACGCATGTGCCTTTTTATTTTCTTAGTTTTTTTCTATGCATGCTGGCTTTTGTACAGAGATGCAATAAGATGGGAACATAAAGTCTCATTTTATTTATTTTTTGCGGAAAATTAAAGTACAATAGGAGCTTTCATAAAGATCTCAGCTTTCCGGCTCTGAGCTGGATGCTGAGGATGGTGATGGCGAAGGGAGTCGGCGGAGTACGCAGTGCTGGAATTCTTCCTGGCTTCGGATCATGCCGTGTATGTCCTGGCCCATTGTGTCCATTCTCTGCATGAGGCCATCTACCCTCAGGGTAAGGCTTTCCCGGCCTTGCTCATAGCTCTGCTGCCTTAAGGACAACTGATCGATCTGTTGGCACAGGTGCTGGTACTGCCTATCTGAGTGGGCCCTGTCGTCGCTCATGTGCCGGTGGAGGCTGGCGAGACTATCTTCGTACTGCGTCTATTGTTGTTGGGCTCCTGGAGCGACGGGTGTCTCTTGTGACTCTGAAGCGTCCATCTCCTGGATGTCGAACTTCATAGCAAGGATGGGGTGTATGACCCAGGAGGTGTCCTGACGGGTGAGCATGCTCATGTGGGCGAGTACCGGACCATCTATGAGCTCTGGTCGCAGGGCAGCGGGGATGTCTTCTCCATCAGTGCATCCCCAATACTCAGCTAGAGGAGTGATAAGGGGGCTTACCATGAGGGATCTTGCAGGGCCTCGTGTCCCAAAGTCCTTCAGGGCCTTCAAGAAGAGGTAGCCTGGGTTGCATCGGATCCCTTGATGCATGCAGTAGATGACGAAGAGGTCCGCCTGGGTGACCTTGGCCTGACTTTCCTTCCGGCTATGAAGGGTGCCTGCTAGCAACTTATGACAGATGCAGAGAGGCGGGAGGAAGGCAGACCCTTTTGGATTGGCGGGAACGGGCTGGGAGCCGGTGATCTCCTCCCATATCTGACTGGTGGTGAGGGTAGCTGGCCTTTCACAGAATGCCCCCCTGTATTCCGGCGTCTGGATCTCGGCGGGCTGGTGGAACCCCATGAGGACGTTGAAGTCGTCTATGACATTAGTCCGGTAAGCCCCATTCATCCAATAGGTGACTGCTGGGACAGGTGGAAGCCCAGGGATCATAGATGGGAGGTCTATGAGTGTGACCGAAGCAAGAAATTCCAGGGTGGCCGTGCGGTGGATGCGGGTAGGTGGATCTTTGAGCGGGAAGTCCCACCCTATGCCTTGGATGTACCTCCTTACGTCCTGATCCCAACCGAACATGGCTAGGATGCTGAAGTCTAACCAAATCATAGGGTGCCAAACATACTGGCTGATATTGGCAAACCTGGCCTGGTGCTGCTCGGTCAGTTGAGTGGGAACCTGAGGAGGAGGGATGCTCCTTATGGGTCCCCGTGAGTGCTTCCGACGTGTAGATGACTCTCCACAATCCATTACTCAACCAAGAATACTCAAAATATGCAGAGGGAGGTGTAGGAGGAAGGGAGAATGCAAGAATGAGGTGCCATGAACCATTTGGGGCGCCCAAATTTATAGGCAACAGAAACAAGGGTGGACGGCCGTCTGCTCTAGGTGGACGACCGTCTGCCCCCAACGGCTACCCATGGACGGCCGTCTGGCAAGGGTGGACGGTCGTCAGCCCCCAACGGGAACCCCTGGACAGCTGTCTGGCGAGGGTGGACGGCCGTCTGCCCCCTAACAGCTCCTTCTGGATGACCATCTGCCTTAAACAGACGACCGTCTGCTCCTTTTTTGTGTTTTTTTGTTTTTTGCTTTATTTTTGTTATTTTTGGAGGAAATAGGACCTTATTCATTAACATCTATGCATGTAATGCTCATGATATGCAACTTATAATGCTATTTCAATTAATTACTTTCAGAAAAATTAACTGATGTACTCTTGACGGAGAGATGCTTCTGACGGAGAGATTCTTCTGGTGCTACCTTTAGCTGTACCATTTCTGCCATTTTGGATTTTGCCTTAACCGAAGTATGATCATGTTGGAGAGCTATTTCGTCATACTGGTGTGCTTCTTTCCTTTTTCGGAATTTCAATCCTCTTATTGATTACTGTGCTTTCATATTACCCGGTTAATCGCTAGAATGTCATAGTGATAAGGGTCAAGAGAAACGAAGGAACATGATGATTAAATCAAAGGTTTGTGTTTTAGAGGGGACTTTTTAAAACCAATGGTATTTGTAAGCACGGCTAGCCAGGGTTAGTTAAACTGTTTAGGCTTAGCTTAAACAAACGTTTGTTTGTGGGGTTGCGTCTTCGCTTGATGAGCTTTACGGCGCTTTGTTTAAGACTGATTGTCTTTCCTAGACCGCCCTTCGGGTTTTCAATCTAGTATGTTTCGTTTCATCCTAACTTTTGCCTAGGTTTCTTTCTTCTTGCTTTTAGGAAACCTAGCGGACTTTATTTGATAACCCTAACTTTTGCGTAGGCTACCCTTTATTATTGGTCGGGTTTCCTAGCGGGTCGACCCTAACTTTTGCGTAGCCCCCTTTGGTGGGTTTCCTACCGGGTTAGATGCCCTTTCTTTTTGGCCTTGGGCTTTTATGGGCTTTCTTGTTATTTTGGCAATGTTGGCAAGACACGGTTTCACTGTGATGGGGTAAAACCTTATTCGTGTTCCTTATCAATCAATGATGGTTTAATTTGTTTCTTTACTGTTGGTGCGCTTTCAAGTTTTTTAGACGCCTTTTAGAAACGTTTGCTTAAGCATGGTTATTAATGAGGCGTAGACATGAGTAGTAAGAAAAGAAGCAGATAGTAAGAAATCTATTCTCATGATTAAAAGGGTAATATGTGCCCTGAAAATGATCGGGGGTCGGGCTGCCCCTGGGGAGTAATCTCTAATAGTCATTGGGTTTACATTCCTTAAAAATGGAAGAAGAACACCTAATGACTAAAGTTGCTCCTGACGCCTGTATCCCTCCGCTTCGAAAGATTTGACTCAGCGGGCGGAGGGGAGACTTTCCCTTTATTCTTGTATTAGGGTTGTACCCTAGACCGCGTTTCAAAGGATTATCCTTGAAATCTGGTGGCTCTCTTATTCCTTGGGAACTTGCACCGAGTCCCTGGCCTGGGTGGTATCCGTACTTCGTCATCATATGTGCCACCCTCATGTTATTGGGAAGTCTTTCAACATTGGCAATCTCCAGCGCCTGAAAGGCTGTCTCGAAGGCCTCTTCTGTTGTATCCACATAAGGTAGGGTAGACGACTTGCTAATCAAAATGTCGTCCTCGGCTTGTACTGTGACCAGTTTGTCGCCTACCACGAATTTGATCTTTTGATGGAGTGTTGATGGGATTGCTCTGGCGTCGTGAATCCAAGGTCTTCCGAGAAGACAACTATAAGCAGGAGTGATGTCCATCACGTGGAAGTCCACATTAAAAATAGTGGGGCCTATCCGGATTGGTAGATTGATTTCTCCTACTACCTCACGTTTTGATCCGTCGAAGGCTCGAACGATGGTACTGCTTGGACGCATATGGGCTCCTTGAATTGTCAATTTGTCGAGTGTGCACCTAGGCATGACGTTCAGGGATGACCCATTATCCACCAGGACTTTGGTGATGAGGTATTCTTTACACTTGACGGATATGTGCAAAGGCTTGTTATGGCTCGACCCGCCAGGGGGAAGCTCTTCATCGGTGAAGGCAAGATGATCATAGGCTGTGATGTTCCCAATGATTCCTTCGAACTTGTCTTGGGATATGGTGTGGGATACGTAGGCTTCGTTCAAGACCCTCTGCAGTGCGTTTCGGTGTGGTTCCGAACTCATTATCAAAGACAACAAAGTTATCTTCGCGGGCGTGCGGTTGAGTTGGTCTATGATGGAGTATTCACTCTGCTTTATGTATTGGAGTAATTCGTTTGCTTCCTCCTTGGATTCTCCTTTATTTTCTTCTTCGGTTTCTTTATTTTTTCCTTTATTTTTGGGGGCATCTTCTTGTGAATCCTTGGGAGCATATATTCGCCCACTTCTGGTCGTGCCCCCAATACCGGCTATATTGGAAATGTCTTCATTTACTACGTCACTAGTGGAAAAATAGCATTCTATGACGAGTTTTTATCAAGGTCATAGTCCACCCGTCATAGTATGTAGCGCGGTGGCAATTTTGTAATAAAATCATAAACTTTCTATGTCGGGTAAATTTTAACCGACATAGTAAGTGGAAAGTTCACTTTCTATGTCGGGTAAAACTTAACCGACATGGAAAGTTCACTTTCTATGTCGGTTAAAATTTACCCGACATAGAAAGTGTATTTGATGACGGGTGTTAGGGCAACCGACATAATATCCTCTGTTTTACACCTGCCGCGACACTCCATTTCTCACTTCACCCATAGCAGAGCTCCCCGTTCTCTCTGTATCTTCTACGAACGTCTTCGCCTTTGTACGTTTCTCCCCACCCAGCTCTGCTCGTCACGCCACCTGCCAACTCTGTACGTCGTGCTGCCTGCTGCTACTGTCGTTGGTGCCCGTCGCCTGTGTACGTTTCTCCCCACCCAGCTCTGCATGTCACGCCACCTGCCACCTCTGTAGGTCTTCAAGAGGTAAGTTTTCGTGCTTGCTTTAGCCATTGTAGGTTTACATTTTTGAATCTGGTATGTAATAATGCTGTCAAGAGATGGAAGTTCACGGGTGCCTTTAGCTAATTTAGAGACGTATTGTAAGTAGTTTAGTCATTTGAATGTGTTTCTGTAGGCATTCTTTCGTGATTTTGATTTTGAAAATTAGATTTGTATTATAATGTAGTTATTTCATTTTAAGTGAAAACTATCATCGCTTATGCTCACCCTAATGTGAGACAATACGGTTAGCCTTGATTGGAGTCAGTCCTGAAATGATCCATTGTAGGACAGAACTTCCTATTGAAAGATTAAAATATTCAATCACGTGACATCGCAATTTCAGCAGAACATGTTGGATGTTATCATCCTCAAACTATACTTATATGTTGTGTTATGTGACAGAAGGTAACAATGGATCGGAGTTGGATCAATTATAGACGAACAACAAATGAATATGAGAGTGGAGTAGAACAATTCCTTGAATTTGCTAAGATGAATGTTCCGGATAATGATGGAAGATTCTATTGCCCTTGTGTTAACTGCTTGAATGAGCGAAGATTACCGACTGAAGTTATTTGGGAACATGTTCTTTGTGATGGTTTCCTAAAGAGTTACATAAAGTGGACATGGCATGGTGAATTATTAAACATGCCAAGTGTAGAAGACAAAGAAGAAGTTGATCTAGAGATGGATGATCAGCTGGAGGAAATGATTCGTGAGCTTGGACAAGATGCCTTCCAACATACACATGTGTACGAGAAGTTGTCCAATGATGCAAAAAAGCCTTTGTATACAAATTGTACTAAGTTCACACGATTGTCGGCGGTACTAAAATTGTTCAATGTGAAGGCAAAGAATGGGTGGACTGATAAAAGTTTCACAGAATTGCTTGGGTTGTTGAGTGACATGCTCCCTGAAGGTAACACATTGCCAACCCGCAATTATGATGCTAAGAAGATATTGTGTCCAATGGGTATGGAGTACCAAAAAATTCATGCATGTCCGAATGATTATGTGTTGTTCAGGAAAGAATTTGAGAACTTTCACGAATGTCCACAATGCGGGGAATCACGATACAAGAAGAAGGATGGTGATTCTGACAATGATGTAATGAAGGGTACCCCGGCAAAAGTGTTATGGTATCTTCTGATTGTTCCAAGGTTGAAATGATTATTCACTAATGGAAATGATGCAAAGCTTACTAGATGGCATGTAGATAGTCGTATTAAAGATGGTCAGTTGAGGCATCCGGCAGATGGATTGTAATGGAAAAAAATTGATTCCATCTTCCAGAATTTTGGTAATGATCCAAGAAACATTAGGTTTGGACTTGCTACAGATGGAATGAATCCATATGGAAATTTAAGTAGTAAACATAGTTCATGGCCTGTGGTGTTAGTTATTTACAACTTACCTCCGTGGTTGTGTATGAAACGTAAGTACTTGATGCTATCTTTGATGATCTCGGGTCCCAGACAACCTGGAAATGACATTGATGTTTTTTTAAGCCCATTGGTTGAAGAGTTGAAGATGTTGTGGGAGGAAGGTGTTGATGTGTTTGATGGGTACACAGGTGACTTATTCAAGTTGCGTGCAATGTTATTTTGTACAATTAATGACTTTCCAGCATATGGTAATTTGAGTGGCTACAGCACAAAGGGACATAAAGCTTGCCCGATATTTGAAGAAGACACATGTCACTATCAACTACAACATGGAAGGAAAACAGTCTACCTTGGACACCGAAGATTTCTTCCTTCAAACCATTCATATCGTAAATTAAAAAAATCATTTAACGGGTGTCAAGAAAATGATGTAGCCCCAACACCTTTAAGTGGGGAAGAAGTATATCAACGAGCAAGTGCGATTTCGTGTGAGTTTGGAAAGACGCAAAAGAAAGCCACAAGTATATGGAAGAAAATGTCAATCCTTTTTGTTCTTCCATATTGGAGGGTTCTTGATGTGAGGCATTGTATAGATGTCATGCATGTAGAGAAAAATGTGTGTGACAGTATCATCGGAACGCTCCTTAACATTCAAGGAAAAACAAAAGATGGTGTCAATGCTCGTTTGGACATGGTTGAAATGGGTATAAGAGAACAATTAGCTCCTCAACCTCATGGTAATCGAACATACTTGCCTCCAGCATGTCACACACTGTCTAAAAAAGAGAAAAGAAGTTTTTGTGAGTTTTTACGAGGTGTGAAGGTTCCATTTGGTTACTCTTCCAATGTGAAGAGACTTGTATCTATGAAAGATCTAAAATTGCTTGGGTTAAAATCTCATGATTGTCATGTATTGATGCAACAACTTCTACCTGTGGCTATTCGAGGTATCTTACCAGAGAATGTTAGATATTCCTTAACTCGATTATGCTTTTTTTTTAATGCCATATGTAGTAAAGTTATGGACTCGGATGTTTTGGATCAGTTAGAGAATGAGGCTGCAGTCATATTATGTCAATTTGAGATGTACTTTCCTCCATCATTTTTTGATATTATGGTTCACTTGATTGTTCATCTAGCCAAGGAAGTTAGAATCTGTGGTCCAGTTTTCTTACAATGGATGTACCCTATTGAGCGATACATGAAGATATTAAAAGGGTATGTGAAGAACCAATATCGTCCTGAAGCATCAATTGTTCAAAGATATATTGCAGAGGAAGCTATTGAGTTTTGCACACAATACTTATCAGAAGTTGAAGCTATAGGGTTACCTAAGACTCGTTACCATGGAATAGGTCTTGGTAGAGGAACTCGAGGTGCAAAAGTTGTGACAATGTGTCGAGATGAAGTACTTCAAGCGCATTTGTACATATTGAATAACAGTGAAGAAGTCATCCCCTACTTAAGTGCTCATAAAGACATTGTGAAGCGAAATAATCCACGTATGCCTAAAAAGTGGGTGATCACTGAACACAACAAAAGCTTTTTGAAGTGGTTTAAACAACAAGTTGAAGGTGACAATACAACTTCTGATACACTAAAGTGGCTAGCATGTGAGCCAAACTTTGATGTGATATGTTGGGGTGGGTATGATATAAATAACTATTCATTTTATACAAAGGGAGAAGATGAAATAAGCACAATGCAAAATAGTGGAGTCATGGTGGTGGCTGAATCAATGCATTTCTCGAGTTCAAAGGATAAATATCCGATAACGGCGTCAATGGGATACTTTGGTGTAATTGAAGAGATTTGGGTAATAGATTACACGATATTCAGAGTACCTATTTTTAAATGTAAGTGGGTTGATTTTAATACTGGCATCTTCACCGACGATCTTGGATTTACCTTGGTTAACCTTGAAAATACTCGTTATACCGAAGAACCATTTATCATGGCATCTCAGGCAAAACAAGTGTTTTATGTCACTGATCCCGCTAACAAAGGATGGTCAGTGGTTCTACAAGGAAAACCCATGTATACTTCTCATGAGAATGATGAATTAGTACTTGATATACCAGAGACACCATGTTTCTCTTCAAATATGCCAAACTTGAGTGTTAATGTAGAAATAGATGACGTGCATGCCACACGTTATGACCATATGGAAGGATTTTGGGAGAATGTTCCAACTTGATAATGTATGCACTTTTTTTAATGTATGCACTTTTTTGTTTATCTTCAGTCATGTTGTCTAAATTAATAACTATTATTTTTTTCTTTGAACACAGATATGGCAGATTCATCTGGTACCCCTCCTCCTACACATTCCCCCCCTCCTACACAAGGTGGTGATCAGAGTCAGTCGTCTACCAGGAAAAAGGGTAGGCGTGCTACACGGTTGAGGGACTTGAATATCAGCCGTAGCTCCGATCAGAAATTGCCAATCCAGTTTGACATGCAAACAGGTAGAGCCACAGGAGAGCATAGTGCTAGATTCACTAGCTATGTGGCCTTGCTTGGGAGAAGCAAGGTTAGTATTCTTATTGAGGATTGGGACCATGTTCCAGAGACACTGAAGACGCAGATTTGGCAGAGTATCCTGGTACCTACTCTTATTGAGCATTTAACATGTATATATATTTAACTTTTTGGGAACTTCATGTTATTTTTATTGTGTAGGTCACATATGATGTCCCTAACTCCACTTTGTTGAGGACAAAGTGGATCTCATATGCTGGGGAACGCTGGAGAGGTTTTAAGAGTGATCTGACTAGTCGATACATATATGGGGCATTGAGCAACAAGAACCCATGTGACCAGTATCAGTTTTTGGATGAGGAGACATGGCAGGCATTTCGGACTCAGCGTTTAGATGCTAAGTTTCAGGTTAGCACATTTGTCATTTGTTTGCAGTCATTTTTTTTAAATAGAGGTTTTAAATCTGGTATTTAACATGGAATGCAACAGGCCAAGCGGCAGAAGGCACAGGATATTCAGAGAAAGAATATCCACCCCCACAGGTTGTCTCGTGGGGGTTATGAGAAATTGGAGGAGAAGATGATGAAGGAGACATCTTCAAGTAATCCTTTAGATGAGTCGGTTGTGAGTGCTGTCACTCGCCCTTCACGCCATGATAAATGGAAGAGAGCTCGCCAGAACTCATCAGGGAATTACTTATCTGAGCAAACTAATGTTGTAGCTCAACGTATTGTAAGTAGCATATCCTAAACTAATTATATATGTTATACTACAATAGGCATATGTATTTGCTAAAAAATCCTTCCTTTGTGTTGTAGGATGAGTTGGTTGAGCAGAGCACTCAGGGATCATTCTACCCACATGGCCGTCAGGATATATTGGCAGTGGCCATTGGTACCCAGAGCATCCTGGACGTGTTCGTGCTGCTGGACGAGGGGTGGGCATCAGACAACACTTTGGTGCCCCATCCGTGGCAACTCCTACTTTGAGGCATCTGAATGAGTTGGAGTTTGAGTCCCTCAAACAACAAATTAGGAAGGAGATTCGAGATGAGGTGTACTCTGACTTGAAGGCAGAGTTATTGAGCTCAATGCGAGCAGAGTTGGCATCTTTCACTAGTACAAAAAACCCTTTTAACATCAGACTTTCTACATCGGTTGTTAAAGAACCGATGTAGAAATTTTTTTAAAGACTTTCCACATCGGTTCAGATGGGAACCGATGTAGAAAATACTTTCTACATCAGTTCCCCCATGAACCGATGTGGAAAGTACTTTCTACTCTGATTTAAAATAATTCTGATCGGTCATAAACCCATTCTGATCGATCATATCCAGTTCTAATCGGTCATAAAGCCATTCTGATCGGTCATCTGATATACCATTTTACTTTCTACATCGGTTCCCCCATGAACCGATGTGGAAAGTACTTTCTACTCTGATTTAAAATAATTCTGATCGGTCATAAACCCATTCTGATCGATCATATCCAGTTCTGATCGGTCATAAAGCCATTCTGATCGGTCATCTGATATACCATTTTACTTTCTACATCGGTTCCCCCATGAACCGATGTGGAAAGTCTTTTTATTTAAAAAAATAATAATAAAAATTTTAGACAGCGTCTCCCAAGCCCTTACAGACTCGACTCCTAGGCCCTTACAAACTCGACTCCCAAACCCAATTACAGACTCGACTCCCTCTGGAATTCTTCCCTTGCTCCTAGCCATTACCAAATTCATTCTCGTGCACCTTCACCGCACCAAAACCTTCTTCGCCTACTCCTTGCCCCCATCGCAGTAGCGAAAACCACCATCTCTCCCATCTCCTTCCCCAATCGAATCCCTAACCTCCGTTTCCCCAATCGAATCCCCAAGCGAAAACCACCCTTGCCGTGCACCAAGAACTGCGACGCGCACCAGGAACTGCGATGCGCACCAAGAACTGCGACGCGCCACCCTCGTCTTCACCTCTCTGAAACCCTCTAGGAGCTCCTCCTCATTGCACCTGCGCACCTTCGATCTCGTCGCGAACCAGAGGTGATTCGGACCAGGGCTGTGGGTCTATCCTATTGGCTTCTGCATCCTTGTTTTGTCAATTACCTTTATGCATTTTCCTTGATTCTGGATTGTTTTGTTTGGTCGTGGACTGATTCTGCCTGGGTTTAATGTATGTAGACATGTTTATTCTGGGTCTTGTATTATTATTTCCGTTTATTTTGACTTGAATATGTTATTTTGACTTGGTTATTCTCGTGGGGTTGAGATTGGTGTTATCCAAGCCCTGTTGGGTTGGTTGATGTCGCTCTGGTTCGAGTCTCTTAGCGGAAGAGTTAAGGCTATGGGTTTCCACGCTGGGGTGTAGGGCTTTGGGGTATTGATTATATTTGGTTCTCTTGTTTTTCATTTGGGTTTGTTTCTTATGTTGTTGATTTAGGTTTGTTCTTTGTGTTGTTTGTTTTGCTCCTGGAGTTTTACTGTTGTTCCAGTACTATTTGAGTTTGGATTAGAGTTTGAGTTGTTTAAGTTTGTTGCCTCTGAATAGAGGTAATTCCATTTTCACACTAAGCAAAGACGTCATGTACCTATAGATATGGATCGGAGTTGGATAAATGCCAAACGTATAGAAGAAGAATATGAATTAGGGGTTGAAGAGTTCTTAGAGTTTGCACAGAGAAATGTGGGTAACAATAGAGGTCTCTTTTATTGTCCTTGTGTGAAGTGCTTAAATTTAAGACAACTAAGTGTGAAGGATATAAGAGAGCATGTCCTTTGTGATGGATTTTGCAAGAGTTACACTAAGTGGATTTGGCATGGGGAAGTAGTAGATTTCCCAATGGCTTCAGAGACAACTGAAATCCAGAAAGAAACCAATGATCGACTAGAAGATTTGATACGTGATATCGGTGAAGAGCCATTTGAAAAAGGATATGTATTCGAAGAACTATGCGAAGATAGTAAGAAGCCTCTGTATATAGGATGTTCTAAGTTCACACGGTTGTCAGCAGTGTTAAAATTATTTAACTTAAAGGCCAAAAATGGGTGGACGGATAAAAGTTTTACAGAGTTGCTACAATTATTAATGGAAATGCTTCCAGAAGGGAATACACTTCCAAGCCGTACTTATGAAGCAAAGAAAGTAATCTGTCCGATGGGTATGGAGTATAAGAAGATACATGCATGCCGTAATGATTGCATCCTGTACAGGAAGGAGTTTGGAAGTTTGCATAATTGTCCTGTTTGTGGTACATCACGGTTTAAAGTTAAGGATGGAGAAGATAATTTTGATAAGACAATTTCATCAGGAACCCCTGTCAAAGTAGTGTGGTATCTTCCAATAATTCCAAGGTTTAAGCGGCTATTTGCTAACGTGGCATGTAGATGAAAGACACTGTGATGGGAAGATACGACATCCAGCTGATTCTCTGCAATGAAAAAAAAATGATGACATATTTCCAGAATTTGGTCAAGAGGGGAGAAACCTTAGACTAGCACTTGCTACAGATGGGATGAATCCTTATGGCAATTTAAGTAGTATACATAGTTCATGGCCTGTTTTGTTAGTAATTTACAACTTGTCTCCTCGATTGTGCATGAAACGCAAGTTTGTAATGTTGTCGATGACGATTTCTGGCCCCAAACAACCAGGAAATGACATTGATGTTTATTTACGGCCTTTGATTGAAGACTTAAAACTTCTTAGGGAAGAGGGTGTTGAGATATTTGATGCATATCGTAATGAATACTTTAAATTGAAAGCTTTGCTCTTTTGTACGATAAATGACTTATCTGCTTATGGAAATCTAAGTGGATACAGTGTCAAAGGACATAATGCATGCCCTATTTGTATGGAAGAAACGTGTTATCATCAACTGAAACATGGGAAGAAGACAGTGTACCTAGGACATAGAAGATTTCTACCAGTTAATCATCCATATCGGAGGTTGAAGAAGGCTTATAATGGCTTTCAAGAGAGTCAAATCGCTCCTAACCCTAAAACAGGAGAGGAAGTGTATTCGAAGGTGAAAGACATTCATTGTTTGTTTGGAAAGACCCAAACAGTTTCCCATGAAAAGGAAAAATGGAAGAAAAAATCCATATTTTTTGAGCTTCCTTATTGGTCTAGTCTAGATGTAAGGCACAATATTGATGTTATGCATGTAGAAAAGAATGTGTGTGATAGTCTTATTGGAACCCTCCTGAATATTCAAGGAAAGACCAAAGATGACTTGAACTCTCGCTTAGATATGCTTCATATGAACATAAGACAAGAATTAGGTCCCCAATCACGTGGTAAGCGGACTTATTTGCCTCCAACTTGTTATACTTTGTCTAAGAAGGAGAAAAAAAGCCTCTGTGAATGTCTTAAAGGTATCAAAGTGCCTCAGGGTTTTTGCTCGAATATTAAACGGTTAGTGTCAATGAAAGATTTGAAGTTAGTTGGATTAAAGTCCCATGACTGTCATGTATTAATGCAACATTTTTTACCAGTTGCTATTCGGGACATTTTGCCAAAGAAGGTTAGACATGTTATAACGCATCTGTGTTTTTTCTTTAATGCTGTTTGTAATAAAGTACTCGACCTTGAGACTTTGGATAACCTAGAAGCTGAAGCTGTGTTGATATTATGCAAATTGGAGATGTTTTTCCCGCCTTCATTTTTTGACATAATGGTGCATTTAATTGTTCATATTGTTAGAGAGATTAAGTTATGTGGCCCTGTGTATCTAAGGTGGATGTATCCAATTGAGCGTTATATGAAAATCTTGAAAGGATATGTTAAAAACCCATCAAGGCCTGAAGCATCCATTGTTGAAAGATACATTGCAGAAGAAGCAATTGAGTTCTGTACAAATTATCTTTCTGAAGTAAGTCCTATAGGGATTCCAACGTTTCGTCATGATGGAAGACAAATTGGGAAGGGAACCCGAGGTGTTAATGGTAGAAACATGAGTCGAGAAGAAGTTTTACAAGCACATTTGTACATCTTGAATAACATCGATGTGTTAGAATCGCGCAGCGGAATGTTCGCGTGGTCGGACAAAAACCAAGAGGGGGGGTGAATTGGTTTCTTAATAAAAATTAGGTTTTCAAAATTTTCCCCAAATTTTACCGATTAAAAACTGCGTAAATGTAAATAGAGAAGAGTAGA
Source organism: Sphenostylis stenocarpa (assembly GCA_963425845.1). NCBI lineage: Eukaryota > Viridiplantae > Streptophyta > Magnoliopsida > Fabales > Fabaceae > Sphenostylis > Sphenostylis stenocarpa. Next base: position 22,220,071 of record OY731398.1, read on the forward strand.
GAAGATTACACAGTAGGTTTATACTGGTTCGGATCAAAAGACCCTACGTCCAGTTGCTAATCACTCAAAAGAGGATTAACGCTGTCACTAAGAACAAATTGTTATAAACAGATTACAAATCAAAGAGATAAAGTAAAGACAACACCTCTCTTGAAATCCACAAGAGATGAAGAACAGCTTTCCCTAGAGACGGCACAGCACACAATCCACTAAGAACTCCACTTAGTGATTCTTATCGCTTCTAGCCTCACACCAGGTTTCCAAAAGCCCCCTTTCCTTGCAACAAACAGTTCTCTGGCACTCACAGCACTTAACTTTTGTATGGAAAGAGTTGTTCTTCTTTTCTGAGTGCCAAAGCAGAGTTTAAGTAGGGAAATTAGGGTTTAGGAATTGGGGATTTCGAAACTAGGGTTCTTGGTAATTGGGTTTTCGAAAATAGGGTTTGTTTGATGTTTAAAATCAGAAACAGACTGAAATAATCGATTAAATGGAGTTTTAATCGATTAAAACAGAGCCAAAAAAACAGAACCCAAACCCTCTCTGTTTTAATCGATTATTTGAAGTTTTAATCGATTATTTGACCTTTTAATCGATTATTTTGATGTTTTAATCGATTAAAACAGTGAGTATATGCTGAAAATGGTTTTCTCACTGTTTTAATCGATTATTTCCCTATATAATCGATTAAAGCCGAGCCTGGATGATATATTTGGGCTTTTTGAAGCTTCTAAGTTACAGACTATGTACCGGCTATCTTAGACTCTATAATTACAGACTCAATCAAACTAAAACAGAGTTATTACAATACAGAAATCATCAATCTTCAATCTTCAATACTCTAAGTCTTTAAGCTCTTGGATCATCATCAAAATCAACATTCTTCATGATCATTATTTGCAACATCAAGTCCTTGAATGTTCAACAATCTCCCCCTTTTTGATGATGATCAAAATTATCTTTTTAAAGCCCTTGTAATAACCTGTTTTATCTGTCATACTAACAAACACATTAAACATACCAGATAACATTTAATATTGAATCATAGGCTTTAAATTCTTCTCCCCCTATTTTGATTATAATCAAAAAGAACTCTGCAACATCAATCATAAGAGCTCCCCCTCAAAATATGCATAAGTTAGAGAAAGCTCCCCCTCAATCATAGCATGAAAGAAACATCGTATTTTATTCATCATCATTCATTCATTACAATATCAAGATATTAAGAAAAAAAAATATACAATAAAATCTAAAATTCTTCACTATCCTCATCATTAAAGTGTGTATCAAATCTATTTTCTAATCTACCCACTCTATCATCTACATCGGATATACGGCGAATAATTTCATCATGTCGTACACCGAGAAAGATTGAAGAATGATTGCATTCTTTGATTCATGTCGGAAAGCATATCTTCGATGGATTGCTTTGATTCTTGATGAGAAGAGGATGTTCCTATACTTTGTATTTGGGTAGAGGGAAACTCAGCTGCTGGAGGCATATCTTCATCGGAGTCTTCAATTGCATTACCTTGATTTTGGACGTCATCTTTATGAACATAGATGTCAGTGACCCGCACCATTTGTAGATGAATCAAAGTGCTGTCCAAGCATGCGGTTCAAGTTAGTAGTTCGGACAACTTGTTCACCTTCGACATTGACTCCTTTATATTCAAGAATTCGGGATACAAGAAGAGCATATGGAATTTTGAAAGTTGGATGACGTTTGGCCTTTAACATTGTCATTGTGACAAGAACACCCCAATCTAAAGGTTCATTATTCATTATGGCATGAATAATGCGAAGATCAATAGAAGAGCATTGGGCATGGTTTGTGGCCCGGGGACATAAGATCCATACAAGCAAATGAAGAATCATGCGTTCTTCCTTCTTCAAAGGTCCAGCATGAAGAATACGGCCAATCTCCATGGAGGGATTCCGCAGAAAAGATCGATAAGCTAGGAACCTGTCAAAGTCATCTAGCTCACCATAAACGTTAATAGCATCTTCTCTAATGGGGAAGTGAGCAACATTTTCCCAAATATCATCATCTAGAATTATGGTAACCCCTTTTACACGGGATGTAGCAATTTGATCCCTAAATTTGAATTTAGAATAGAATACCCTAACTAAGTCAGGATAGTAAGTACCTTGCATTTGGATAAACGGGAGAACTCCTTGAATTTCAAGAAGATTAGGAAAATTGAAACCCCTACGAATGAATTGCTCACCTATAAGAAATTTGGGAGAAATAATAGCTTTTTCTTTCCAGTAGGTTAGAAACTCTTGTTGGCTATCTGCATCAGAAATCCATCCTTCTACAGAATTAGGACGGGAATGAGAGGAAGATGCAGATCTTCTTCTTGTAGGAATCTTAGGGCGAGAGGATGAGGCCATTTGAAAGAATAGATGAAGTATGAAGAAGATTTGGAGACAAGTGAGGAAATAATGAAGCAAAGAGAGTATAGATTTCAAGAAAACTTGATTACAAGAGTTAGAAGTGAGTATAATTGACCTAGATGTCTCTATTTATAGAGAAAACACTTCCAACGGTCATATAGAAGAGATTCCATGGCAAAATATCCGTTGGCAACGGCTAGGAGGCAAAACTGGTCGCATTTAATCGATTATATTTCAAGATAATCGATTATTTCAATATCTGACAGCTTTAATCGATTATTTCAAGCAAATAATCGATTATCAGAGACATTTAATCGATTATTTCACGAAATAATCGATTATTCCAGAGAAGAATACCCTGTTTTGGATGTTTTGAGAAAAAATAATCGATTATCACTTCCAGTAATCGATTATTCCAGAGGCTATATCAAGTTTTTGAGATTTATATGCATAATAACCTATGAACATGCTACACCACGAATTTTAACATAACAATCATCCAGAAACAGTCAAATTAAGCAGATTTTAAGCTATTTCTAATATCCCTAAGTCTCTTCTAAGATCATAGAATCTATCCTTGGGTAGAGGCTTAGTAAATATATCTGCTAATTGACGTTTAGTGTCTACATACTCTATCTTACAGTTTCCTTTGCTGATATTATCTCTTAAAAAGTGATGTCTAATCTCAATATGTTTAGTCCTAGAATGCATTACTGGATTTTTAGTTAAGTTGATTGCACTCGTATTATCACACATTAATGGAATGTCATTTAAATATATGCTATAATCCTCTAATTGTTGTTACATCCACAGAATTTGAGCACAACAACTACCAGCTGCAATATATTCAGCTTCAGTGGTAGATAAAGCAACACATGCTTGTTTCTTAGAATGCCATGATATTAAGGATGAACCTAACAAATGACATGTCCCACTAGTGCTTTTCCTATCAATTTTACATCCACCATAATCAGCATCAGAATATCCTAATAAACTAATACAAGCATCAGACGGATACCACAAGCCAAATCCAGTAGTTCCTTTTAAGTATTTTAAAATATGTTTTACTGCAATTAGGTGAGATTCTTTAGGACAAGCTTGAAATCTAGCACACACACAGACAGAATGCATAATATCAGGTCTACTAGCAATTAAGTATAATAGTGATCCTATCATACCTCTATACATAGTTTGATTAACTTCCAAACCTGATTCATCCTTGTCTAAATAGCATGATGTTCCCATGGGTGTGTTAGCTTCCTTTGAGGTGTCCATACCAAACTTTTTGAGAATCTCTTTGCAGTATTTAGTTTGAGAGATGAAAGTGCCATCTTTAAGTTGCTTGATTTGAAGTCCAAGGAAGAATGTTAATTCTCCCATCATAGACATTTCAAACTCTCCCTGCATAATCTTAGCAAATTCTACACATAACAAACTATCAGTTGATCCAATAATATATCAACAAGTATCACATCCTTAATCTCCAATGTATTTGCACCACCTATATTTCCAATTCCGAGAATCTTCCCTTTGTTGTTATCCCCATAAGTCACATATCCTTGTTCTTTGGCTTTGAAACTTACAAATTTCGTTTTATCCCCAGTCATATGTTTTGAGCATCCACTATCAAGATACCACATAGACTTCTTTGATTTGGAAGTTTCCTACAAAACAAGAACATAGTAAACTTAGATCCCCACAACTTTTGGGTCCTTGAGGTTAGAGACATAATAATCTATTTAAAATACTGCAAAACAATCTATTCTTTGGGTGTTTTAAGAAGTTCAAGCAAAACTGTTTTTATAGACTATTTTCAAAACTGCTGGTTTAATTAATCTGTTAAAAGATTCTTTTAATCTGTTAAAAGTGCAGTTTTAATCTGTTAAAACGTCTTTTAATCGATTAAAACGCAGTGTAGAAAAAGTTTTTAAGTTGTTTTAATCGATTGAAACGAGTTTTTAATCGATTAAAAGAGTTTTGATCGGTCATAATAAAAATCTGATCGATCATAACTGATTCTGACCGGTCATAATAAAAATCTGATCGATCATCCTGACCCTTTAAGTGATTTTAATCGATTGAAACGTGTTTTTAATCGATTGAAAGATTTCTGACCGCTCATAATTAAAATCTGATCGATTACATTTGCTTCTGATCGGTCATAATTTGATTCTGATCGATCATCCTGACCCTTTAAGTAATTTTAATCGATTGAAACGTGTTTTTAATCGATTTAAACGTTTCTGACTGCTCATAATAAAAATCTGATCGGTCAAAATGAGTTCTAAATGGTTTTAATCGATTAAAAATAAGTTGTATCGATTAAAATGCTGTAAAAACACTCCTTTGACCATTCTAAGTGATTTTATTTGGTTCTTTCAAAACTGCATCAGTTAAAAACATGTTTTAAGAAAGCTTTTGTAAAAATACTTTGTTTTAGGTTGTTTAAAACAATTTTAGAGGCTTTTCGCAAAAATCTTTAAGTGAAGAACCTTCATGCAATAGAAAAGATAAACTGTTTTTACCAATCATTACTGTTTAAAACATACTAAATGATTCATTTTCTTTGAATAAATAAAAGAGACAAACAATTCATTTAACTATAGGAACCCAAACATATTTTCCTTTAGGAACTCCAAAATGCTTAATGTTACATCTATTTGAAGTGTGACCTTGTTTCATACAATAGAAGCATGCATTTGAAGTAGTTTTAGAACAAGATACATTATTAACATGACATGCTCTAGTTCCTTTTTCTACCCATACTCTTTTCTTTTTAGTTTTACCCTTTTTCAAAGAAACTCTATGATTTACATTATTTTGAGCAAATACCATTTCATTCTTCTTAAGATCATCAATTTCTTTTTCGGCTTTGTCAAGCAAATGATTAAGAATATCTATATCATATTCATGCTCTTTACATTTTGCACATGCTAAGTCCTTATCTTCATCTAAGCATACTATTTTTGTATTGGCTACCTCCTTTTCTTCTAAACATGCAATTTTCAATTTTAAGGACTCATTTTCCTTTTCGGATTTTCTTAGATTCTTCTTTACAACTTTATATTCCTTTTTCATATCCATAAATGCAGTAAATAACTCATTATAAGCATTTTGCAATTCATCATGGTCATTTTCTTCACTAGAGGATGAATCGGAATCACTAACCTCAAAATCCGAAGAATTGTTGTTATTTGCCATCAAGCAAATGTTTGCTTCAATTTCTGAGTCGCTTGATTCTGAATTTGAATCACTGTCATCCCAAGCAATATATGCTTTCTTCTTGAATTGCTTTTTGCCCTTGTGTTCATCATTTTTCTTGTTTGGGCATTCGGTCTTTATATGCCCCTGCTTCACCACAACCAAAACATTTTATATTAATGGAAGAATTTTCTTTTACCTTTCCCTTACCTTTGAAAGGATGTCTTCCTTTTGCTTTCATCATCTTGGTGAACTTCTTTATAAAAAGACTCATTTCTTCTTCATCAATTTCGAGTCTTCTTCTTCTTCTTTCTTATTTTTGCTTTTTGAAATCTCGGTCTTGAAAGCTAGGTTCTTCTTTTGATATTGACCCTCTTCCTCATTTAGTCTTCCAAGGTCAAGTTCATGCTCCCTAAGCTTTCCAAATAACGCCGCCATAGACATAGTGGCAAGATTTTGTGACTCCGAGATGGCCGTCACCTTTGGTTGCCATTTCCTATCCGAGAGATTTCAAAATTTTTACATTTAATTCATCAATATCAAATACTTTACCTAATCCGGTGAGATGATTCACAATATGAGTGAAACGTTTCTGAACGTCGAAAATCGTTTCGTCGGGTTGCATCCGGAACATCTCGTATTCTTGGATTAAAGAATTTTTACGTGCTCTTTTGACGTCGTCAGTTCCTTCGTGGGTCACCCTTAGCATTTCCCACATTTCCTGTGCACTTTTAGAAGCTGAAATTCTATAAAACTCATCAAGGGTTAGAGCAGATGAAATAATGTTTCTAGCCCTAACATCAAATTGTGCTTTTCGACTTTCTTCGGCAGTCCATCTAGAAATAGGTTTAAGAACGTCAACACCGTTCTCAGTAATTTTAGGAATAAATGGACCATTTAAAATTGCGTCCCAAACGCCTCTATCAACAGACTCTAAAAATATTTGCATACGTACTTTCCAAAAAGGATAATTTTGACCCGCAAAAAGTGGGGGTCTGTTGATAGACGCACCTTCGGCAAAAGTTTGATTTTGTCCGGCCATTTTCGAAAAGTTTGAATGACTATCAAAGCAAGCTCTGATACCACTTGTTAGAATCGCGCAGCGAGAATGTTCGCGTGGTCGGACAAAAACCAAGAGGGGGGGTGAATTGGTTTCTTAATAAAAATTAGGTTTTCAAAATTTTCCCCAAATTTTACCGATTAAAAACTGCGTAAATGTAAATAGAGAAGAGTAGAGAAGATTACACAGTAGGTTTATACTGGTTCGGATCAAAAGACCCTACGTCCAGTTGCTAATCACTCAAAAGAGGATTAACGCTGTCACTAAGAACAAATTGTTATAAACAGATTACAAATCAAAGAGATAAAGTAAAGACAACACCTCTCTTGAAATCCACAAGAGATGAAGAACAGCTTTCCCTAGAGACGGCACAGCACACAATCCACTAAGAACTCCACTTAGTGATTCTTATCGCTTCTAGCCTCACACCAGGTTTCCAAAAGCCCCCTTTCCTTGCAACAAACAGTTCTCGGCACTCACAGACACTTAACTTTTGTATGGAAAGAGTTGTTCATCTTTTCCGAGTGCCAAAGCAGAGTTTAAGTAGGGAAATTAGGGTTTAGGAATTGGGGATTTCGAAACTAGGGTTCTTGGTAATTGGGTTTTCGAAAATAGGGTTTGTTTGATGTTTAAAATCAGAAACAGACTGAAATAATCGATTAAATGGAGTTTTAATCGATTAAAACAGAGCCAAAAAAATAGAACCCAAACCCTCTCTGTTTTAATCGATTATTTGAAGTTTTAATCGATTATTTGACCTTTTAATCGATTATTTTGATGTTTTAATCGATTAAAACAGTGAGTATATGCTGAAAATGGTTTTCTCACTGTTTTAATCGATTATTTCCCTATATAATCGATTAAAGCCGAGCCTGGATGATATATTTGGGCTTTTTGAAGCTTCTAAGTTACAGACTATGTACCGGCTATCTTAGACTCTATAATTACAGACTCAATCAAACTAAAACAGAGTTATTACAATACAGAAATCATCAATCTTCAATCTTCAATACTCTAAGTCTTTAAGCTCTTGGATCATCATCAAAATCAACATTCTTCATGATCATTATTTGCAACATCAAGTCCTTGAATGTTCAACACGATGAAGTTCAACCTTTCTTATCTACTCACAAAGAAATGATCAAGCAAAGATATCCAAGGATGAATGAAAAATGGTTGTTGAATGAACACAATAAAAATTTCTTGAAGTGGTTTGAAGAACAGATCGTTACAGCTGATGCTGCATCTGAAACTTTGAAATGGTTAGCTCATGGCCCAAACTTTGATGTCATAACATGGAGTGGATATGATGTAAACGGTTATTCCTTTTATACTAAGCTTCAAGATGACAAGAGTACAATGCAAAACAGTGGTGTGATGATAGTTGCTGAATCAATGCACTTTGCTACTTCAAAAGATAATTCTCCTGTAATGGCATCCCTTTCTTATTATGGAGTAATTCAAGATATTTGGGAGGTTGACTACACAAAATTTAGAATTGTTGTATTCAAGTGCAATTGGGTTGACAGTAACAATGGTGTTTTGGTGGATGAATTAGGGTTTACATTTGTTAACCTGAACAAGCTTGGCTATAAAGGCGAACCTTTTATTATGGCAACTCAAGCAAAACAAGTCTTTTATATCTCCGATCCAGTTAATAGTAGTTGGTCAATAATGCTTCAAGGGAAACCCATGTCTAGTAGTGATGACCTTGAAGATTTACAACTTCAACAGTTTACTAGTCCATCTTCAGCATCACACATTTTACCTTCTAATGATGACAATGAACAAGATGATGTATATGCCACCCGATTTGATCATGAAGAAGGAATATGGGAAAATTGTTAAACAATAGGTATATTATGACTTTTACACTATTACTTACTTTGCATGTCTTTGTATTAGTTACTTTGCATTCTAACTTATTTATTTGTCTTATTTGGCAGGAATATGGCCGATTCTAGTAGGTCCGCGAAGAAGGGGAGACGTGCAACACGACTTAGTGAGTTGACACTAAGTCGGAATGCTGATGAGAGGTTACCGATTGAGTTTGATGACTCGACTGGAAATGCTATTGGGCCTCACGCAACAAAGTTTAGAAGTTATGTTGCACTTCTGGGCCGCAGCAAAGCGAGCATAATAAAGAAGGATTGGGATGATGTGGAGACGCGTGTGAAGGAACAAATTTGGCAAAGCATCTTGGTATGAATTTTTTTTTATTAAATTTACTTGTATTGTTAATTCTTGTAGGATTCACTAATCTTGTATTCTTTTTTTAGCTCACTTATAATGTTCCGAATACTGAAGGGCTAAGGAGGAAGTGGATATCATTCGCTGGTGAGCGTTGGAGGGCCTTCAAGACCCAATTGACATCCACCTATGTGTTTGGAAGTAAGAAAGGAGTGTCTCCTTGTGAGCAATATTCCTTTCTAGACACTGAGACATGGGATAAGTTTGTTGAGAGCCGAATGGATACTTCTTTTCAGGTTCGTGTGCTTTAAGAATATTGTGCTTGCCTGCTTTTAACTTGCCCATATTTTTAACTGACCTTTTCTTTGAATGTATCTTTATTAGGAGAAACGACAAAAGGCAAAAGCAATTCAAGAAAAAAATGTATATCCTCACAGGCTGTCCCGAGGGGGTTACCAGCTACTTGAGAGGAAGCTAATAGAAGAGAAGCATAAAGCTTCTCAAGAAGCCTCTCAAAGTGACCCCTCAGGTGTGACTTCACCTCCATCACCTCCTTCTCGTCATGAGAAGTGGAAGAAGGCAGGGCAGAGCAAGAAAGGTGACTATACTACAAATGAGAGTCGTGTTGTGGGACAGAAAATTGTAAGTATTTATTTAAAAAATTGTTCATAATGAGATAGAATTATATATTGTGTCTTCTCTAATCAATTACATTTTCTTTGTAGGATGAATTATTAGAGCAGAGTTCACAGGGGACCTTTAACCCCTAGTGGACGAGAAGATATATTATCCACTGCTATTGGACGACCAGAGCATCCAGGTCGTGTGCGGGCAGCTGGATGGGGGATTGGCATCCGTCAATATTTTGGCACTCCTAAATTTACCACAAAAACTGTGGTAATTAGAGATGAGTTGCAGGCCATCAGGGATCAAATTAGGGAAGAGCTTCGGGCGGAGCTAAGGCAGGAACTTGTCTCCTTAGGCTTATCTCAGGGGAACACAGGAGGGGGTCAACAGTGTGTTCCTGAAGCTTCTCGCCCTGAGGAACGTGTTAGCACCAAAGGGAGTTGTGCACCGAATGACCTTCCTGATGATGAGTCAACTCCACTTGGTGAAGACACTCCTAGGCCTCTATGCAAGTTGTTCACACAGGAAGGCTTGCTAGTGGCTTATGGTATTGTGCATACATTAGGGCCACTTATACACGGCGTAGAAATGACGGATTCCTCTGTTCGTGTTGTGGTTGAACGGGTGCAAGTTTCTGAAGCTCCTGTTCCTGTTCCATCCGACGAGGTTAGAACAGTGGGGGAGGCTCCCGGTCATTTCATTCAGTGGCTTAGAGCACTTATCCGGTTTCCTACTGATCAAGTATTATATCTTTTCTTTAATAATTTGATACATGTTTATAATTTTATTATTTTATCATAAATTTTAATTTAATTCCTTAATGTGTATAGGACATTTGTGCCCAGCAGAAAGGAAAGGAGAAGGGGAAGGAGAAAGTTCAAGAGGAACTGGACTCAGATCCGATACAAAGGTTATGCCTCTTAGCTTACAAGCTAGGAAAGCATATACCTTTACAAATCCAGATGGACCCTCATGTGATTGGGAATCCGCAGCCCATCACGTTGTACTTGAGTCAGAAGGACATGATGGATGTTGTTTTGAGTCAAGACATGATTTGCGTCACAATTCTCCAAGTCTGGTTAATGTAAGTCTTATGTTTTTATTTAAGTCAATTGGTTGTATGCCGTATTAGATACCAACTTGTCTAAAATGCAATTAACATGATATTTTCAATTCCTAGTTACCTTAACAAAGCTGTTGTGGAAAAGGGAGTAGTAGATGTCTATGGATTCATTGATCCTGTCCACATTCAGAGTTTGGGGAACAAACCAAATACTATTCAAGCATACATTCAAAAGAGATTTTGTGAAGGATCAAAGGAAGTTTATCTCGCACCATATCATTATGGGTAAGTTTTTTTAAATTACTTACTCTTAAACTTTGAATCTCTTAAGAATTGCTAATTGAGTGACATTTTTTGTAGGTGTCACTGGCAACTGCTTATCCTTTGTCCTAAACGTAATGAGGTTATTTTGTTATGCTCCTTATGGAATAAACCCAAAAAGGAAATTAAACAGATTATTGATGTGTAAGTATACTAACACCCTTATATATCAATTTGTCTTTGATAACTGTAAAGATCTGTGCTTCACTCCTTTGAGCTAAATAGTATCCAGATTTAAAGCATTTAAATAGTATCCTTTGTGCTTCACGTGGACTGATACACTTAAAGCATTTAACTAAGATGTAATCATTATACAAATGCACATGAATTGTATAACAAATACATAACATCCAGTCCCAAATCCCGATCCAGACAACATTCAATTGTTTAAGATGATGTGTAAGTATACTAACACCCTTGTATAATATTTCATTCATTTCATTTTAAGTTCCACATGTCTTAATATGAAGTATTTCCATTTAATCTTTTATAGGTGTATAGAAGCATGCTCAGTCATGGAGGGTAAGCCTAAAAAGAAACCCACATGGATACTTCCACGTGTAAGGACATTATCTTTCAAATTCTTAACTTTAATTTACTCATTTTCTGTATTTAATGTTTTTTTTCTTATAGTGTAATAAGCAAAAAGGAAGTTGGGAGTGTGGATATTATGTGATAAGACATATGTTAACAATCATCACAACAAATATCACAGATTCATGGAATTTGGTATGTGTTATGACTATATTTATGTCATTGACATATATTTGCCTACTTGTGCTTCTTTCAAATGTTTTTTTTTATTGTTTGTAGATATTCAAAGATGGTCATCCAATAAGTGAAGCAGAGATTGATGACATTAGACGACTTTGGGCAGATTTTGTTATTAAGAACTATAGTCGTGATTGAATACTTAATTGTGAAACATTAGGACTATTTTCTTTGTATATATAAACTTAGAATACAATAATGTTCACTGTTTGTTATTATGTAATATACATTATGTTTACTTGTGTGTTGATGCATGTCCTTTATAGATTAATGTTCTGAGTAGCTGTAAATATTTAAAATGCTGTACAGGTTCTGAAAAATAAAAAACTAAAATTCGTATTTAAAAAAAAATATGACTTTCCACATCGGTTGTGGCCTAGAACCGATGTAGAAAGTCATTTTTTTATAATTTCTACATCGGTTCTAGGCCATAACCGATGTAGAAAGTCTGATTTTCCACATCGGTTATGGTTAGAACCGATGTGGAAAGTCAGACTTTCTACATCGGTTCTTAACCGATGTTAAAACTCACCAAGTTTCTACATCGGTTGTAGAACCGATGTAGAAAGCTGCTGAGAACCGATGTTAAAGGTGTTTTTTGTACTAGTGTTTGTCCTCTCAACCTTCTGTCCCCGCACGAGAGGCATCCCCGATTCATGTCAGCACAAAGGAAAGTTGTGATGCTCCTGATAGAGGGGCAGAGGTTGCTCCTACTGACACTACTGACTGTGAGTTGTATGTTGCGGGTCCTCCCGAGCATTTGGTGGCATACGGTACGTATTATATCTTTGACATGTATTTGGTACACTGTTAAGCATTATATAGTCTAAAATATTTTATCATTTGTTTACCTTAGGGAAAATGTATGCATTGGGGTCAACCATCCACCACCAGAGTATTGGACATGATATGATAAGAGTGGTTGTAGATGTCCGGGATGCTGCTGCCCCAATCCCTATTCCCACTGAAGAGGTTCAAACAGTGGGACAGGCACCTGGAAATTTTATCTTATGGCCAGTTTCATTAATAAGACCCATCCCAACACATGCACAGGTTGTGTCATGCATTTATCTCTTTTACTTATTAATTTTTGATAGGTTGATGTATATTAATGTTATTTATTTTTGGTACTTGTATAGAAAGAGGCTGAAAAAGCAAAGGAAGTTGTCTATGAATCACCACCACCACCGACTGCTTTACAGCGACTCGGTGCACTAGCAGCGACTATCGGGACCACTCCCATACAGTTAGATATGCCACCCGAAGTCGTATGCAGGACCAAGACGATCCCTTTGTTCTTACTCCAAAGGGATATTTTTGATCTTCTCGCTGGTATTGATATGCTATGTGTATCAGTGTTGCAACTTTGGGAATTGTAAGTATATTTACATATTTTTTATATTCTCACTGGTACATTATTTTATAACTTTATTTATTTTCAATGTTGAAGGTATTTACATCGTTTGTGTGTTGAGAGGAAGATTGCCTTTATCTATGGATTTGTTGACCACTGTTGCCATTCGATCCGTTGGGAATAAAGCTGAAGAGGTGCAAACGTACTTAATAGAGACATTTCAAAATGGGGGCAAAGAAGTCTACTTAGCACCTTACTTGCATCAGTAAGTATACATCTTATAAATTAATGCACATTTATGTAAAACTGAAATTTTACTAATATTATTTCAACGTGCAGGGGTCATTAGCAACTCCTAATCATTGTTCCTCGGCAATTTGTTGTGATTCTCTTGTGTTCATTACACAAGAAACCAAATGATTTGGATATTAGAAAGCACATAGACGCGTAAGTTTGGTTTTTTTAATTGATTTTTTAATTGTTGTATCATATGTGCACTTACACCAAAATTATTTGTCCTTTTGTAGAGCTTTGGAAGCTCACCTATGGTTGCAAGGCCTTCCATCTCATGCTAGAAAGAAGTTGACGTATATTGCACCAAAGGTGACCAAACACCTCTTACTGTTGTTCAATTTGTCATTTAAAGTTAATCTGACATGTATTTAACTTGTAGTGTCCACGCCAACCGGGAAGCCATGAGTGCGGGTATTATGTGATGAAGCACATGCACACCATCGTAGCCAAAAATATTATTGGCTCATGGAGGGAGGTAAATATACTATAATTAAGTCAAATATGTCAATTATGTAAATGGTTTCTAAATCTGAAATGTTTCAATATGTAGGAATTTACAGACTCATCTCCAATGAAGATTGAAGTGTTAGACGATATTAGAGAGCAGTGGGCTTCTTTCCTTTTAAGTATTCAATCTTCATAGCAAATTTGACTTGTAACAATTTTGATTGAATTGATTTAAGTTAGCAAATTTACATTCGTTTAAGTAAATGAACTGTCTGGAACTGAGGTACATATATTGATTTCAATATGTTTCATATGTACATATCTGTCTGGAACTATATATGAACTGTGCATATCTGTCTGTACAAGTGTTTGGATCTGTGAATATTTGTCTGGAACTGTGATGAATAGGCAGGTCTACTCGAAGAAAGGTAGCATCTGTGAAGAAAATGCAGATACTGTAAAAAAAAAATAACACTTTCTACGTCGGTTATGTCATTACCCGACGTAGAAAGTTTAACATTTTATGTTGGTTATAGGCATAACCGACATTGATAACACATACAATCACGGTTACTGTTAACCGATATAGATACTGGGGTTATAGAAAGTTAGAAAGTAAGACTTTCTATGTCGGTTATCAGTGTTAACCGACATAGAAAGTAATATGACAGGTCAGAATCAGTTATGATCGATCAGAATAGCTCTATAACCGATCAGAACCAGTTATGACCGATCAGAATAGCTCATAGAAAGTAAGTCTTTCTACGTCGGTTCCTAATAACCGATGTAGAAAGACTTACTTTCTATGACCCCCGTATCTATGTCGCCGCTTTAACCGACGTAGAAAGCCCATTTTAACCGACGTAAAAAGCCTTTTCTGCAGTAATGCGTATTTCCATGGTACAACTTTGTTTGATTCGTAGGGGAAAGGACGAGGCATGAATAATCGCAATGGTGTCCTAGTCCCCTCTTCTTTATCGATCGTGATAACCAGCGGTTGGATTTTATTGTCCGTTGTGGGTGGCTCAACCGTTGAGGAAAGATTGATGATGAGTGGTTTCCGTTCCATTTTTCTGTTTTATGACAGCACATCAGTTAACCTTTCTTTTTTATCGTCTTATTAATTTTTAAAGCAAGGAGAGATATGTGAATGAATGCGAGATGAATGCAATAAACAGTTATATAGATAAACAAAACGTGATTCTATTTATCCGAAAAAAGTGTACATTCCCCTAGACCATGCTACGAAGTACATTTTGGCAGAAACGGTAAAGCCTAAAGAAACCCACAGGCGGGCTCTGGTTTCTACGTAGTTCCTCCTCGGCTTCCTGTACATGATGAGTGAGTACTTCAGACTGGCGATGGACCGCCTGGCTCATATCTTCACTGTATTTACGAGCCTCTTCTATCTTTGCCTCTTGATGGATGACCAATGCCTGTAAGTCATCAAGTTTCTCAAGGGCTAGGTCTCTTTCTTGCAACACTTGGCCGTACTGAGCTAATCCGTCTCTTTCCTTGGGTGACTTCCCTCTTTCGTTGTGCGTCAGACCGAGTTCTTTCGAGGTCTCGTTGTATTGTCTTGGTCGCCTGTGCCTGCTTTGCCAATTCAGCCTCAAGGTGTGCTAATTTGGCCGTTATTTCCTGGATTTGATTATCCGAGCCTGCTCTAGCAACTTTGGATGCTCGGGCAACCTCTTTGTTGGAGTCAGCACACTGGTCCTTGAGACGCTCTATCTCTTGGTCCTTCTTCTTGCACTGCCTTTGCAGACCATCGATGGTAAGGATAGATTCTTGCTCTTTTTCCTCAAGGCCCCTCAATTGGGCTCCCATAATTTCTATCCTTTGGGTCAAGGCATCGACTCGGGTTCGTAATTCTGCATTTGCTGATGGTGAGGGGAATGGAGTGGATGGATGTGGCACCCCTCTATTTTTCCTCCATTCCTCAAAATCACTAGAAACTGCCACTCGAGCCTTGCCGAGCTCTTCGTCCCCCATATAGAATGGTTTCTCCCACGCTTTACGGACTGCGGAAGCGTCCTTGAAGCTGCTAGAACTGCAGAAGAGACACAATCCCCCGATTTCTTCCTGCGTTGGGGTGGTCTGGGTCCTCATGAGCTGCCTCAGAGCTATCTTCGGAGAATAAGCTATGAAACCCCTAAGGCCCAATAATGGTACACTGGGGTGATCTCCGCATCGGATGAGAACAGGGCCAGGTCGGAACCAAGGGCATGTCCAAGATATGTGATCTATGTTCCAGTGCTCCAACTCAGTCTTCCACTCCATGGCGCCACGATGATGGAGGGGGATCTTTGAGAAGCTCCTCAACGGGTCTGGGAATGCTCCCATATGATTTGAAGCATAGAAGTGGGTGATACTCCAGACGAACAATAATGCAGAACAACAGCGAAGTGTTTTTCCTTGCTTATGATGACAGAATTCTACTGACAGCAAGGTGTCAGCAAGAAGCGTAGGCACGGGACTTTTCAAATGTACGTCCCAAGCAAAGAAGGCGTCCATTGCGGCGTGATCTACGGCGTCGTTATGGAAAGGGAATAAAAAGGTCCCAAACATAATTAATGCCAGAGTCTTGTTGAATGTGGGCCAATCTCCTTTTTCAGCCAGAGAGGATAAGTGGTCCTCTAAAAGTGATATCTTCCACCCCTGAATGCTCCCTTTTCCTTTCAGGGTAGAATGTGGAAGTGGTAATCGGATGAGATGAGCGACCTTGTTCACTGAGACGTAGGCCCCCTGGCTAATGTATACCCTAGCTGACTTGGGCCATCTGATCATTAGTTCGTACTCCTCCAAAGTCGGAACCAAATCAAACTGAGGGAACTCGAAGCAGTGCAATCTGGAGTTCCAGAAGTGGATCAGGACCCTGACGAACGTGTGGTCAACAGATATTTTCAAGAGGTCTAAAATCCGTCCGTAAGATCTCTCAAAGTCGGATCGAACTTCTGATGGCATAAGTGCGCATAACTGCTCCAACTTCTCAACACGGTATCGGGGAATATCCACTTTTCCCAACTGTTTACTGCCTGATCCCTCCATTTTCTAGAAATGACAGAAAATGCATGGTATGAGTATGATGCTTTCGTATGCATGAAAGTGTTTGCTTTTTCTAAATATTATCATGTTTTATTTTCTATATGGTACATGATTTTTTTATATAGATTTTTTTTTAAGAATAATAAAACTACCTGTATGATGGATTCGATGCTTAACAACATGAAAAAGGCCCGATTTCCTCTCATTATGGCAGTTATTTTGGTTTATTTATTTTTTGTTTTTTAGCCTTTTATCTCTTCTGTCGGACTGCGTGGCTACTTAGCTTACAAAGAACCTGAAACCAGGCTAGCTAAAAGGCAGACTGTCCGAGATAAAAGTGGTTTATTGCGAAAGACTACTTAGCTTACAAAGAACCTGAAACCAGGCTAGCTAAAAGGCAGACTGTCCGAAATAAGGGTGTTTATTGTGAAAATATTTTTTGAGATTTTGTTTTATATTTTTTATTTGTTGTTGTATGATTATGCTATGCAACAAACAAATGCAACAAACAAATGCACAAACAATTCACTCATCCGCGAACAGAGTGGCGTTTTAATTACGAAGTAGGGGTTTCCTGCAGAAAAGTGCATAGGCAAAGGTAGGTTCTAACTGTTCTCACCAAGGCCAGGCCCCCAAGGTGCCCCCATTATAGGGACCCTTCAATTTCCCAGTCTTCGAACCATGCACGGATGTCCGTGTCGACGTTCTTAGACCAAGAAAAAGAAAGTTATCACCTTGAGTGGTGGTTTCCGACAACGACCTGCTAGCACTATGGCACATACCACGGTCGGTCGTACCTGCCACCCACTCCCTATGTGTATTCTCTCTTGCCCCCGGGTATAGAGGGATTGTAGTGTGCAAAGGTTGTGTATAGTTTATTTCAGATAGTTGCAGAAAATAAGCATACAACAATTATTAAAGCCAAACAGTAAAGCATGTTATAAAAGCAAGAAAGGGTAAAAGTGTAATTTCTAGTTTTTATTTCCTAAACTAGTCCATCACTAAATGGGATCAACTCTCTAGCTTCCCCAGCGGAGTCGCCATCTGTCACCGCCGTCAGAAGAGGCGGTCGGAGCGACGCGATGGTTTTTAATTGACTCGCGTTTTCTTTGAAAGAAACGGTTCAACGCCTTTAGGCCATCCGATAACCGGGCTAGACCTAAAGGCGAGGTTTTCGAATAGGTTCGAGGAGTCGCCATCAGTGTTTTAACCTTAAACACTGAAAAAGGTAAAAAAGAAAAAGGCAGTGGTTTTAGAAAAAACCAACTTTGGTCATTACAACCAAAGTCGGGTAAGGGAGTTAGTTACGTGCGGGGAAGGTGTTAGCACCCCCACAACGCCCCTTTCGGGTTCCCTATGATGGACTAACTTAGAAAATAAATACTTAAAGAAATTACATTTTTACCCTATTATTTGATCTACTTGCAGAATTTAAATATCTACATGGCTCTACTATCTAATGCACACAAAGAAAGCGATAAAGAAAGCAGTAAAAAAGACAAAGAATAGAGAAAAAACCTCCAAAGCGAGCTTTATATTAACTCTTCTAAAACGCGAGGACGCTTTTTGGCAGTCCCTGCACTCTACAAGCACGCTCCTCTCCGCAAAACAAAGAAAAGTCACTCAACCGAGGGCCCGAATGCCTCAAAGAGAGACCTCCTTAACCGATTTCAACCTTAATGGAAATCGGAAAGCTCCCTCGAACCCCAGAATAATGCTCAGGGTCACTCTCAAGTGCCAAAAAGCTCCCAAGAGAGTGGAGGAGTGCTAAGGTGTGAATTTTCGGAGGAATGAGGCCCCTATTTATAGGGATTCGAGCCTGGAAAAGGTGGACGGCCGTCTGGGCAAAGCGGATGGCCGTCCAGGGCAAAAAATGGCCATGGACGGCCGTCCATGTAGTGTGGACGGTCGTCCATGGAAACTTTTTGCCATGGAAGGTCGTCCAAGCTAAGTGGACGGCCGTCCATGGCCTTAAAGTTGCCATGGACGGCCGTCTGCTTGTCATGGACGGCCGTCTGCCTGCTCTGGACGGCCATCCACCTGTTCTAGACGGCCATCTGCTGTCTCCGACGGATTTCCCGATTTTTAATGCCTCTAAAAACCCTTCCTATCCTAAATGGAACCTAGAACAATCTACTAGGGACTTGATAAAGTCTTAACCATCTTCGGAATGGGCGATCTTTGGCTTTATTAGGAGTCCGGGCAAGATTTGGGGTCTACAAGTATGAATCTTCACATCATACTTCCATGGCATTGTTTTTCTATCTTTGTAAGGAAAAGGAGTCGGAACTTGCACAACAATAGGCTTGGGTGCTGGAGATGGAGAAGGTGACACATTCTTAGAAAAATGAATTATCAATGGTTTAAGGGGATTAATGTCTCATCTAAGGTTTACATTTTCTAGGATTTTTTATTCCACAATTCTAATTATTAATAAAATAGGAGGTAATGAATATAATACAAAAAAGATCAAAAGAAGTACTGATCTCTTCTATAACAGAGTCTCGAAAAATAAGCAATATCTTTTCGTTCTTCTGGATGAGTCATCAACAGAACATCTTCTCTAGAGTAACAACTTATTTGCACTAAGTTTGAGTCCATTAATTCTTGTAACAACTGTTTGAACTCGTGAATTGAATATTTTCCCTCAGGATAAGAATCACCTGCCCCTTCTTTAAAGGTTTGACTTTCAATCAATTTCAAATTGCATAATTATGAAAAGATAACGTTTAAGGGAGTTTTGACTTCTTCCACTTTCCTGATAAGTTGATTAGGTTCTTCATCAATAACATTTATTGTTGCACCTCTATGACCTAGAAGTGGATTATTAGCCACATTCGGACTTTCCTCCTTAAAACTTAGCAATCCTTCATCAATTAAGGAATTGTTGACCAAGCATGGTAATCACATTTGGCATTTGGATCATAACCTTTTGGATACGGTGACTCAACCAGTTTCAAAGGAAAAGGAACAATTAAGGAATTGCTGACCAAATGTGGGAGGAGTTCAGTATAAGTCATAGGGATAACAACGAGTGATTTTCATTGATTATTTGTCTGCTTTTGGGCATTACTCGCATTCTGATAAGGGGAGACTAGTTGGCCTGTTTGAGGGATTGAAGGTGGCGGGATTCATGGTGGGGGTGGTCGATAGGTCATTCTAGGTTGGAAGGGTTGCTGATAGGGTGGGTGAGAAATTGTTGACACTTAAGGATAGTACATATAATGAGATTGATAATTTGGCATGAAAGGAGCGATATTAGGCATTAATGGTGCTGACATGATAACATTGGTTACCCTTCCCTTTTTCCTGTCGGTAGGAGTTAAATGTTTCGTCACACTTGTTGATCCAGTTGTTGTGTGAGCAATTTTTCCGCTTCTTACTCCCATTTCAACTCTTTCTCCAATGACAACCAAGTCAAAGAAATTTGATGATACGTTTCTAATCATCCTATCATAGAAAGGTGATTTGAGCGTATCAATAAACATCGTGACCATTTCCTTTTCAGGCAAAGGGGGTTGAACCTGAGCAGCCATTCCTCTCCAACATTGTGCATATTCTTTAAATGTTTCACCTTCTCTTTTCACCATATTCTATAACTGAGTTCTGTTAGGTGTCATATCCATATTATACTTATATTGTTTCAAGAAGGCTTCTGCCAAATCTTTCCATGTATGTATTCATCCTCACTCTAGATTCATGTACCAGTTTAAGGCGGCTCCCATAAGGCTCTCTTGAAAGAAATGAATCAAAAGTTTGTCATCATGTGCACATGAAGCCATCTTCCTACAATACATTGTGAGATGACTATTCAGACAAGTGTTTCCTTTATACTTATTAAACTCAGGAATTTTGAATTTGGGCAGAATCACAATGTCTGAAACAAAACACAACTCAACAGCATCAAATCTATAACAATCAAATCCTTCAATAACCCTTAATCTTTCTTCTAGGAGTTGCAATTTGTCTTTGGATTGGTTGTCATCAGGTTGTTTAGGATGAATCACAATGGTTGGTGTTGGGTCAGGGTTTTGGTGATTTGAACAACCTTCAAAGTGAGGTACATGAATGAAATGCTGATGTGGGGTTTGTGTGTCGTGAGTGACAAGGTTAGGATCTTGAGTTTGTGCTTGGGCTGATGCAAGACCATTGTTGATTGCAGGAGGGGTATGACCGACAGTAGGACCATATGAAGGGTTTGAATCAGAAGCACGATTGTTAACTTCTGGAATATTAGTGGCCATGGGTGGTGTATAGCCTGGTGGAAGACCATATGGAGGAAATGAAATATTGACATTGGCTTGAGCTGATGGAGTAAATCCAGGAGGATGAGGAGGGATATTTTGAGGTCTTTCTGAGGAATTCCCATTAGCTTCCTTTAATGATCGCAACATTTCCAAGATCTGATTCATTTTCTCCTTCATTTACACAACTTCTTCTTTTAGTTCCTCATGTTGTTGTTCTAAGTCATCTACAACTCCCTCCATGATCTTAGTCTTAGAACGTGTCCCGTAAAGGTGTCGTAGGAGTGCTTTTTTTGCTTGATTAATTATTTTTTCTGTTAATGTTAAAAGAATGATGTGAGCATTGCATGAAATGAGAATGTTCAAATGTGGTTGTTTATGATGATATTGTTGGAGAATCATAAACATTTAAAATTGATCATGAGTATTGAAAATTCATGATTTAGGATCAAGAAGTAGACAAAACAAATTCATTATTATTCAATGAGAAGTACATGTTGGAAAAACAACAACAATAATAATAATAATAATAATCCTGATTTTGATTCTAACGATCAAACATAAACATAATCCCATACTGATAAACATGTTGTAAACTGAATGCGAAAGCGTACCTGAATTAGCCATAACGATGATGTTTTTGTAGAGCACTATATTGATCTTATGGTCTTCCACCTGAAGAGCACCTGTATTTCCCTCTTGATTTTCTCTCTTGATGGGGATAGAAAGAAAGGAACGGGACTGATACTTACGTTTTGTGTGTGTGCTCCCAGAAGGAGACCATGACCCTTTAGATAACCAGAATTAGGTTAATTACTTAAGTTTTAATATTTCCAATTTGGCCCCTCATCAAATTAGAAATTGCTCTATGGTCTCTACACAATTTTATTTTCATGACATATGTCCTTAGCCAAAACTTTAATTTAGTCAGATCACTTTATTATTTGGCTTAATAAATAATGGTCCTAACACATTTAAATTATGTATCATATATATACATGACCCAAATTTTGCCAACAATCTCCCACTGGTCACAAATATATATGTCCTTACAACCTTACAAATGTGTTAGACTTTATGAGCTCAAAATTTCCATTATATTCCTTTAGCATACTCCAAAAGTCCTGTCCATTGATCATATCAGGATATAGAACCAAACCAGTTTTTCATTGCATCATCGCAATTAAAACCAACAATGATTACTCATCCTAACATAACCAAATGACATGGATTCATCATGAAATGTGTAGCATGAAAAATTACGTGAAGGTGATCTGTACACGTCTATTTTCAACTGGTCCAAACTTTAACTTATCGAGATCGATATAATATCCTTAATGTACAAAGTGTAATGAATGAACGAAAAAACCGCATATCTATAGATAACCAAATATGTCCAAAAAAAAACAATGTATACATATATGAAATTAAACATAGAACATAAAATATATGAAAGTGACTAACTCCCACTAAACCACAAATTCCTCAAACTGTAAAACACCCATGTGAGCAAAATGCTCATGAAAGACCTTGGGCGGAAGTCCTTTAGTTAGAGGATATGCTATCATGGAGTTTGTCCTTAAGTGTTCTATGAAAATCTGTCCACTTTGTACTCTTTCCTTAACAATACAGCTGATTTATTGTCACAATATAACTTAAGTGGTCTTTCAATGCCTTTCACAATTTGCAGCCCTGTGATAAAATTTCTCAACCATATTCCATGATTTGATGCCTCATAGCATGTTACAAATTCTTGACATCCTACAAAATCTGAGTCAGAAAACTCAGCGATCTCCAACTAGTCTGACCTCCTATATGTGAGCATATAATCTTTTGTTCTCTTTAAATATCTTATGATTCTTTTTGCTGCTTTTCAATGGTCTATTCCTGGATTGCTTAAATATCTGCCTAGAACCTCAACTATATATGCTATGTCTGGATGCGTACATACTTGGGCATAGATCAAACTCCCTACAACTGATACATAGGGAATCTTTTGCATTTCCTCAATTTCCAAATTTCCCTTTGGACACTGATTGAGACTAAACTTATCTCCCTTTAAACTTGTGATACATACAATCATCAACAATATTCATCTTTAAGCCAAATGAGTTTCATACCTTCTGGTAATGGGACAAGTTCCCAATAACCTTATTGTCTTGCATGGACTTATACTTATCCTATTGCTTCAATCCACTTTTGAGAGTTAGAACCTTGTATAGCTTGACGGAAGTTAACTGGGTCATCTTCCATTATATCATTATTTTCCTCATGTTCCTGAAGAAATACCATGTAATCATCCAAAATAGCACTTCTTCTTTCTCTAGTGGATCTCTGCAAAGTTATTAGCTCATGATGCACAGGTTCTTGAGGATCTTGAGTTTGTTCTTCATGAACAACCAAATCATATTGAGTAAGGGGTTCATCAATAATGCCTTGTGGAGGTTCCGAACTTACTTTATCAAAAGTAACTATTTGAATCGGTTCTGGAATTGTTACCGATTCTTCCTCCAAGACAAAGTTCCTGATTTTATTCTTCCCCCCAAACTCAATATCCTCAAAGAACGTAGCAGTTCCCGTCTCAAAAATTTTCTTTAATGTGGGATCATAAAATTTATATCCCCTGGATCTTTCAGCATAACCAATAAAATAACTACTTATTGTTTAGGAGTCCAATTTCTTTTCATTTGGCTTATAAGGCCTTGCCTCAGCTGGACAATCCCACACATGGAAATGCTTCAGACTAGGTTGTCGCCCAGTCCAAAGCTCATAAGATGTTTTGGTAGCTGCTTTAGTTGATACTCTGTTTAGAATATAAGTTGTCATATTTAGTGTCTCTCCCCAAAGTGATTCCAGTAAGGTGGAATGACAAATCATACTCTCTACCATATCTTTAAGAGTGTAACACAAGCCCAAACGTCACAATTTGATTGTGACCTGAGCACTTGTGCCATAATGCACTTGAGTGAGTATTTTCAATTTTACGTTTAGTACCACATGATTTTGTATTAAGGGTTTCATTATAGGTGGCCACAATATCAAGTAAATACTGATTATCATAAATCAAAAGTGAACCAGTTCCAACAATATCTGAATTAAAAGACAAACTGAACTTATTGTTTCCAAATAAACACAAATAACCTAATTTGTCCAAATAAGAAACTGAAACCAAATTTCGTCTAAATGACGGCACAACAAAAGTGTCTTTCAAATCCAAATAAAAATCAGTACTTAATAACAATTTAAAATGCCTTATAGCTTCCACCTCTACCGATTTGCCATCTCCAACATAAATCCATCTTTCAGAATCAATTGGCTTCCGGTAGTTTAGGCAACCCTTTCTTTTCACGCCAAGCATGATATTTAGCATATTTCTTCTTTATGTGTCCAGTCTTATTGCAAAAGAAACATTTGTTTTCTTGAGTTTGTTTCTTTTGTTCTGGACCCTTAGCACCTTCTTTCTCGAGATCCTCTGATCTCTTTCTTTTGCCCTTAGCCTTGGAGATGCTTGCAAAATGAGCAATTTTTGTCTTGTCTTGCTTTAGTCTTTCCTCTTCTTGTACGCAATGTGAAATGAACTCATTAAGAGAACATTTATCCTTTTGACAGTTGTAAGATACCTTAAATTGATTAAATGTTGCAGGAAGAGAAATCAACACCAAATGAATGAGCAAGTCTTCTGAGAGTTCAAGCTTTAGTGTCTTGAGTTTAGAAACAATATTAGACATGCTCATAATGTACTCCCTGATATTTCCTTTGCCTTGATATTTCATGGAGATCAAGTTCTGAAGAAGAGTGCTTGCCTCCGCCTTATCGCGTTTTGCAAAGCGCTGCTCAATTTCAGCAAGGAATTATTTGGCACTTGTGATGTTTTCAGAAACAGTGCCCCTAAACACCTCCGGGATGCCACGCTTAATGATCATTAGACTCATGCGATTTGAGTGATTCCACTTCTCATAATCTCTTTTCTGTTCAGAGGTACTTGAATCCGTAGGAGTAGGGGGTTGCTCAGTCCTTAACGCAAGATCCATATCCATTCAACCAAGAACAATATCAATGTTCTCTTTCCAGTCCTTAAAATTTGTTCCATTGAGGACCGAAACAGAATTTAAATTGGCAGATACAAAAGCAATTGTAGCTGAATTTAGAACACGAGAAATAAACTAATTATGCTCACATTATATAAAAAATAAATAATATATATTCAAATAGTGGTTTAACCCATCTCAAGACACCCAATGCACCATCAATATCAAATCTTTGGACAGTAATATTAACTGCTAGAGGTATCTTGTTGTAATAATCAAACAATGACAATAAAGCACGTCTAACAACAAACCAGTCTTTGGATTGATTTATCATCGACAAAGCAAATCCTTATAATTATCACATGTTTATCATTACAAGTGTGTATGCAATTCGGCCAAATATTAATCTTCCTTTGGGCCGACTAATACTCGCATGAATATACACAAACACTAACATTCAATATTTTTCATGAACTGCCCAATTCAAGAGAAGTTACTTTGGTGACTTCTTGACTCAATTTGCTCACAAAAAGTATTAAACTACCAAAAATTGAATATTTTATTTATATAACAAAATCAAATATTTAATATTTGCAAACTAATTCAAAATAGAATCACCTCATTAGAATAAATCAAATGATGAAAAAAGGCCTCATTTTCCACCAATACATAAAGGATGAACATCTCCCTAAAATCATACTAGGGATGAAACAAAGATAGTTCTGAGTCTCTTTAGCATACTGCTCTAAACCCTAAAAGAGAATTAAACGAGTAATCATTCAAACCCTAATTTAACATCAAAATTTCCTTAAATTCCTAGGGGATAGAGACAATAAAATAATAACAGCCACACATGTGGAAGCATTCACCAGTTGCCTAAGATCCTCTATGTTGGGAACTCCACAAACACCACCCCCAATTCCAAACCCATAAAATTAAATAAAAACAAAAGATTCAAAAAAGAACAGAGAACCCAATACAAGAAATATTGAAATTTGAAACACTGTTTCTTTCTCAGTAAAACTTGAAACTTAAACCGAAATAAAAGGGAAAAACGAAGAAGAAGAATCCATAACTTCCTCCACAATTCCATCGACAAGCAGAATTAGATTGGGGATGTTACCCCCAAATTTAAATTTTAGGGTTCACGAAAATTGAAGATTATTCTCCACTTAGGGTTCATAAAATTGGGTAATTTGAATTGTTTAAAACAAAATTAATCCTAATTTTCATAATTAGGATTCTATAAATTAAACGAGACATGAATCAAATATGGGCGGCTCTGATACCAATTGTTGGAAAAATAATAATAATAATAATAATAATAATAATAATAATAATAATCCTGATTTTGATTCTAACGATCAAACATAAACATAATCCCATATTGATAAACATGTTGTAAACTGAATGCGAAAGCGTACCTGAATTAGCCATAACGATGATGTCTTTGTAGAGCACTATATTGATCTTATGGTCTTCCACCTGAAGAGCACCTGTATTTCCCTCTTGATTTTCTCTCTTGATGGGGATAGAAAGAAAGGAACGGGACTGATACTTACGTTCTGTGTGTGTGCTCCCAGAAGGGGACCATGACCCTTTAGATAACCAAAATTAGGTTAATTACTTAAGTTTTAATATTTCCAATTTGGCCCCTCATCAAATTAGAAATTGTTCTATGGTCTCTACACAATTTTATTTTCATGACATATGTCTTTAGCCAAAACTTTAATTTAGTCAGATCACTTTATTATTTGGCTTAATAAATAATGGCCCTAACACATTTAAATTATGTATCATATATATACATGAGCCAAATTTTTCCAGCAGTACATTATATCCAAATTTTCACATCTTCATCGACTACAACCATATGTTTCAACCTTTCTAACAACTCATTATAATATTCAAGAAAATTACAAATTTCAACAGGAGTAGTATGTGACTGATTTTCAGCACATCTTAAGTAGTTAATAATGTTATATTATTTTTTTATAATATGTTAATAAAGCTTAATTAACTATAATTTGTATTACTAGGCCTTTAGAAGCCTTAATATAAAATTCTGCATAAAAACAATAAATTAGCTGTATTTTATTGTATACGGGTACTGATATTAGTTTACTGTTTTATTTATCATTTTTTCTACAGAGATCCTAAAATCATGATTCTTGAAGCATTGAAAGCTAGACAAATTCATCTTCCATAGGATCAAGAACCACTCAATTCGGAGCTAAATTGAATTTTATTTAAATTATTTAAGGGAGGTTACGCGCACAGAGTCGGTCCACCAGGCATGCCTCAGTAAAATAATTATCCTAAGTTTTTTAGACCGCCAAAATTAGTCAAAATGGTGGCGTTTGAAAGATAACTTAACAAGCTTTCTAAAGAAACTGGAATCGTTTAATTTGAAGAAGTATTGAAGAAACTGCAAGCATTCGAATCGCACGATACTGCACTGAAACGAAGGCAGCGCGACTCTTCAACATCTTATTGGATTAGGTCCGGTTATGGGCCTTGTAAGTTGTAATTGTACATTAATTGAAGTATATAGTAGATTAACTTAATGTAATAACATATAGTCGAAGTTTTCAAGTTCAGATTCAATCAAATCGATCAGAATTCTCTCAGTTGTTCTCTCCACTGCACCATGGCTCTCTCTCCTTGCTTGCATCTCAATCTTCCATGTATGTGTTCATTCTTCTTCATTGTTCTTCACGAATTGGATCTGGATTTCCTTATTCTATCATCTTTAATTGCTTTTCTTTACTGAATTCATGAATTAGATTAGGTTTTTATTGAACAAAATCTGCTAGAACTGAATCGCATGTGACAACTTGTTTAAGACTTGTGTTCTTGACTTGTTTTAGCTTGTGGATGTCTCTTGGTTGAGGATTGAAGCTTGCAATAACTTTGTTGAACTGTACAGTGAATGCTTGATTGATTAATTAGGTTTTCACAGTGTCAAAAACGCAGTAGTCTTGCAATTTTGCTTACACCGAATCTGCTCCACAGTTCTTGTTCTTGTTTTCTTTAATTTTCTGCATTTTACTGGTTTTACTTTACTA
Organism: Sphenostylis stenocarpa; assembly: GCA_963425845.1. Lineage (NCBI taxonomy): Eukaryota > Viridiplantae > Streptophyta > Magnoliopsida > Fabales > Fabaceae > Sphenostylis > Sphenostylis stenocarpa. The sequence continues at coordinate 22,248,184 of OY731398.1, forward strand.
TTTTGATGTTTTAATTGCTTTACAGTCATGATAGCTAGGTTTTATTGCTTTGTTTACTTGCTTTAATATCTGTAGAAGCTTAGTTTTAGGTTTAGATAGATTTTACTGCACTGTTTTAGGTTCTGTCATAGATTAACATGAGATTAGAATAGGTTAGGTGTGGTTAAGTGTTCATTTTAATTTTCTACACTACAAATTCCCCTTTAATACTGAAAAACTCATAAATATACATTACTGCACTCATTCCATCATTCACATCACACATTTACAACTGTTTTGAACATTTTGACCGAATTGACCACTGTCACTCGGTCAGGTTTTTAGCCACGCGCACCAAAACACTCGCACTCGGTCATCTCACGTTTTTTAAACTCAAAATACAAAAATAATTGCATTTCTCTCAGTCAATCATACGTTTTATATACTTTATTCAAATCTTGACCGAGACATCTCTTCATATATTCATTTTGACTGAGACCTTTTATTTTGTTGATTTTCTGACCACTTTTCTCACCAACAGTACTGTTCACTACGGTCATTTTAAATTTTAAAAACTCAAAACTCAAAAATAATTACATTTCACTCGGTCACTCACATATTTTACACCTTGAATTTGATTCTTGACCGACAAATTGTTTTTAAATTTCATTCTGACCGAGAGTTCATATTTCTGACCAAGTTTGGTTTACATTTCTGACCGTGGTTTCTGACCGTGGTTACTGTTCATCGTGGTCAGATTTATGAATTTCGTTTAACATCATTCATCTGCATTTTTTTTCATTTTTGTTTACATTCTTATAGGTCAATCATATATTTTGTTCACTAATTTCCATTTTTGACCGAGAAAAGTCATTATTTTTTACACGTTGACCGAGAGCACAAAATTCTGACCGTGATTTCTGACTGTTATTACTGTTCATTACGGTCAGATTTTCGAAACTGACCGTGGTTACTGTTCATCACGGTCATATTTGTGATTTTGTGTCAGATTTGAGATTTTACATTGTTTTTGTTATTTTGCATATTTTTAGTCATTTTTTGCATTCTGCAGTATTTTCATTCACTGCATATTAGGATTTTACCTCATTTTAGTTTAGTCTAAGATTTCAAAATTTCATTTTTAGTTTAGTTCCCCATTGAATCATTCATAACTCAATCATATACTCTTATTACTTCCACGGATTGATATTCTGGTTCCCATTGTACTGCATTATTACTGTTTTAGGGGAACTTATTTGAAAGTGTTGAAACTACGACATATCCCTTTTATCCTTTCAAGTAGAGAGCGGATTTGTCACTCCGTCAGCTTCCCTAAGATTTCTTGGGATCTCTATGATTGCTTGGTTGGTCATCCATGCTAACTTTAGATAACGATCATTCCAAAACATGATGTCATTCTCTAGCTCTTTGATATGATCCTTGTTTGTAGATTTGACAAGTTCATCTTTCCAGAATGAAATTTCTGCCATGAGTTCTTCGATGAAGATTTCCTTTCCTTCAATGCATTTGACCAATTCTTGTATCTTTTGATTTTCCTCTCTCCATTCATTCTCATGAGTTATTGTTGTACGTTCTGCTTGTTGTCTGTGTCGTCTTTCAATCTCTAACCGTTTTTCATATTCAACCATTACCCATTTCATCAATTGTTGGAGATCTTCGAATAACTTCCTCATCTTTTTTTCAGTAATCTTAACATTCTTTAGTTCTTCTTTTAGTTGTTCTTTATCTGCTAATGCTTTATTCCTCTCTTGCTTCCTTAAGCCTAACTCTATGTTTGTTGCACTGAAACAATATTGGATTTTTAGCTTGCGTTTTTCTTTAGCTTTGACTTTATCATTTGCCTCTTCTAATGATCTTTTCCTTTGAGAATTTTCATCTTGCGCTATTTCAACTTGTGGTGAAACTCTATTAGCTCTTTTTCCAATCTTTTTCTTTCTTCTTCAGACTTTGTGAATGCTACTTTTAACTCTTTTAACTCTTCTATGTCTATTTGAGTTTGCACTTGGGTTTCCTCAATGATTGGAGTAGAATTACGAAATGGAAATTTGACTTATTGAACTCTCTCTTTAAGCCAAAGACGGTAACTCTCACTAGAACCACAACTCCTTTTTCCCAATTCTTTTCCTTTCCTGATGATCTTTCCCCAAGCATGATTCACTTTTTTGAGCATTTCTGGACTCAATTGATTCATCTCACACACAAATGATGTAATTGACTCTTCTGTTAGAGGTTTCAACATAGGATAACCTAATTGTGTCAAGACCAAGGACGAATTATAATTGATGCACCCTTTAGTCCCCATAAGTGGCACATTAGGAAAACTTCCACACTGGTAAATGATTTCATCCACTTTGCTACAACTTGGATACCAAAGGATGGACTTTTCACTGACACTTGCTAGGAATTGTGCCCACTCTTTACTGGTTTTATCTTTTACACAACTCCATTTGACATCTGCAATAGGGGATGGTGAGTTGCATTTGTTAGAGAATACATGGATAGGGAGCCACACATAGAGTAGTGGTAAACAACAAATTAACTTCTTTCTACCCTTTTCATAACAAAAATTGAGAGCACAATATGTATCTGCTAGGACAGCCGATACTGGATTTTCTCCTCTATTTTGGAGAGCCAAAAACACATCTATAGCAGAAAAATCTATGTAATCTTCAAGATTTGGAAAGAGAACAATTCCTTAGATAGTGAGAGCAAAAACTCCAATAAAACCAATCCAATCATTCTCTTCGAATAATATTTTCATCCTTTCCACTAAATAACTTCTTGGAAACCCATATATGTCATTTTTGTTTAATTTTCTCTTTTCCAACTCTTGCTCTTGAACTCTTAACAAACATGCAATTGTCTTCATAGAAGCATGATGCCCTTGATAATTGTAAGGTTTGTTATCTTTTAACGATATCCCTAAAATTCGCTCCTATTCTTCCAACGTGGGTGCCAATTGGAAGTCACGAAATGTAAAACACCTCAAGGGATGATCATAAAATTGTGTTAATGCTGGTATAACCTCCACTTGCACATTGAGCTCTAGTAAAACCAAGATATTTCCATATTTCTTCGTGAAAGCTACACGCTTAACCCCTTTCACCAAATTACTATAAGGTTGTAAAAATTGCACATCAGGCATCTTAACTTTCACAAAAATTGTCCCTTTTGTCTCACAACTTGAGCCCATGTCTTGTTTTTTCAAGTACCCTAAATCAATCTTTAATGTTTATTATACTCCTATTTAATGCAAAAATAAAAATGAATGAGTATAAAATGATGTATGCAAATATGATATTGAAAAGAATTGTTGAGAAATTATTATGTTCTTGATGTAAAATATATAACATGGTAAAGTAATAAAAAAGAAAGAGTGATCGATATGGATAAAGATGCCCCATAGTGTCTTAAGAGGTAATAGTATGTATCTTACAAGTCTACTGATTTTCTCTAGTAAGTGAGTCTTATCAAAGGTAATCAAACATCTTAAACTCTCTTGGTCTCTAGAGCTTAGTACTCATCTCGGTTTGTGACTACAAATTGGAAGTACATCCAAGGTGTAAGAACTTACGAAAGAGTCACGCTCTATATAAGACTTTCATGATTACCAGATTGGAAGTACATCCAAAATGATACCACTAATTATCTTTCACCCGCTAGGTGATGAGTCCCTAGTTGCCCTGGAGGCGGGAGAGGTCATCCCTAGGAGGATTACTAGAAGCATGACTAGAATGGAGGCCTCCTCTTTACCTTCCATTTTGAATTTACTTAGTATCTTTACTTAGTATTTTCTTTTTCTGAGTTTTTCACTTATTTTCGCTTTCTTTTTGTAGGCTCACTTTTTGCATCTCCTTTTTTGAAGAATACCACCTTTTTTTGGTGGAAAAGAAGCCTTGGATCCATAGGATACATGCATGGGCAGCCCAAAGGTGTAGGACACTCCTTTTTCATGTCCTACACCCCTTTTTGGAGAGGAAGAAGCTTAGGATGCGGGATTGGTTGGCTTGGGACAACCCAAAAGGAAACACACCTCTTTTTTCATGTTCTCCACACCCTTAGAGGTATTTTTGGTGGGCTAGAACGAATTTAACATATTTGGACCATGGGGACTCTAGCCTTTAGGTTTAGGTTAAGTTTATGTCTCCTTTTATAATTCCATCTAGGTTCTTCCCCCAAAAGCCTATAAATAGAAGGCTTCTCCTCATGTAATTAGGTTGAAAATTTATGAAAAGTTTGTGAGGTTTCTTAGAATGTTCCATCTCTTTGAGTGTTTTATCTTGAACCTTGGTTCAAGTGGGGGCAACCACCACTTATCTAGGGTGGCTCATCCCCCTAGTGGTGTGCCAACACTCCACCATCACCATAATTCTCTTCTCTTCCTCTTTTCTTCTTTATTTCTTCCCTTCATTTATTTATCCAAGGGGCTGGTCCAATTTTCCAGCCCTTGTCTTTATTCTTTTCTAGTTTCATTCCATCTCTTCCTCCCTCCATAATCCTTGGAAATGAACCTTCACATCTAGATAGGCAACTATCTTAATGTCCAGTGGGAATTTTCCTTGGGTTTGCTTACTTTATTGTTTAAAATTCTGCACCTTATCTTCTTACAATTCTACACCTTACTTTATTTTACATCATTTGGTATTCAGAGCTTAGGTTGTTTCTAGTAAGGTATTCTTATTGTTGCTTTGAATTTATTCTTTGTGTAGTTTGTGTTTTGTGCTCTAAATTGTGGTTTTTTTGTGGTCATTTGGTTTGCGGTGCTGCACTCAAAAGTTTGGGCGTGAGGTTAGTCCAATACTACACTCACTTAAGTTTCTTTTTATGGCATGTATGATGTTTGATAAAATGCCTAGCAAAAAAAAAAATTCTGCACTTGATTAAATTACATATTCTTCTAAGTTTAGTGTCTTTCTAAATGTGCCTAGCCTTTGCTTGAGTTATATGTCTAGTATCTCTCGTTGAAGTTTTCTTTTATTGGCTTCCAACACTTGAAATTGCATGATGAATTAATTAGTTGAGTCCATGCATGATGAATTGATCTAGGATCCTAAACATAGGAACTAAGTGATCAAATTTTCGCTAGCAACTTTAAACAACTTTTGGCAAGTCTAGAATCAAGTTAGAACAAAAATATTTTTACAAAAAAGTATCTTGATCAAAACCTTATTGCTTCAAACAAAAAAAAAAGGAAAAGAAAAAAAAAAGTCTGCACTTATAAGATTTGATTCTAGAAATTGTCATAATACTTGGTTGCATGATTAAAATTTGGCAAATTAGTTCTAACATTGTAGGAACCTTAGTCTTCTTTATGTGTGCTTGGTTGAAAATTTTGATTGCATGTTTTAAGTGCTTCTCAAATTTCTTTCTAGCTTTTCTTGTTTTAGTCTTGTTCAAAGTTTTGTCTAAATTTCCCTCTTAGTAAACCTTCCTTGATTTTGTGATTTTATTGCTTGTCTTAGGTTTCTTTAAGTTTTGTCTTTGAAAGTTTTCTATTTTTTGGAACTCTTAAGTGTTTTGGTTGGCGTACATCTTTCCATTTGATTGCCATTTTTCAAGAGAATTTTTTAAGACTTTAAAGAGAATTTTGGAACATTTAGAAATTTTTCTACTTGAAGAGTGAAGTTATCCTACCAATCAAACTTGTGTGAGGAGCCAAACACTTGAGTGACTTGATTTACATTTTAACCTTTCATCTTTCGTGTTTTGTGTTAGTTTAACTTGTTTTGCAGACATGTCAAATTCCTCATCAGAGAAGGCAAGCAATGTGGGGGCATCTAATGAAGGACAAATACAAGGTCTAGCGGAACAAACTCTAGTGGAATTAATTAAAGAAATGGAATTGTCCCGGAAGGAAAGTGAAAGACATTTGAGGGAGACAATCCAAAGACTAGAAGTTGAGAAGTCCCAAAGAGAGAGAAGACGTTCATACTCACCAAGTTCCCAAGAGGAAGAAGATAGGAGATACCATGGAAGGAGGCAATCTAGGCGCACCAACACTCCAAGAAGGAACAACATTAAGATACCCAAGTTCTACGGAGATAATGATCCAGAAGTCTACCTAGACTGGGAGGCTAAAGTGGACCAAATCTTTAATGTAAACCCAGTAGGGGACCAAGAACAAGTGGATTTAGTTGTAGTAGAATTTGAGGGATATGCCATGACTTGGTGGCATAAGGTTTGTAACGATAATTACCAAGGGCCACCCGCGGCTTCTTGGATGGACATTAATCATTTAATGCGCGCTAGATTTGTTCCTTCCTACTATAGGAGGGAGCTCTTGTTGAAGCTCCAACGGCTTCAGCAGGGTAATATGTGTGTGAATGATTACTTCAAGATGCTAGAATCTTTGCTACTTAGGGCCGGTATGCATGATGAAACTAATGCGACTAAGGTAGTTAGGTTTGTTAGTGGTCTTAGAAGAGATATCCAAGACTTAGTAGAATTATACGAATACTCCTCAATTGAAAATGTTTTACATCTTGCCCTTAAAATTGAAGCTCAATTGAAAATAAAAGATGGGGCTAAAAGGAGTTATTCGCATAATGACTACTACAATTCAAATTGGAAGGACAAGGGCAAGGAAAAGGAAAAACCAGAGAGAAACCCTTCCAAAGATCTCCAAGCCCTTCAAGGAACACCACTCCTAACACCTCCGTGCCTCAAAGGACTAGTTCCATAAAATGTTTCAAATGTCTTGGGTATGGGCATATTGCTTCAAACTGCCCTACCAAAAGGACTATGATTTTGAGCGCAAACGGAGATGTCGAGAGTGAACATTCCTCCTCATCTGAAGAGAATTCCTCTAAACACTCTTCCTCAAGCGATGAAGAGATCACACCTTGTGAAGGCGATTTGTTAATAGTAAGGCGGATGTTGGGTCAAGTCTAGAAGGATCTTGACAATACTCAAAGAGAAAATATTTTTCACACCCGCTATCTTATTAATGACAAATTGTGTTCACTCATCATCGATGGGGGAAGTTGTGTGAATGTTGCTAGCACGAGGGTAGTTGACGACACTCGAATAGAAGGGAAACAATTTAGCGTTAAGTTTTAAGAGTTGATTTGATTGGAAATAGAAAACAGAAAAACATAAAATATATCGTAGGCGCCACAAATAAGAATATTTGATAAGCCAAGAAGGATCGCCACAAGAATCGAATAATTCTTGATAAGATCAAGTGATGCAAGGAAGAACCCTAGCAGAGCAACAACTCATAAAGTGATTCTGAATATTACGTACGTTCATTCTGAATTCCCAAATGTTTAATACAACTTAAGTTTATGAGTTTGTCTCATTGCAGGAAATAAAGATAAATTAAAATCCTAATATCCCAAGAAAAGTTAAGTTACCCAGATGGTTCAGTGAAGGCATTATAAGCTTTGGGTCTTGGGTTCAAATCCCCACTATAGTAAATAAAATAATAATAAAAACTAAATCTTTTAGTTGGGCCTCCTAGCTCTCCAAACATTCTATGTATGTGATAGGTCTAGACTCCTCCATGTTTGGATCTTTTAATAGTTGGGCCTTTAGCAAATTGGTCACTTTGTATTGCAATGCCTCTTGTGTTTTTCTGAGTCTGCCTCTTGTCATAGGTCCACCTAAGTCTTGGATTGGATCTTGGTCTTGATCCTTCTCATTATGGGTTTGGGCCTTTATGTCCACATCATTCCCTCCTTCTTGGGTAGCATTTGTCCTCAAATCTATGAATTCATCTCCTGCATCAAAAGGAGTCAAGTCAGCAACATTAAAAGAAGAACTTACATTATACTCTCCTGGTAGATCAATCTTATAAGCATTATCATTGATCTTCTCTAAGACTTGGAATGACCCATCTCCTCTAGGTTGAAGTTTAAACTTTCTTTGTTCAGGAAACCTTTCCTTTCTCATGTGTACCCAAACCCAATCACCAGGTTGGAACACCACCTTTTTCCTACCCTTGTTAGCTTGCCTCGCGTAGCTCTCATTCTTCTTTTCAATTTGAGCTTTTACTTGCTCATGAAACTTCTTCACATATTCTACTTTAGCCTGTGCTTCCTTATGCTTAAACATAGAAATGTTAGGCAAAGGCAACAAATCAAGAGGAGTCAAAGGATTAAATCCATACACAATCTCAAATGGTGAACAATTAGTGGTGCTATGGATAACTATATTATAAGCAAACTCAACATGCGGTAAACATGCTTCCCAAGTCTTAAGATTTTTCTTTAAAATAGTCCTAAGCAATGTGCCCAAAATCCTGTTGACTACCTCAGTTTGACCATCAGTTTGTGGGTGACAAGTAGTAGAAAACAATAATTTAGTACCAATCTTACCCCACAAGGTCCTCCAAAAGTGACTAAGGAATTTTGAATCCCTATCACTCACAATGCTCCTCGGCAGCCCATGTAGCCTTACTACTTCCTTGAAAAACAAATCAGCCACATGACAAGCATCATCTACCTTCTTGCAAGGTATGAAATGTGCCATCTTAGAAAACCTATCAACAACAACAAACACAGAATCCTTTCCATTCTTTGTTTTAGGCAGTCCTAAAATAAAGTCCATAGAAATGTCAGTCCAAGGATATTTAGGAACAGGTAAAGGAGTATACAACCCATGAGGCTTAACCTTAGATTTAGCCTTTTTACACACAATGCAGTGATCATAAAACTTATTCACATCACGTTTCATATGAGGCCAAAAGAAATGCTCTTGCAAAATTTCTAAAGTCTTTTGAACCCCAAAATGACCCATCAAACCCCCTTCATGTGATTCACTCACAAGCAACTCTCTAATGGAACAGTTAGGCACACATAATTTATTTGCTTTAAACAAGAATCCATTATGCCTAAAGTAACCATTTTTAGAAAACCTTTCACATGCAGCAAAAGTTTCAGCAAAATTCACATCATTCACATACATGTCTTTCAAAGATTCAAGACCAAACAATTTAGTTTCAAGCATAGAAAGTAATGCATGTCTCCTAGAAAGTGCATCAGCTACTACATTCCCTTTTCCCTTTTTATGCTTGATGACATATGGAAATTGCTCCAAGAACTCAACCCATTTGACATGTCTGTTGTTTAACTTACCTTGTCCCTTTAAGTATTTCAAAGATTCATGATCACTATGAATTACAAACTCTTTTGGTAAAAGGTAATGCTACCAAGTTTGTAAAGCACGCACTAAGACATACAATTCCTTATCATAGGTGGGATAGTTTAGGGCACCCCCATTCAACTTCTCACTAAAATAAGCAATTGGATGACCTTCTTGTAGCAAAACAGCCCCAATACCCACATTAGATGCATCACATTCAATTTCAAAAGATTTTGCAAAATTTGGTAATGCAAGGATGGGGGCTTTAGATAGTTTGTGCTTAAGTTCAGAAAATGTCTTTTCTTGTTTTTCACCCCATTTAAACCCAACATGCTTTTTGACTATTTCATTAAGAGGTGCAGCCAAAGTACTAAAATCTTTAACAAACCTCCTATAGAAACTAGCTAACCCATGAAAGCTTCTCACTTCACTCACATTCTTAGGGGTAGGCCACTCTTGGATGGCTCTAATCTTTTCCTCATCAACTTGTACCCCTTTAGAACTCACAACAAATCCCAAGAACACAACATGATAAGTGCAAAAGGTACATTTTTCAAGATTAGCAAACAATTTTTCCTTTCTGAGCACATTCATGACAACACGCAAATGTTCAACATGCAAATCAAAATTAGTGCTCTATATCAGAATATCATCAAAATACACCACTACACATTTGCCTAAAAACTCTTTCAAGACATGGTTTATCAATCTCATAAAAGTGTTTGGAGCATTAGTTAACCCAAAGGGCATAACTAGCCACTCATACAACCCATATTTAGTTTTAAAAGTTGTTTTCCACTCATCTCCTTCTCTAATTCTAATTTGATGATATCCACTTTTCAAGTCAATTTTAGAGAAGATACAAGCACCATACAATTCATCCAACAAGTCATCTAACCTAGGAATGGGATGTCTATACTTTACCGTGATGTTATTGATAGCTCTACAATCTGTGCACATCCTCCAAGTTTCATCTTTCTTAGGGACTAGAATGACTGGGAATGCACATGGACTCAAGCTTTCTTTAACCCACCCCTTTTGCATTAAGTCTTCAACTTGTTTTTGAATCTCCTTGGTTTCTTGGGGATTGCTTCGATAGGCTGGTCTATTAGGCAATGAAGCTCCTAGAATAAGGTCAATTTGATGCTCAATACCCCTAAGAGGGGGTAGACCTATAGGCATTTCTTTGGGAAAAACATCTTCAAAATCCTGCAATAAAGAAGAAACCTCTTTTGGAAGAGTTAGTAAAACATGGACTGTTTGATTTACTTTCTTTACTCAAAAGTAAAAGTATTGGCTTTCTCAATTGCATAGCTCTTTTGACTTCTTTTTCTTTTATAAATAGATTTGATTTTTTTTTCTCTCTTTCTCTTTTTCTTCCTCTTTTTCCTTTTTCTTTTCACTCTCTTTTTCTTTTCTCTTTTCTCTCTCTTTTTCTTTTCTTTCTTCTTTTCTTTTCTTTCTCATTTTCAGTTGATCCTCACTAACTTCTCTTGGAACCAAAGGTGCAAGAGTAGTTTTGCGGTCTTTATGCATAAAAGAGAACTTATTAGTGAAACCATCATGCATAACTCTCATATCATACTGACATGGTCTCCCAAGAAGTAAATGACAAGCCTCCATAGGCACTACATCACACAAAACATAATCTTCATATTTCCCTATGGAAAAAACCACTTCAACTTGCCTATTCACGGTCATCTCACCATCTTCACTAAGCCATTGAAGTTTGTAAGGTCGCGGGAGTGGCTTAGTCTCCAAATTCATTTTTGAAATCAACCGTGCACTAGCCACGTTAGTGCAACTCCCACCATCAATGATCAAAGAGCACAACTTCCCTTGAATGAGACACCTTGCATGAAAAATATTTTCTCTTTGACAATCATCCAATTCAACTGATTGACAACCCAACATCCTTCTAATCATGAACAGATCTCCTTCTAACTCTCTTTCATCTTCATGCTCATTTTCATCACTAGATGAAGAATCTGAAGAAGATTCACTAATTATTTCTCCATCCTCCTTAAGTAACATAGTCTTCTTAGTGGGACATTGAGAAGCTATGTGACCTCTTCCCAAACATTTAAAGCACTTAACCTCACTACTCCTTGTTTTCTTAAGTGCCTCATCAGACTTATTTTGATTTCTATGAGCTATAACATTGGAATTGCTTGTTGATGATCCTCCCTCCTTCTTATTTTTTGTCCTTCCAACTAGGAGAGTGAAAATTAGATGAACTCCTTCTCATGACACCCTTTCTCTTCAATTGTTGTTCCACCTTAGAAGCTTGATGTACTAAATCCTCCAACTCAACATAATTTTGTAGCTCCACAACATCCCTTATATCACTATTTAGCCCATGTAGGAATCGGGCCATAGTAGCCTCCCGGGCCTTCATAACATTAGCCCTAATCATGGAAACCTCCATCTCTTTGTAATATTCATCAACACCTCTACTACCTTGTATGATTCTTTGGAGCTTGTTGTGAAGATCTCTTTGATAATGAGAAGGAACAAATCTTCTTCTCATCAACCTCTTCATTTCTTCCCAACTTTACACCAAGGGTTCTTCATATCTCACCCTTTCCCTTTGTAATTGGTTCCACCAAATGAGAGCATAATCAGTGAATTCCATGGCTGCCACCCTCATCTTTTTATCTTCTATGTAATTATGGCATGCAAACAGTTGCTCAATGTTTATTTCCCACTCCAAATATGCTTCTGGATCACTCTTTCCTTGAAAAGAGGGTATGTTCAGCTTTACTCCTTCAATTCTGTTATCTCTAACATCACCTTCATTATTTCTCCTTCTCCTCCTTCTACCTCCACCATCATCATCATTTCCTTGATTTTCTAGTTGTTCAATTCTCCCATACAACTCCTCGGTATGTTCTGTCAACATTCTTTGCATTTGGGCTGTAATGGCATCAATCAATAATCTATTGTCACCCCCTAGAGGAGGGGTACCACCACCTGCACCTGCCATCTTTCAAGTAAAAAAAAGAAAGGACCAAACAAATGAAGTAATAGGACCTCACCACTGTTCTCACGTGTTTGCACTCAAAGATGTACCACTCATGTTTACTCTCAATTTGGCTTTTGTATAATATGCACTCTTGCCTTTTTTCACTCGTTCTCTGACTTATGGTTCTTACAAGAATCAAACAATCTATAGTTCAAGAATCACTTTCAACTGTAGCAATCACGTTGTAGTACCAACAAAGGACAAGTAGCAAAGAACAATTTTACTACTAATAACAAGCAAGACAAATTTAAATTGTATGGAAAAACAAAGATTAGACAAAGACGCGTGACACTTAGGAATTTTATCAAACAACTAATGTGCACCGAAATTAAAAAAAAAAGAATAACCGCCACATATATATATATAATTTTTTTTTCTGATTCTTTTCTTCTTTTGATTCTTTTCCTTTTTTGATTCTTTTCTTTTTTTTTTTATTCTTTTCCTTTTTTGATTCTTTTCTTTTTTTTTGTTCTTTTCCTTTTTTTTAACAGTACACGTGAATAGTGACAAATGAACAGTACACGTGAACAATAACAAATAAACAGTACCGTGAACAGTAACAAATGAACAGTACCGTGAACAGTGACAAATGAACAATACCATGAATAGTAACAATGAACAGTAGTATGAACAGTATCGATGAACAGTATCGGTGAACATTGCGATGAACAGTACCGCTTTTGAACCTTGCTCTGAATACCAAATGACAACACTCGAATAGAAGGGAAACAATTTAGGGTTAGGTTTTAAGAGTTGATTTGATTGGAAATAAAAAATAGAAAAACATAAAAGATACTGTAGGCGCCACAAATAAGAATATTTGATAAGCCAAGAAGGATCGCCACAAGAATCGAATAATTCTTGATAAGATCAAGTGATGCAAGGAAGAACCCTAGCAGAGCAACAACTCACAAAGTGAATCTGAATATTACGTACGTTCATTCTGAATTCCCAAATGTTTAATACAACTTAAGTTTATCAGTTTGTCTCATTGTAGGAAATAAAGATAAATTAAAATCCTAATATCCCAAGCAAAGTTAAGTTACCCAGATGGTTCAGTGAAGGCATTATAAGCTTTGGGTCTTAGGTTCAAATCCCCATTGTAGCAAATAAAATAATAATAATAATAAAAAAAACTAAATCTTTTAGTTGGGCCTCCTAGCTCTCCAAACATTCTATGCATGTGATAGGTCTAGACTCCTCCATGTTTGGATCTTTTAATAGTTGGGCCTTTAGCAAATTGGTCACTTTGTATTGCAATGCCTCTTGTGTTTTTCTGAGTCTGCCTCTTGTCATAGGTCCACCTAAGTCTTGGATTGGATCTTGGTTTTGATCCTTCTTATTATGGGCTTGGGCCTTTATGTCCACATCAATAGTAGACAAGTTTGGTTTACCCACTACTCCTCATGTCAAGTCATACAAAATTTCCTGGCTTAGTGAGGAAGGCGAGATAAAGGTCAATAAACAAGTCTTCATTAGCTTTACCATTGGGAACTATAAAGATGAGGTTCTTTGTGATGTTGTGTCAATGGAAGCATCCCATATGTTACTTGGTAGGTCGTGGCAATTTGATAAAAAAACCTTTCATGACGGCTATACAAACAAGGTTTCTTTTAACTTCCAAGGACGCAAGATCACTTTGAAACCCCTTTCCCCTCAAGAAGTTAGTCAGGACCAAGAAAAAATGCAAAAAAAAAAGAGAAAAGAAGAAAACGAATTAAAGAGAGAAAAAAAAAGAGAAGGGGTCAACCTCCAAGGCGAAAGGCATCATGATCTCCCACAAGGGCATTAAGAAGGTACTTTTAGTTCATAAACCCCTACTCTTAGCATATCCTCCTCTAGGTTCTTCCCCTGCATTTCATGAACAATCTCTAAGTTTGTCCAAGAGTCTAAAGTTAGTATTGGATGAATTTTAGGATGTTTTTCAAGAACCTCCTAGGGGATCGAACATCAAATAGACTTCTTACCTGGTTCATCCATTCCTAATCGGCCGGCTTATAGGGCAAACCCAGAAGAGTCTAGAGAGATTGAAAGGCAAGTTGAGGAATTAAAAGTTAAGGGTTGGGTCCAAGATAGAATGATTCCTTGTGCAATGCCGGTAATTCTCGTCCCCAAAAAGGATGGGAGTTGGTAGATGTGCACGGACTATAGGGCAATCAATAATATAACTGTGAAGTATAGGCACCCAATTCCAAGGCTAGATGACTTGCTAGATGAGTTACATGGAGCTTCCGTGTTATCCAAAATTGATCTGAAGATCGAATAAAATCAAATTAGAATCAAAGAAGGAGATGAATGGAAAACCGCTTTCAAGAACAAATTTGGACTATACGAATGGTTGGTCATGCCCTTTGGTCTAACCAATGCTCCGAGTACATTCATGCGGCTAATGCATCACGTGCTCCGGTCTTTTATAGGCAAGTTTGTAGTGGTATACTTTGATGACATCTTAGTCTATAGCTTGTCTGAGGAAGAGCATGTGTATCATCTTAGGAGTGTACTTGAAACCCTTAGGAAAGAGACCTTGTATGCAAATAGGGAAAAGTGCATTTTTGGCATGGATCATGTAGTCTTCCTAGGGTTTTTAGTGAGTTCAAAGGGAGTCCAAGTGAACGAAGAAAAAGTGGCAGCAATTATAGATTGGCCAACTCCCACAAATGTGAGTGAAGTGAGGAGTTTTCATGGGTTGACTAGTTTCTATAGAAGATTTGTTAAAGATTTTAGTACAATTGCAGCCCCCTTGAATGAAATATTGAAGAAGGTTGTGGGTTTTCAATGGGGCAAGGATCAGGAAAATGCTTTTCAAACACTTAAAGAAAAACTGATCAATGCACCACTCCTAGCCCTTCCAAACTTCACCAAGTCATTTGAGCTTGAGTGTGATGCTTCAAATATAGGCATTGGGGCAGTCTTGCTTCAGGAAGGCCACCCTAGAGCTTACTTCAGTGAGAAGCTGAAAGGGAGTCATCTCAATTACTCCACCTATGACAAAGAGTTATATGCTCTTGTTAGGGCTTTACAAACTTGGCAACATTTTTTTATTCCAAAGGAGTTTGTGGTCCATGGTGATCATGAATCCCTTAAATTTTTGAAAGGCCAAAGCAAACTTAGCAAGAGACATGCTAGGTGGGTAGATTTCATTGAACAATTTTCTTATCTGATCAAACACAAGCAAGGGAGGAGTAACATAGTGGTTGATGCTCTATCAAGGAGACATACTTTGTTAAGCCTTTTAGAAACACAATTTTTAAGCTTTGATCATATTCGGGAACTGTATCCTAGAGATGATGACTTTTCCAAGATTTACAGTGAATGCCTAAAGGGGGGTCATAAGGACTTTTACATTCACAAAGATTATCTTTTCAAAGGAAAAAGGATTTGTGTACCCCAGGGGTCCTTAAGGGCTTCACTTGTCAAGGAGTATCATGAGGGTGGTTTAATGGGACATTTTGGGGTGTCTAAGACTTTAGAAATCCTTAGTGAACACTTTTACTGACCACACATGAAGAGACATGTTGAAAAATTTTGTGAAAACTGCATTGCATGTAAGAAAGCCAAGTCTAGGGCCCAACCTCATGGACTTTACATCCCTTTGCCCATTCCTACTTCGCCTTGGGTAGACATATCCATGGATTTTGTACTTGGGCTTCCAAGGACAAAGCGAGGAATGGATTCCATCTTCGTGGTAGTGGATCAATTTTCAAAAATGGCTCATTTTATCCCCTGCCACAAGACGGACGATGCATGCCTAGTTGCAAATCTCTTCTTTAGAGATGTTGTTAGATTGCATGGGATACCTAGGACAATTGTATCTGATAGAGATACTAAGTTCTTGAGCCACTTCTGGAGGACACTATGGGGAAAACTTGGAACTAAACTCCTTTTTTCAACCACTTGCCACCCTCAAACAGATGGTCAAACAGAAGTAGTGAATAGAACTTTTTCTCAACTATTAAGATGCATGATTTATAGGAACCCCAAAGAGTGGGAGAACATAATTCCCCATGGAGAGTTTGCATATAACCGGGTGGTTCATTCCACTACCTCCCACTCTCCTTTTGAGGTCGTTTATGGATTTAATCCCTTAACACCTTTAGACCTCCTTCCTCTACCTACCCATGAAGCTTGGACTAGCCAAGATGGTATAGAAAAATCTAAGATCATTAAGGACCTGCATGCCTGAGTTAGAGCCAACATCGAGAGGAAAGTAGGTCAGTATAGCAAGCATGCCAATAAGGGAAGAAAGGAAGTCATCTTCCAACCTGGAGATTAGGTATGGCTTCACTTGAGAAAGGAGCGGTTCCCGACTCCAAACTTAACCCCCGAGGTGACGGACCTTTCCAAATAGTTAGGAAAATAAACAATAATGCATATGAGTTAGATCTACCAGCCGAATATAACATTAGTAACTTTTTTAATGTTGGTGATCTTACTCCTTTTGATGCAGGTTTTGCAAATTCGTGGACGAATTCTCTCCAAGGAGGAGAGGATGATGAGTCCCTAGTTGCCCCGGAGGTGGGAGAGGTCATCCCTAGGAGGATTACTAGAAGCATGACTAGAATGGAGGCCTCCTCTTTACCTTCCATTTTGAATTTACTTAGTATCTTTACTTAGTATTTTCTTTTTCTGAGTTTTTCACTTATTTTCGCTTTCTTTTTGTAGGCTCACTTTTTGCATCTCCTTTTTTGAAGAATACCACCTTTTTTTGGTGGAAAAGAAGCCTTGGATCCATAGGATACATGCATGGGCAGCCCAAAGGTGTAGGACACTCCTTTTTCATGTCCTACACCCCTTTTTGGAGAGGAAGAAGCTTAGGATGCGGGATTGGTTGACTTGGGACAACCCAAAAGGAAACACACCTCTTTTTTCATGTTCTCCACACCCTTAGAGGTATTTTTGGTGGGCTAGAACGAATTTAACATATTTGGACCATGGGGACTCTAGCCTTTAGGTTTAGGTTAAGTTTATGTCTCCTTTTATAATTCCATCTAGGTCCTTCCCCCAAAAGCCTATAAATAGAAGGCTTCCCCTCATGTAATTAGGTTAAACATTTATGAAAAGTTTGTGAGGTTTCTTAGAGTGTTCCATCTCTTTGAGTGTCTTATCTTGAACATTGGTTCAAGTGGCGACAACCACCACTTATCTAGGGTGACTCATCCCCCTAGTAGCGTGCCAACACTCCACCACCACTATAATTCTCTTCTCTTCCTCTTTTCTTCTTTATTTCTTCCCTTCATTTATTTATCCAAGGGGCTGGTCCAATTTTCCAGCCCTTGTCTTTATTCTTTTCTAGTTTCATTCCATCTCTTCCTCCCTCCATAATCCTTGGAAATGAACCTTCACATCTAGATAGGCAACTATCTTAATGTCCAGTGGGAATTTTCCTTGGGTTTGCTTACTTTATTGCTTAAAATTATGCACCTTATCTTCTTACAATTTTGCACCTTACTTTATTTTACATCACTAGGATACACTCAGGCTCGGGTATAGGACCTCACTCATAAGTGTGAATAGATGTGAGTGTAGTGTGTGAAGGGGCTAGTCCTAAACTAATATGCAAAATGAACAAGAAGTCCACAATAGGAACATGTCTTCTATCCTGGGATTTTATTGAAATAGAGGTATTTTATAATGAATCAGTGAGGATAAAATAAATACATACATATAAAGCTAAAGAAAGAGGGATGTAACAAATAATAAAAGAAAACATTAATTATGATAGGCTTGACTCAATACGTCTCCAGTGGAGTTGTCATCTGTCGCAATCAGAATCGCGACTGGACGACAAAATTAAGTTTCAAAATGAAAGAAAAATAATGGAGTCGCCACCAATATTTATTTTAAGAAAAAATATCAGAAAAAAATCTTCAAAAAGAAAAAAAATAGTCTATGAAATAAAGACTGGATTCGAGAGTCGATTATGTGTAAGGTATTAGCACCTTACAACATCCGTTCTAAAAACGGTTACCTTTAATTAGACATAAAAAATTTAAATATCTTAAAATTATCTATTTTATCCCTCAAACTTATATTGATTAAATATTGTTACTAAAAATAAAAGATTACATATTTTTATATTTTTAGCTCCACAGAGATCATCTCCCTGCTCCTACGTATCCCCAGGTGCAATGGAGAATCGAGTAATGTAGTTCTTTCTTACAAATATTTGTAAATAATTTATTTTAATTTGTCTATTTGTGTTGCTAAATTAAACATATGTTTTGAAAATATTTTAAAGTTAGATAATTATGAATAATCAAATTAGAAGTACATCTAAAGTGATTATCATTTTTATGAATAATAATTAAATTAGAAGTGCATCCAAAGTAACTACAAATGTTTAAATTATTGTATTTTGTAATTTCTATTTGGATATATATATATATATATATATATATATATATATATTAAATATTTTATTATAATCAAATCAAAAGTACATTTGAAGTGATTATTATAATTTTATGGCAACCAAATTAGATGTGCATCCAAAATGGCTAAATTTTTATGAAATATTTTCTTACTACTCCAAAAAAATAATAATATTGCATTTTTAATAACACTCAAGAAAGGAAAATGATAATTATTGATATTTAATTGTTAATATATTAATAATAATGTAATAATTTAAATTATTAAAAAAATAGAATCATTTTTATTTAAAATTTGGATAATGATAAATAAGTTTTTTTTCATTATTATTTATAATTTGTTTTTTTTTATTGTCTAATTTAATAAAATAAAATAAAAGAAAGAAAAAAAACATTAATCTCAATTCTTTTATAATTATTTTACTCTCTGTAGCTTATTTTTACTATTTTTCACTTCCAAACCCAAACTATTATTTTTTATTCGGTCCAAAATCTCTTATCAATTTGTTGGGCCTAAAATTGACTTATTTTACTAATAGAGGTTTATTTTTATTATTCCTACCTCCAAACAGATTTGGGTCGAAATCCTCCTAAGGCAAAACTCATCTTTTACCCTTAACTTTAACCTGATCTGGAAAAGGGGAGCCGCACAGATTTGTGATTGGGGCGGTGGCTGGCGAGAACGACATGAGGTAGCAATTTAGGGATGGCGAGGTCGCGGAGCCTGGGGCGACTCCGCTGTGGTATGAGGCAAGGGATGCGCAATGGCAAGGATGGAGACGCGAGGGTCTATTGGGACTGCAAGGGTTTTTTGAGATTTCGTCCAGAGTGAAGGTTGCAGAGGCGCAGTGGCCATGGTGATGGTGGTGGTTGCAAGTGGTCGCAACGCAGTGGGGGTTCGCTGGGATGCTTGTAATGGCGGTTGCGATAGTGGTTCCGCGGTGGTCAGGATAGATATTAAAGGTAGTGATGCGAGGTTTGGCTGGGAGAGCCATGGTGATGGCCAAAGGAGGCGGTGATGGACAACAGATGGGTGAACGTTTGCAGAGAGGCTAGGGTTGCCAGTAAATTAAAAATTTTATGTATTTATAATAATTTTTAATATATACAATACAAATTCTTTAGCTACAAATATTACTTACTTACAAAGTGAATTAGGAACAATGAATTTAGGAACCTGTTGATTGCTCTGCTGGTGTTGATTGCGCTATTGATTTAGTTGTTGTTTTGAGTTTTATTTTTTACTGGTTTTCTGTTTTATTTTTTTCTTTTTACTCCCCCTACGTGATGATGGTGGATTTCTATATATACAGGTGGTTGTTTAGGGTGGCTGGAGGTTGTAGGGAGGCTGGAAGCTGGAGGCTGTAAGGAGATGGCAGGAGGTTGTAGGGTGGTGACTGTTTTTTTTTTCATTTATTAATTTTTTTATATTATCTTCTTGGTGTTTACAGTATTTGTATGTTTTATGGGAATAAACAATAATACAATATTTTATCAAAATTCTTAATCATTTAACATATTAATGATCTAAGAAGAATAATGTGATATATTTATTACAACATTTTCTAACTTAAAAAAGTTAGATTGATTTTTTACCCTTTTTATTATTTTTTTTGGAAAACATAATTAATCTTTTAAATATTATTTTTAAGGGAATATAGTAAAACTGTAATCATAAACCAAACAAATATTCCCAATTTAAAATTTTTAGAAAACTAGAAAAAAAAACTAAACACCCTGTTAGATATTGTTTAGATATTATTTAATATTGTTAAGATATTGTTAGATATTAACCATAATATCAAATAATATCTTCTCGTTTATTCCGTTACGTTCGGTTACTCTTTTAGTTGTATCTCTCTACTATAAATAGACTACCCTATGTGTGATTTATACACAAGGGAGATTAATCTCAAACTCTATTTCTTCTATATTCAACATGGTATCTAGAGCTTAAGGTTATTTTGAATTTTTTTTTCGCCTTTGACCACTATTGAAGCCGCCACCACCGCCGCTATCGTCGTCTGGTTATTTGGTAGTGTGAAAGTGCATGTCTAGGAAAGTTCCGACAAGGAAAGACTTGGTATTTAAGCGTGTCCATTAGTGACCCACCTCTCTTTCCCGGGAACTTACCCGGTGTACTCGGTTCACGCCGCCGTCACTATCGCCTCCGCCCTTTATGAGTTCTTCCGCTCCTTTTAGTACTTCCACTCGTCAAGCATCGCGTCTGATCCTTCCATCTACACTAACTATGTTAATGTGCACTTATCCATTGACAAGTTAACCGGCCCTAATTATGCCACATGGTCATCAAACGTCAGATTATGGCTTAAGAGTCAGAAGTATCTTGATCATCTTGCCCCGAAAGCACCTACTCTCACTCTTGGTGAGGAAGACCGTTGGGACACCATTGATGCTCAATTATGCGTGGTTCTCAAGGGTACTCTTGATCCTTCGTTAAAACAAATTTTTCGTTCCTACGAAACATGTGCCAAAATCTGGGAACATGCCAAGTTATTATACACCAATGATACTCAACATCTCTATGATGTCTGTTCTAAATTTGTAGATGTTATTGTCTCTAAACATCAAAATTCTATGACTGATTATATGGGCAAAATTCATGCTCTTTTTCATGAGTTCAATGAGTTATTGCCTCCTTCCCCGACCCTCGCCACCGAGATAGGACAACGATCAAAGTTCTTCATGCTAGGGGCATTACACTGACTTGTTGATCAATATTCACATATTCGTGATCGTATTTTGGGTTCTCCGATTGTCCCCACCTCGACATCGACTCGCTCCACTCTTTTGCGTATACCAAAGAAACCCAACCCCGACACACCCGCTTCGTTAATGATTCTTCCGCATTGGTATCTCACCGTGATGATCGAACTCGCCCTCGCAAACAGGGAAAAGGGCGTCCTAAGTGTGAACATTGTGGCAAGCTAGGTCACAAGATTGACCAAGTGTTACGCATTACATGAGTGTGAACATTGTGGCAAACTAGGTCACAAGATTGACAAGTGTTATGCATTACATGGTCGTCCTACTCGATCTACTCGCAGCTTGCTCGGACCGATATTTCCCCACCTTTATCTCGCTAAGGATCCTCCTTCTTCTATTTCATCGACACACCTCGCTATGTTCAACAAATTTCTCAAATGGTATAAGGATCAACAGTCTTCTAGTTCCATCGTGTCTGTCGCACACACATGTACATCTTTTGCCGGTCCGACCCAATCTTCTTCTCGGTCCTTGGATTTTTGATTCAGAGCCACCGATCATATTACCGGTAACAAATCTTTGTTCTCCTCTTTATCCTCTCTCGATCCTTTACCTTTTGTTACACTAGTCGATGGCTCTAGAGTATCATCTCATGGTGTTGGAACCGTTAAACTTTTCCCTTCTTTAACCATTGATAATGTTCTTTATGTCCCTGGGTCTCCTTTTAACCTCGTTATCCATCAGTCGTCTAACTCGTTCTCTTGATTGTGTTGTTTCTTTTATCAACAATTTTGTGTGTTTACAGTGACCTGAGTTCGAAACGTGTGATTGGCACAGGATGTGAGTCTCATGGTCTTTATCATCTTTGTCCCTTTACACATGTTGGTGCAGTTATAGAGTCTCCTCTCTTCTCCATGCTCAGCTAGGTCATCCAAGTCTTGCCAAGTTACAGCAACTTGTCTCTGCCTTATCTAAATTGTCTAGTTTGGCATGTGAGTCGTGTCAATTAGGCAAGCATATTCGTACTTCCTTTCCTCGTAGTGTCACACGTGGTGCTTCGTCCCCTTTGCCGTGGTTCACTCGACATTTGGGGACCTAGCCGCGTTAAGTCTACTTTAGGTTTTCAATACTTTGCTACTTTCATTGATGATTATTCCAGATGCACTTGGTTATTTTTGATGAAAAATCGTTCTGAATTATTTCATATCTTTCAAACTTTTTTTAATGAAATTCAAACTCAGTTCGGTGTTTCCATTAGAGTTTTGCGCAGTGATAATGGTCATGAATATATTTCTCATTCTTTTAAACAATTCATGGCTTCTCATGGTATTTTGCATCAAACTTCTTGTGCTTATATACCTCAACAAAATGGTGTAGCTGAACGTAAAAATAGACATCTTATTGAAACAACTCGCACTCTTTAATTCATGGAGAGGTTCCTCAGCATTTTTGGGGTGATGCTCTTCTTACCGCATGTTATCTTGTTAATCGCATGCCATCTTCGGTTCTAGATAATAAAATACCTCATTCCATTTTATTCCCTCATGAACCACTTCATCCCTTACCTCTAAAAGTTTTCTGGTCTACATGTTTTGTTCATAATTTTAGTTCTAGTCTTGACAAGCTTTCTCCTAGATCACATAAATGTGTTTTCTTAGGGTTTACAAGATCACAAAAAGGATACAAATGTTTTTCTCCTTCTCTTAACCGTTATTTTGTGTCTCGCATATGTCACCTTTGATGAGTTCTCTTTTTATTTTAAAAGTCAATCTTCACCTCTCGTCTCCATCCAATCTTGTCAACACTCCTAGTACATTTAATGTTCCCGTTGTTTGTGACCCTCTAACCGTGTCTTCTTCACCATTAGATTCTACTTCGCAATCAGCTTCTTCTTCACTGCCTCTTCAGGTTTATAGTTGCCGAAACCAATCACAACCACCACCATGTGACTCTACTCAAGTGCCAACTACTCTGTCTCCTCCGGATGTGACACCTGAGTCTGACCTTCCCATTGCCCTCTGAAAAGGTATCTGTTCTACATGTAATCCCTCTCCTCATTATATTAGTTTGAGTTATCATCGACTGTCATTACCTTTTTATACATGTCTTTCCTCTCTTTCTTCCGTGACCATTCCAAAACCGTCCGTGAAGCTTTAGCCCATCCTGGTTGGCGTCAGGCCATGTTAGATGAACTAAGTGCTCTTCATAATAGTGGAACTTGGGAATTGGTCTCGTTACCGTCTGGGAAATCTGTTGTTGGTTGCAAGTGGGTGTTTGCTATCAAAGTTGGACCTGATGGTACTATTGATCGCCTCAAAGCTCGTCTTGTGGCCAAAGGTTATACTCAAATTTTTGGGTTGGATTATGGAGATACCTTTTCCCCTGTGGCAAAGATGACTTTTGTTCATTTATTTATCGCCATGGCCGCTCTTCAACAATGGCCTCTTTATCAACTAGATGTTAAAAATGCTTTCCTCAATGGTGATTTGCAAGAAGAAATCTATATGGAGCAACCTCCTGGGTTTGTTGCTCGGGGGAGTCTTCTCGGGATGGTATGTCGTCTTCATAAATCCCTATATGGCCTAAAACAGTCTCCTAGGGCCTGGTTTGGAAAGTTTAGCAAGGTTGTTCAACAATTTGGTATGACTCGGTGTGAAGCAGATCACTCGTCTTTTATCGACACTCAAGTGCTGGATGTATTTACTTGATAGTATATGTTGATGACATCGTTCTTACAGGTAGTGACAACCATGGCATCTCTCGCTTGAAACAACATCTCTGTCACCATTTTCGGACCAAAGATCTTGGCAAACTTAGATATTTCTTGGGTATTGAGGTGGCACAGTCCAATGATGGTATTGTTATATCTCGGAGGAAGTATGTCATGGATATTTTAGAGGAAACTGGGTTGATGAATTCAAAGTCTCGTTGATACGCCCATGGATCCCAATACTAAACTTTTACCAAATCAGGGGAGCTTATACCCGATCCCGAGCAAGTATAGAAGATTGGTTGGAAAATTGAATTATCTTACAGCTTACTCGTCCCAAAATTTCCTTTGCAAGTCAGTGTGGTAAGCCAATTTCTTAATTCCCCATGTGAAGATCATTGGAATGCAGCCATTCGTATCTTAAAGTATATTAAAGGATCTCCTGGAAAAGGATTGTTATATGATTCTAATAACCATACAAGAGTTGTTTGCTACTCGGATGCCGATTGGGCAGGATCTCCTTCTGGATAGAAGATCTACATCTCGGATATTGTGTCTCCATTAGTGGTAACTTGGTCTCATGGAAAAGTAAGAAACAAAGTGTTGTGGCAAGATCTAGTGCAGCAGCATGAATATAGAGTTATGGCCTCACTGCTTGTGAACTTGTTTGGCTCAAGCAATTGCTTAGAGAGTTACAATTTGGAGATGTCACTTGTGTGTGACAATCAGTCGCTCTTCATATTAGTTCTAATCCTCGTCTTTCATGAGAGGACCAAACACATTAAGATTGATTGTCATTTCATTCGAGAAAAGATTATGTCTCGGAGACATCAAGACCGAGTTTGTTAACTCAAGTGATCAGCTAGCGGATATTTTTACTAAATCTTTACAGGGTCCTAGAATTGATTATATTTGTAACAAGCTTGGCACATACGATTTGTATGCTCCAGCTTGAGGGGGAGTGTTAGATATTGTTTAGATATTATTTAATATTGTTAAGATATTGTTAGATATTAACCATAATATAAAACAATATCTTCTGTTTATTCTATTACTTTCAATTACTCTTTTAGTTGTATCTCTCTATTATAAATAGACTACCCTATGTGTGATTTATACACAAGGGAGATTAATCCCAAACTCTATTTCTTCTATATTCAACACACCCGTTAATATATATATTTACAGAGAATCTAAATCTTGTGTTTTATTTTCTCGCAAATTTTTTATAAACAATTGTTTAAATTTGTAAGAAACTTATTTCTTGTAATTCTAAAAAAAAAATTTACAATTCTGATAGAGAATTTCTAGTAGTGTTAAATTTAGAACAATTATTTTAATTCTCTTCATTTTAAAATAGTATATTTTTAGTTTTATTATATATATATATATATATATATATATATATATATATATATATATAAAGCACAAATGAGGCTCTTGGTTATTTTATTCTGTTGGAAAATGATTATATTCAAATTGAGGAACTAAAAAAATCTACTTTTAGATTTAAAAAAAAAATTTAACTCAAACTTAAGAGACAAAAATATTGAAATCTAAATTAAACAAATAATGAGTTTAGATTTAATTTTGATACCTAATTTAAACATTATAGAATGACTATAATAGATCATTCTTCTTGTTTAAAAAATTAATATATAATAAAATGTTAATGTAATATACACTAACAATTTATTTTCTATTAAAAAACAATATTAATAAAAATACCTTTAATATTCAATATTTTTTATCTGTAAAAAAATAGCGTTTGCATTGTTGAAACATACAAGGATATGAATGTTGAACATACATGGATATGAAGCCTATAGATTTTGATGATGATTCAAGAACAAAGGAAGTAAAGATTTGAAGACTTGTAATATGATGTAATAACTCTGTTTTGATGATTTTAAGTCTGTAATATTAGAGTCTAAGATAGTCAGCACATAGTCTACTCTTTAGAAGCTTCAAAAACTCATTTTTATAAAAAACGTACTGGATTAATCGATTAAAAGACAGGATAATCATTATTACAGAGAGAAAAACCATTTTTTGTATCAGCTCTCTGGAATAATCGATTAAAGCTCATGTTAATCGATTAACAGGGCTGTTAATCGATTAATAGGGCAAATAATCGATTAAAACGCGTGGATATGGGTTCTTGTTGATTTTGGCTCTGTAATAATCGATTAACACTCAAGATAATCGATTATTTCAGTCAGATATGTATTTTGAATTTCAAAATTGGACCAAGTTTCAAAAACCCTAGTCCCAATTTACCAGGTTTCGAAAATCCCCAATTCCCAAACCCTAATTCATCTACTTAAGGTTCTCTAAGGCTCTCTGCAAATTGAACAACCTTTTTCAAACAAAAGTTGAGAGCTGTGACTGCCAGAGAATTGTTTGTTGGAGGAAAAATGAGCTTTTGGAACCTAGTGTGGGCTAGAAGTGATAAGAATCACTAAGTGGGTTTTCTTGGTGGATTGTGTGTTGTGCCATCTCTAGGGAAAGTTGTTCTTCATCTCTTGTGTGACTCAAGAGAGGTGTTTTCGTTACCTTATCTTTTTAATTGTTATCTGTTTGTAAAATTGTGATTATAGTGACAGCGTTAATCCTCTATTTGAGTGATTAGCAACTGGACGTAGGGTCTTTTGATCAAAACCAGTATAAATCATCTGTGTAAGATTCTATCCTTGCTCTATTTAATTTACACAGCATTTTTAATCGGTAAAATTTGGAGAAATTTTTTAAAACCCTAATTTTTGTTAAGAAACCAATTCACCCCCTCTTGGTTTTTGTTCGAATACGCAAACATTCCGCTGCGTGATTCTAACAAGTGGTATTAGAGCTTGCTTTGATAGTCATTCAATTTTTCAAAAATGGCCGGACAAAATCAAACGTTTGCCGAGGGTGCTTCTATCAATAGACCCCCACTTTTTGCGGGTCAAAATTATCCTTTCTGGAAAGTTAGAATGCAAATCTTTTTAGAGTTTTTTGATAGAGGTGTTTGGGACGCTATTTTAAATGGTCCCTATATTCCTAAAGTTTCTGAAAACGGAGTAGATGTTCCTAAACCATTTTCTAGATGGATGATGGAGGAAAATAGAAAATCTCAATTTGATGTTAGGGCTAGAAATATAATTTCATCTGCGTTAACCCTTGATGAGTTTTACAGGATCTCCATTTGTAAAAGTGCTCAAGAGATGTGAGAAATGTTGAGAGTGACCCACAAAGGTACCGACGACGTTAAGAGAGCACGGAAAAATTCTCTAATCCAAGAATATGAGATGTTCTGAATGCAACAAGGAGAAACGATCTTTGACGTTCAAAAGTGTTTCACACACATTGTGAACCATCTCACTGGATTAGGTAAAAATTTTTATGTTGATGAATTAAATGTGAAAATCTTGAAATCTTTGGATAGGAACTGGAAACCTAAAGTGACGGCTATCATGGAGTCACAAAACCTTGCCACAATGTCTATGGCGACGCTCTTTGGAAAGTTGAGAGAGCATGAGCTTGAACTAGGAAGGCTAAATGATGAAGAAGGTCATCACCAAAAGAGGAACTTAGCCTTCAAAACTGAAATTTCCAAAGGTAAGAGTAAAAAGGAAGAAGAAGACTCGGAGAATGGAGAAGAAGAATTGAGTCTTATGATAAAGAAATTTACCAAATTCATGAAGGCCAAAGGGAAACATCCATTCAAAGGTAAGGGAAAGGTAAGAGAAAATACTTCCTTAAATATCAAATGCTATGGTTGTGGTGAAACAGGACATGTGAATATTGAATGTCCAAACAAGAAGAATGAAGATAACAAAGGCAAAAAATTCTTCAAGAAGAAAGCTTACATCGCTTGGGACAATAGTGATTCGAGTTCGGAGTCAAGTGATTCGAAAATAGAAGCTAACATTTTCTTGATGGCAAATGATAATATATCTTCTGACTTTGAGGTTAGTGATTCCGACTCATCTTCAAGTGATGATGAAAATAATTTTGATGAATTACAAAATGCATATGAAGAGTTGTTTAATGCTTTTAAGGACTTGAAAAATGAATACAAAGCTGTGAAAAAGAGTTTGAATAGATCCAAAAAAGAGGTGGAGTCCTTAAAAACGAAAATTGCATGTTTAGAGGAAAAGGAAACCTTAGAAATGAAAATTGCATGTATAGATGATAATGATAATAAGAATATAGCATGTGCATCATGTAAAGAGTATGAATATGATATTGATATACTTAATCATTTGCTTGATAAAGTCGAGAAGGAGATAAGTAATTATAATAAGGATAAAGTTGTTATTGCTCAAAATAGAGAAAACCATCATGTTCCTTTGAAAAAGCCTAAAATTAAAAATAGAAGAGTATGGGTTGAAAAAGGAACTAAAGCGTCTATGGTTAGAAATGTATCATATTCAAAAACTACATCTAAAGCATGCTTTTATTGTATGAAACATGGTCATACTTCAAATAGATGTAAAATTAAACATTTTAGTGTTCCTAAAGGAAAATATATTTGGGTTCCTATAGTTAAATAATTTGTTTGTCTCTAACCCCAAGGACCCAAAAGTAATGGGGACCTAAGTTTACTATGTTCTTGTTTTATAGGAAACTTTCAAATCAAAGAAGTCTATGTGGTATCTTGATAATGGATGCTCAAAACATATGACCGATGACAAAACGAAATTTGTAAGTTTCAAAGCTAAAGAACAAGGATATGTAACCTATGGGGACAACAACAAAGGAAAGATACTTGGAATTGGAAATATAGGTGGTGCAAACACTTTGAAGATAAAGGATGTGCTTCTTGTTGATGGGCTAAAGCATAATCTCCTAAGTATAAGTCAACTTTGTGACAAAGGATTCAAGGTAATCTTTGAAAGTAAATTTTGTACCATACATTTGATAGATTCCGAAAATGTAGCATTGAAAGGCATTAGGCATAACAATATATATTTGATTGATTTGGATTGTATACATGAAACTAGTTGCCGCCGCCGTCAAAACGAGGGCGGTCGGAGCGACGTGATGGTTCCGACTTTCCAATTTTTCGCGTTTTTATTGGTGGTTACATCACCTTTAGGTTGTCCGATAACCGGGCTGAACCTAGGGGCGAGGTTTTTGAAAGAGCGTTCTTGGATTGTCCGATAACCGGACTAAACCAAGAACTAGTTTTTTAAGGGTTCTATGGAGTCGCCACCGACGTTTTTACCGGAAACATCAAAAAAGGAGTTAAAAAGGCGTTGGTTTTCGAAAAACCAACTTTGGTCATTAGAACCAGAGTTGGGTAAGGGAGTTAGTTACGTGTAAGGGAAGTGTTAGTTCCCTTACGATGCCCCTTTCGGGTTCCCTATGATAGGCTAGCTACTTAAAAATAATTAAACCGGTGAAAATACGCTTTTACCCTTTTATTTGCAGAATTTTAAATTATGACTACATGGCCATAATTCCTATTACATAATTAAAATAAAGCGGTAAAGTAGAGAGAGAGAGTAGAAACCTTCGAAGCAAGCTTTCTATTAATTCTTTGATAATTAGGGTGCTATATGGCAGCCCTTCACTCTACACAACGTCGGAAACCTCTCGAAACGCTAAAAAACACTCTTAGAAACACTCAGAAACTCCGGAAATGCTTCGGAGGGGTTCTAGAGAGAGAATTTGAAGAGATTTCTAGAGAGAAGGAGGAAGAGCTCCTGGAAATGAGGGGAATGGGGACCCTATTTATAGGGATTCACGTCTGTCAGGTCGAGATGGGTCGTCTCGTCTGACAAGGTCAAGACGGCGGTCTCGCCAGTCGAGACGGCGGTCTCACCTTGCAGGAATAGCGAGACGGCGGTCTCGCCATCCGCGCAAGGCGAGATGGCGGTCTTGACCTTAAGAGGCGAAAATCTTTATTTTTGAGCCAAAAATCCCTCCTATCCTAGTATGGGGCCTAATAGTCTCTCCTAATGGCTTTTTAGGCTTCATCCATCTTCGAAAAGGAGGTCTTCTGGTCTTTATTATGAGGTCGGGCAAGATTAGGGGTCTACAGCTGCCCCCCCTTTACCCGACTAGTCGATTGCTGGTCTGCTGTGCCAAGGAGATCGATTGGAGGGTAAAGGAGTTGACCCTCTTACCCGGTTGTCCTTCAGACGTCCCGACTTGCGGCGGTTAATCTTCTAGAAAAAGGTGTGCTTCCAGGATGCTTCTTATGGTGATAGCTGATCCTCTCGGCTGATAAGTACGAACCCCTATCTGGTTTTGACGAGTATGAACCCTTGCCCGGTAAACCCTCTTTTGTAAGGCCTGATGAGTATACACCCCCATCTGGTGTTTGACGAGTATGAACCCTCGTCCGGTAAGCCCCCTTTTGTAAGGTCTGATGAGTATACACCCCCATCTAGTGTTGTGCCTCCGGATGCTCCTTCTTGCGGTAGCCGATCCTTTGGCTATGGTGGCGGCTTACTGCTCTAGCTCATGCGTCGTTTGTTGAGATGCCTTTGGTTTGGTTGTCCGGTCTGTGCCGGGGATTTTATTGGTGTTCACCCAGCTTTATTGATTGCTAGGGATTCTTTGTTTGTTGATTTTTTGATGGTAATCACCTGACTCTTGCTGGTTGGTCAGGTGGGCTTTGTTTGTGGTTTGACTTGGTTGTCGAATTCTGTTGGTCAAGGTGATGGCTTGTCTTAATCCTGCCTATTTCTCGCGATTTTATCTCTTTTTTCTCGTGATTTAGGATTTTGGCTCTTTTCTTGAGCGTACGTCTTTTTACTCTTTAGCTTTCTTTTTTTTGTTACGCTGACTTTTGAAAAAAGGGTGGCAACGAATGCATGAAATAAAAAATTTATTCATAAGGGAAAATTTTATTACAGCCATTTTTTCAAGTACTATCCCTAAGGGCTATCTTCTGGAGACGATTCATGATAGGGGAATTGCTGGTACATATGTTCCCGGAATTCTGCTTGCTCCCGGGCTTCATTGCGGTATTCTTGCTGGAATGTTGTCCAGTCTTGCCGCATTCCCTGCTGATACTGGTACATCGTCTCCAGCCGGGTGCCAAAGGCTTCCTGCCTTAGGGAAAGTTGCTCCTGCCGCACAAAAATTTGATCGAATTGCTGGCGCAGATCGTAGATGTTGCGGTTTACGCCAGCAAAGTCATCTATGTATTGCGGTGGTTGTTGGTGCTGATGTGGCTACTGGAAGTCAGGAGGTGTTGGGAGATCGTGCATCGCCACGATGTCCTGGAGGTCCAGCACGAAATCCAGCGAGGGATGAAGGACCAACTGGGTCCCACGGCGTATCAGCATCCCCATGCTGACCAGAATTGACCCGTTAATGGATTCGGATCATAGGCTGGAGGCCAGCTCTTCCCGACCAGCGCACCCCCATTTCTCTGCCAGGGAAGTGATAAGAGGAGCCATGAGGACGGCTCCCACTGGTCTGCTCCCTAAGTCCTTAAGGGCCCTCAGGAAGAAGTAGTCAGGGTTGCAGCGTCGCCTCTGGCTCATGCAGTAAAGTACGAAGAGGTCTGGGAGGGTTACCTTACCCTGGCTCTCCTTCCTCCCGTGGACAGTCCCAGCCAGCAGTTTGTTGCAAATGCGTAGGGCTGGGGGGAGTGTCGACCCCTTCATCAGCGTGGGCAGCGTGGGCGACCTGGTGAGCTCCTCCCACATTTCGGCGGCGGTGAGGTTAGTGGGACGGCTGCAGATGGCCTCCCAGTACTCCCGAGTTAGCACGTCCTCGGGCCGGATGAACCCAATGCTCACATTGAATTTGTCGAGGGTGGTAGTCTGGTACGTCCCTCCCATGAAATAGTTTACCATCTTGGTTGGTGGCAAGCCCGGGACCATGGAGGGAGCCTCGGCGTAGGAGATGGAGGCCAGAAACTCCAGTACCGCTTGAGGGTACACGTGGGTAGGTGGAGGCTGCAGCAGGAAGCCCCACCCAATGCTATCTATGTGGGCCCGGACATCGTCCTCCCACCCAAACTCGGTGAGGATGCCGAAGTCAAGCCTGAGCATGGGGTGCCACGTATAACCCCGGATGTGCTTGAGACAGGCTAGGTGCTGCGGCGAGAGCTGAGTAGGATCTTGGGGGGATGGTGCCGAGGAACTGCTAGCGCCGGCAGTGCCTCTTCTCTTCCTTGACTGACTTTTACCGAACATTTTGGCCAGAAAGTGCTCGGAAGTGAGATATCTGAGAGTTGGAGATTCTGGGGTGCAGAGGAGTTGTGAGGGATCCTCCATACGCTTCCTCTATTTATAGGGAAAAATTTGATTTCGGGACCACCGTTTGGGAAGTCGAGACAGCGGTCTCGAATTTGCACAAGTCGAGACGGCCGTCTGGAACCTCGAGACGGCGGTCTCAACTTTGGTCTAAAACGAGACGGCCGTCTCGCCAAGCGGGACGGCCGTCTCATTTTTTGCAGAGTCGAGACGGCGGTCCCGATTTGCTGGAGACCGAGACGGCGGTCTGGGAATTCCGGATGGCTGTCTCGAATTTTGGGGTTTTTTTTTTTTTTTTTACAAAGGAAATAGGACCTGGTTCAAAAACATTTTTTATGCATGCAATGTTTTCATGTTTGATGCCCTATAATGCCTATTTTAGTTAATTTTTCAGAAGGATTTCACTGACGTGTCTTGTAGCGTCGAATGCCCTCTGATCTGTACTCTTGTGTTTGGCTATACCATGCCGGACCTTTTGTGACCGAAGGATAATTGGTTTTTTCCTCTTTTCCTTTTCTTTTTTTTCTTTTGTAGAGCACTCTTGGCCATGTAGTGTCCCTCTTTCTCCACTCTAGGGATTTCAATCCTCTTGTTGACTATACGCCTCCATATTCCCAAATTAATTATTAGAATATTGTTTGTGAGGGTCAAGAGAGAAGAAGTAAAGGAGCGAACTCAATGGTTTGTGTTTTAGAAGGTTGATTTTCATTTAGAAAGTGGTTTTTGTAAGCATGGCTAGCTAGGGTTAGGCTTAGGTGTTTAAGCTTTTCGTCTAAGCAAACGTTTCCCCCCTTTTTTGTACTCGTGCCTTAGTTTTTATTTCCATTGCTTTTCTATGGCTAATTGATTTTCCTAGATCGCCCTTTGGGTTTTTGAACTAGGATATTGTGCTTTGGCCCTAACTTTTGCCTAGGTTCTCTCTTTTTGAATTTTTGAGGAATCCTAGCGGATCTTATTTTGTAACCCTAACTTTTGCCTAGACTACCCTTTATTTTTGTTCGGGTATCCTACCGGGTTGACCCTATTTTTTTTGCGTATCCCCCTTGGTGGGTTTCCTACCGGGTATTTTGCCCTTCTTTCTTTATGGCCTTTGGCTTCTATGGGCTTTTTCTTTTTTGTATTTATTTTTTTGTTCACAATATTGGCGAAGCATGACTTTCTTTATGGCGAGGTGAAGTCTTATTTGGTGCTTCTAATCAACTAGTTTGATCGTAATGGCAATGGTGAATTTCGGTTAATTTAGACGCGCCTTTTTTATTCTTCTTTTTCTTTTCTGTTTACTTAGACGAGGTTATTGTGAGGTCTAGTCAAAAAATAGCGAGAAAAGAAGCAGATTGTAAGAAGTATTCTTTATTAATTAATAAGGGAATATGTGCCCTAAAATGCCCGGGGGTCAGGCTAGCCCCGGGGGATAATCTCTAACAATCATGGGGTTTACATCCCTTAAATGAAGAAAAAGATTTCCTAATGACTAGGGTAGCTCTTGATGCTTGCACCCCTCCACTTCAGAAATTTTGCTTGAGTGTGCGGAGGGGAGACTTCCCTTTCCCTCTTTCTGTTCGGCCCTTAGTAGGGTCATATCCTAGGCCATGCTTGAAAGGATTATCTTGAAATTTTGGGGGTTCCCTCATGCCTTGGGAATCTGCCCCCAATCCTTGGCCAGGATGGTAGCCATGCTTCATCATCATGCGGGCTACCTTCGTGTTTTTGGGAAGTCTTTCTATATTGGCAATTTCTAGCGCTTGAAAAGATGTTTCAAGGGCCTCTTTAGTCGCATCCACATAGGGTTGGGTGGACGGTCCACTGATCAGGATATCATCTTCTGCTTGGACCGTGACCAATTTGTCGTCCACTATGAACTTGACTTTCTGGTGGAGCGTCGAAGGTACTGCCTTAGCGTCATGAATCCAAGGCCTGCCAAGGAGACAATTGTATGCTGGAGTAATGTCCATTACATGGAAATCGACATTGAAGATAGTGGGTCCAACTTGGATTGGCAAATTAACCTCTCCCACTACTTCTCGTTTTGATCCGTCGAAGGCTCGAATGATAGTGCTGCTTGGGCGCAGACGGGTTCCTTGGATAGTCAACTTGTCCAGTGTGCACTTGGGCATCACGTTCAAGGATGACCCGTTATCCACAAGAACTTTGGCGATGAGGTACTCCTTGCACTTGATGGAAATATGCAAGGTCTTGTTGTGGTTTGACCCCTCGAGGGGGAGTTCTTCCTCTGTGAAGGTGAGGTGATCGCTTGCCATAATGTAACCGACGATCCTCTCAACTTTTTCTTGGGATATGGAGTGAGGTACATGCGCTTCTCTCAAGACCTTCAGCAGGGCGTTTCTGTGCGGTTTCGAGCTCATTATTAGAGATAACAACGTTATCTTTACAGGTGTGCGATTGAGCTGGTCTATAATGGAATACTCGCTTTGCCTTATGAACTGGAGTAATTCCTCTGTCTCCTCCTTGGATTCCTTATTTTCTTTTTCCTCTTCGGTCTTTTTATTTTTTCCTTTATTTTTGGGGACTTCTTCTTGCGAGTCCTTGGGGGAATACATTCTTCCACTTCTTGTCATGCCCCCAATACCGGCTATATTCGTGATATCCTCTTTTATTGGTGAAGATTCCCCGTATCTCCACGGTACAGCTTTATTTGATTCGTAGGGGAAAGGACGTGGCATAAAAAGTCGCACTGGTGTCCTTGCCCCCTCTTTCTTATTTTTGAGGACCAACAGTCGAGGCTTATTTTCCTCTTGTGATGAGTCAACCGTTGGAGAGAGCTTGATTAGGAGTGGCTTTCTCTCCATTCTTCTGATTTGGAAGACGTGTTAGTTAATCCTTCCTTTTTATTATCTTATTTATTAAGCGTGAAAGGAGGGGAAATTAAATATGCAGATGAATGATATGCATGCAAGTAGACAATTGTTGAATAAAAGAAAATTTTCATTTATCCGTTAGAAGGTGTACATTCCCATACTCCATACTACGAAGCAACTTTTGGCAAAAATGGAAAAGCCTAAAGAAACCCACAGGCGAGTCTTGATCTCTATGCAATTCTCTTTCGGCTTCCCGGACGTGACGAGCTAGTGCTTCACTTTGCTTCTGGACTGCCTGGCTCATGTCTTCATTGTACTTTTGAGCCTCTTTGATCTTCGCCTCTTGATGGATGACCAAGGCTTGCAGGTCATCGAGTTTTGCAAGGGATCGGTCTTTTTCTTGAAGTACTTGGCTGTACTGAGCTAGCCCATCTCTTTCTTTGCAGTGTAGCTCAGCGAGACTTTTGTTGAGTCTCCGATTGGCCTCCCACTCTTGGCGTATCTCTGACCGAGTCTTGGTAAGTTCTTGCAGCAACTCCTTGATCATCTGAGCTTGTTCTGCTGATTCGGCCTCAAGGCGTGCTGACTTGGCCGTGATTT
Organism: Sphenostylis stenocarpa; assembly: GCA_963425845.1. Taxonomy (NCBI): domain Eukaryota; kingdom Viridiplantae; phylum Streptophyta; class Magnoliopsida; order Fabales; family Fabaceae; genus Sphenostylis; species Sphenostylis stenocarpa. Next base: position 22,283,718 of record OY731398.1, read on the forward strand.
CTTGTAGTTGGCTATCCGAGTCGGTTCTGGCAGCTTTGGATGCTCGGATAGCTTGCTCGATAGAGTCAGCACACTGACCCTTGAGGCGCTCTATTTCATGATCCTTTTTCTTGCATTGCCTTTGCAGACCAACGATGGTGAGGATAGATTCTTGCTCTCTCTCTTCAAGGGCCCTCATCTGGGCTCCCATGATTTCTATCCTTTGGGTCAAGGCATCGACTTGGGCTTGCAGCTCTTCACTGTTAGCGCTTGTAATGAGTGAGGTGGATGGTGGAGGCATCCCTCTTCTTCTTCTCCACACCTCATAGTCACTGGAGACAGCCACTCGAGCTTTTCCTAGTTCTCTGTCTCCCATAAAGACTAGTTTCTCCCATGCTTTTCTCACGGCTAGTGAGTTGGCGATTGCGCATGGGTCTCCGAAGAAACATAGTCCTCCGAGTTCCCCTCGAGAAATCGTAGTTTGGGTTCTCATGAGTTATCTCATAGCTACTCTAGGTGAGTAGGCTATGCAACCCCTGAGTCCTATCAAGGGTACGTTCGGATAATCTCCGCATCTGATGAGGACCGGGCCGGGTCGGAACCAAGGGCAGACCCAGGATAAACTGTTGGCATCCAGGCGTTCCAACTCGTCCCTCCACTCTGAAGTTAAGCGTCGTTGGAGAGGGATTTTGGAGAAGCTTCTCAAAGGATCGGGGAACATCCCCATGTGACTGGAGGCGTAAAAATGTGTAATGCCCCACACAAATAGTAGTGAAGAGCAGCAACGAAGTGTTTTTCCTTGCTTCTGGTGGCAGAAATCCACCGAGAGCAAGGTGTCGGCAAGAATTGCAGGCAAGGGACTCTTCGAGTTCACGTCCCAGGCGAAGAAGGCGTCCATGACGGTTTGATCCACTGTGTCGAGGTGGAAGGGAAACAAGATTGTTCCGAATATGATTAAGGCCAGGGATTTGTTAAAAGCAACCTATTCTGCCCTTTCAGCCAAAATGGACAGGTGGTCTTCTAACATTGAGACCTTCCAACCCTGGACATTCCATTTTCCTATCAGGGTAGTCTGCTGGAATGGCAGTTGAATGATGGCAGCGACTTGTGCTGCAGGAGTATATGCCCCGTGGCGGATATGGACCCCGGCTGATTTGGGCCATTTCAACATGATTTCATACTCCTCTAAGGTGGGCACCATGTCAAACTGCGGAAATTCGAAGCAGCGCAGACTGGAGTTCCAGAAATGAACTAATACCCTGACGAAGACTTGGTCGACACAGATCTTCAACAGGTCGAGAATCCGTCCATAGGATTTCTCAAAGTCAGAGCGGACCTCTGGTGGCATTGTCGCGCTTAGCTGTTCCAATTTCTCAGTATGGTATCGGGGAATATCCACCTTCTTCAATTGTCTACTAGTCCCCTCCATTTTCTAAAACCAAAATGCATGTTTTATGAAAATGATGCTTATTGGATGAATGCGAATGTTTATTTTTTATCATGTTTTGTATGATGCATTTTTTTGAGAAATAAACTACCTATATGAGGGTAATGTTTTTTGAACAAGGTCCCATTTATTGTTTTGGAATCGGATTTTTGTTTTATTTTTATTTTTATTTTATAGTCTTTTATCTCTTCTGTCGGACTGCGTGGCTACTTAGCTTACAAAGAACCTGAAACCAGGCTAGCTAAAAGGCAGACTGTTCGAGATAAAAAGTGGCTTTATGCGAAAGAATAGTTTACGTCCCTTATCTCTTCTGTTAGACTGCGTGGCTACTTAGCTTACAAAGAACCTGAAACCAGGCTAGCTAAAAGGCAGACTGTCCGAGATAAGGGTGTTTATTGCAAAAGAATTTTTTGATTTTTTGTGATTTTTGTTGTTTGGTTATGCTATGCAACAGACAAATGCAACAAACATATGCACACACAATTCGAACATCCACGAACAGGCGAGAAGTCGTTTTAATCACGAGGTAGGATTTTCCTGCAGAAAAGTGCATTGGCGAAGGTAGGTTCTAACTGTTCTCACCAAGGCTAAGGCCCCCAAGGTGCCCCCATTATAGGGTCCCCACTCTCCAGCCTTCCAACCATGCTTAGCACTAAGGCCATAGTCAGTCTTTGTGCCAAAAGAGGAAGGTTATCACCTTGAGTGGTGGTTTCCGATCACACTGGTGGGCACAAGGCCATCACTACAGCGAACCGTACCTGCCACCCACTCCCTATGGATTTCTCACTTGCCCCCGGGTATAGAGGGAACTGTTGTGTGCAAGGGTTTGTGTACAGTTTGTATTTCAAACAATTGCATAAGCATAAACAAACAACAATTATTAAAGTCAAACATTAAAACATGTTATAATACAAGGTAGGGTAAAAGCGTTATTTTCTTGGTTTATTTATTTTTAAACTAGCCCATCACTAAATGGGATCAACTCTCTAGGCTTCCCCAGTGGAGTCGCCATCTGTCGCCGCAGTCAAAACGAGGGCGGTCGGAGCAACGCGATGGTTCCGACTTTCCAATTTTTCGCGTTTTTATTGGTGGTTACAACACCTTTAGGTTGTCCGATAACCGGGCTGAACCTAGGGGCGAGGTTTTCGAAAGAGCGTTCTTGGATTGTCCGATAACCGAACTAAACCAAGAACTAGTTTTTTAAGGGTTCTATGGAGTCGTCACCGACGTTTTTACCGGAAACATCGGAAAAGGAGTTAAAAAGGCGTTGGTTTTCAAAAAACCAACTTTGGTCATTAGAACCAGAGTTGGGTAAGGGAGTTAGTTACGTGTAAGGGAAGTGTTATTTCCCTTACGACGCCCCTTTCGGGTTCCCTATGATAGGCTAGCTACTTAAAAATAAGTAAACCGATGAAAATACGCTTTTACCCTTTTATTTGCAAAATTTTAAATTATGACTACATGCCCTAATTCCTATTACATAATTAAAATAAAGCGGTAAAGTAGAGAGAGAGAGTAGAAACCTTCGAAGCAAGCTTTCTATTAATTCTTTGATAATTAGGATATATTGCAGCCCTTCACTCTACACAGCGTCGGAAACCTCTCGAAACGCTAAAAAACACTCTTAGAAACACTCAGAAACTCCGGAAATGCCTCGGAGGGGTTCTAGAGAGAGAATTTGAAGAGATTTCTAGAGAGAAGGAGGAAGAACTCCTGGAAATGAGGGGAATGGGGGCCCTATTTATAGGGATTCGCGCCTGTTAAGTCGAGACGGGCCGTCTCGTCTGACAAGGTCGAGACGGCGGTCTCGCCATCCGCGCAAGGTGAGACGGCGGTCTCGACCTTAAGAGGTGAAAATCCTTATTTTTGAGCCAAAAATCTCTCCTATCCTAGTATGGGGCCTAATAGTCTCTCCTAATGGCTTCTTAGGCTTCATCCATCTTCGAAAAGGAGGTCTTCTGGTCTTTATTACAAGGCGGGGCAAGATTAGGGGTATACACTAGTATAACATGCTTAGTTGCTAAGGAAGAGAACCCATGGTTGTGGCATAAGAGAGCGGATCATATAAATATGCATCAATTAAACAAATTAATTTCAAAGGACTTAATTGTTGGTTTGCCTAAGTTAAAATTTGAAAAAGATAGGTTATGTGATGCATGTCAAAAAGGTAAACAAGTAAAATCATCATTTAAATCAAAGAATGTTATTTCCACATCAAAACCTTTAGAATTATTACATTTAGATTTATTTGGTCCTTCTAGGATAAAAAGTTTTGGTGGAAATTATTATGCTCTTGTGATTGTTGATGACTTTTCTAGATATACTTGGACATTTTTCTTAACATTGAAAAGTGAAGCTTTTAAAGTCTTTAGGAAGTTTGCAAAGAAAATTCAAAATGAGAAAGACTTACAAATTAAAGTTTTAAGAAGTGACCATGGTGGTGAGTTTCAAAATGAAAGGTTTGAAAATTATTGTGAGGAAAATGGAATTTTGCATAATTTTTCTGCACCTAGGACTCCCCAACAAAATGGTGTAGTAGAAAGGAAAAATAGGTCACTAGAGGAACTTTCTAGAACAATGTTAAATGAATCAAATGTTCCTAAATATTTTTGGGCTGATGTTGTGAGTACTGCATGTTATGTTTTGAATAGAATGCTTATTAGGCCAATTATAAAATCAACTCCTTATGAATTATTAAATGGAAGAAAGCCTAATGTTTTCATTTGAAAATATTTGGATGTAAATGCTTTGTGTTAAATAATGGAAAGGAAAACTTAGGAAATTTTGACTCAAAAGCCGATGAGGGCATTTTCTTAGGTTATTCACTAACTAGCAAAGCATATAGAGTGTTTAATAGAAGAACTTTAAATGTTGAAGAATTTGTACATGTTACTTTTGATGAAATTGTAGACCTTGGGGGAAATCCTCTAGAGTCAAATAAAGAACTTGCGCGTGATAATGAGTACATAAGAGAGGCTCTTGATGAATTGTATTTGGAAGAAAATGAGCCTTCTCAACCAACTGAATTAGCAAAAGAATGACAATCACCAAGAGGACTTTCAATGGACAATATTATTGGTGATATCTCAAAAGGGGTAAGAACTAGAAATATGACTAATTTCTGCATGTCTGTAGTTTTTGTTTCACAGATAGAACCCAAAAGTGTTGAAGAAACACTCAAAGATGACCAATGGTGCATAGCAATGCAAGAAGAACTTAATCAATTTGAAAGGAATCAAGTCTGGGAATTAATTCCAAGAGAAGAATCACATCAAGTAATTGGAACTAAATGGGTATTTAGAAACAAACTTGATGAAGATGGAAATATAACAAAGAATAAAGTTATACTTGTTGCCAAAGGTTACTGTCAAGAGGAAGGTATTGATTATGATGAAACTTATGCTCTTGTTGCCAGGTTAGAGGCTATACGCCTACTTCTTGCTTATGCATCATTGATGAAATTTAAATTATATCAAATGGATGTTAAAAGTGCATTTTTGAATGGGTTTATTAAAGAAGAAGTATATGTGGAACAACCCCCTGGATTTGAATATTTTAGTTATCCTAATCATATTTTTAAATTGAAGAAAGCATTATATGGTTTGAAACAAGCTCCTAGGTCTTGGTATGAAAGATTAAGTAGTTTTCTAACTTCAAATGATTTTTCTAGAAGAAAAATTGATTCTACTTTGTTTATAAAGAAGGTAAAAGAACATATCTTATTGGTTCAAGTATATGTTGATGATATCATTTTTGGATCAACTGATAATTCTTTGTGTGTAGAATTTGCTAAGATAATGTAGGGAGAATTTGAAATGTCTATGATGGGGGAATTAACATTCTTCCTTGGACTTCAAATCAAACAACTTAAAGATGACATTTTTTTCTCTCAAACCAAAATACTGCAAAGATATTCTCAAGAAGTTTGGAATGGACACTTCAAAGGAAGCTAACACATCCATGGGAACTTCATGCTATTTAGACAAGGATGAATCAGGTTTAGAAATTAATCAATCTATGTATAGAGGTATGATAGGATCACTGTTATACTTAACTGCAAGTATACCTGATATTATGCATTTTGTTTGTGTGTGTGTTAGATTTCAAGCATGTCCAAAAGAATCTCACTTAACTGCAGTAAAAAGAATTTTAAAATATTTAAAAGAAACTACAGGTTTTGGTTTATGGTATCCATCTGAAGTTTCTCCTAGTTTAATAGGTTATTCTGATGCTGATTATGGTGGATGTAAAATAGATAGAAAGAGTATTAGTGGAACATGTCATTTGTTAGGATCATCATTAGTGTCTTGGCATTCTAAAAAACAAGCTTGTGTTGCTTTCTCCAATACTGAAGCTGAATATATTGTAGTTGGTAATTGTTGTGCTCAAATTTTGTGGATGAAACAACAATTAGAAGACTATAGTATCTTTCTAAGTGATATTCCATTAATGTGTGATAATACAAGTGCAATAAATCTTACTAAGAATCTAGTAATGCACTCTAGAACTAAGCATATAGAGATTAGACATCACTTCTTAAGAGATCATATTAGTAAAGGAAACTGTAAAATTGAATATGTCGATACAAAGCATCAATTAGCGGATATTTTTACTAAACCTCTTCCCAAGGATAGATTCTATGATCTTAGAAGAGACTTAGGAATATTAGAAATAGCTTAAAGTCTGCTTAATTAATCAATTTTTGCATGTTTGTAATGATATAATCGATTATGTAGGGTATTAATAGATTATCATGTGTCTAAACCTCAAAAATTTGATGATCTCTCTGGAATAATCGATTATTTGAAGTAATAATCGATTATCTGCACCTAAATGTCCAAAATCTGAAGTTACTCTTTGGAATAATCGATTATTTCAAGAATTAATCGATTAACTACTGATTTAATCGATTAACTGGTTGATTTAATCGATTAAATGGGTCTGTTGCTGGTTTAATCGATTATTTCAAGTTTTAATCGATTAAACTGGGCAGTTTTTGTGAACTAGCCATTTTCAACGACTCTTTTGGCTCCTCTTCACTCCCAAATGACCGTTTATGACCGTTGCACACATGGTTTATATATAGGAAGCCTTCATTTCACTTCCCCACACCTCAAACTCTTGTATCCAAGCATTCTAGCATCATATAAGCCTTCTTGTCTTCTCCTAACCTCACTTGTCTTCCAAAACTCTCTTGTTTTTCTTCTAATCCTAAAATGACCTCATCTTCCCGTGCTAAAATTCCCACTAGAAGAAGATCTGCTCCTGCCTCACATCCTCGTCCTAATTCTGTCGAAGGATGGATCTCAGATAATGAGGGCCGACAGGAATTTCTCACCTTTTGGAAGGAAAGAGGTATCATTACTTCAAAATTCATTATTGGTGATCAATTCATAAATAGAGGATTCAATTTTCCGAATCTTCTTGAAATTCAAGGAGTCCTCCCTTTTATCCAAATGCAAGGTACATACTACCCTGATTTAGTTAGGGTATTTTATTCTCATTTCAAATTTAGGGATCAAGTAGCCACTTCACGTGTCAAGGGTGTAACTATCATCCTTGATGACGATATATGGGAAAACGTTGCACATTTTCCTGTAAGAGATGATGCTATTAACATTTTTGCGGAGTTAGACAATTTTGACAGAATTATGGCTTACCGTTCTTTTCTCCGCAACCCCTCCATGGAGCTTGGGCGTCTTCTTCTATTTGGCCCATTAAAGAAGGAGGAACGTCTACTTCTGCATCTACTTGTCTTGATCTTATGTCCTTGGGCAACCAATCATGCCCAATGCTCATCCATAGATCTTTGCATTATTCATGCAATCATGAATAATGAACCAATCGATTGGGGCAGTCTTGTCACAATGACCATGCTGAAGGCGAAGCGTCATCCTACTTTTAAAATTCCCTATGCTCTTCTTATCTCTCGCATTTTAGAGTATAAAGGAGTGAATGTTGAAGGGAAACAAACGGTAAGAACCACAAACTTAAACCGAATGCTTGATAATACGTTGATTCAACTTCAAATGGTGTGAGTCAATAACATTTATGTTCACAAAGACGACGTTCCCAACATGGATGACAATGCTGAAGATTCTGACGAAGAAATGTCTCCTGCTGCTGAGTTTCCCTCTGAACATATTCATCATGTTGGAACATCTTCTTCTGCCCCTCCTGCATCTCGACAATCTATGGAAGAGATGTTGTTTGATATGAATAAGAAAATGCAAGAAGTTTTCACCCTTTCTGAAGTACGGCATGAGGAAATAATTCATCGTATCTCTGACGTAGATGATAGGGTCTGTAATCTAGAGGATAGGTTTGACGCTCAGTTTAATAGCGATGCCACTGAAGAGTTTTGATCTCTTCCACATATATCTTTGTTTGTAATGACGTTTCTTTATGAAATAAAATTTGTATTTCTTTGCTTTGTTTGAGGGAGAGTTATTTTTTTTAATTATGCATATATTAAGGGGGGGTTTTCAATTTTTTGATCATAATCAAAATAGGGGGAGAAATTTATTTAAAGCCTCTAATTATGTTTATTAAATATTATCTGGTATGTTTAATGTTTTGTTAGTATGACAGATAAAATAGGTTATTACAGGGCTTTAAAAGAAAATTTTGGTCATCATAAAAAAGGGGGAGATTGTTGAAACATACAAGGATATGAATGTTGAACATACATGGATATGAAACCTATAGATTTTGATGATGATTCAAGAACAAAGGAAGTAAAGATTTGAAGACTTGTAATATGATTTAACAACTCTATTTTGATGATTTTAAGTCTGTAATATTAGAGTTTAAGATAGCCAGCACATAGTCTACTCTTTAGAAGCTTTAAAAACTCATTTTTATCAAAAACACACTGGATTAATCGATTAAAAGACAGGATAATCGATTATTACAGAGAGAAAAACCATTTTCTATATCAGCTCTCTGGAATAATCGATTAAAGCTCCTGTTAATCGATTAACAGGGCAAATAATCGATTAAAATGCGTGGATATGAGTTCCTGTTGATTTTGGCTCTGTAATAATCGATTAACACTCAAGATAATCGATTATTTCAGTCAGATATGCATTTTGAATTTCAAAATTGGATCAAGTTTCGAAAACCCTAGTCCCAATTCACCAAGTTTCGAAAATCCCCAATTTCCAAACCCTAATTCATCTACTTAAGGTTCTCTAAGACTCTCTGCAAATTGAACAACCTTTTTCAAACAAAAGTTGAGAGTTGTGACTGTCAGAGAACTGTTTGTTGGAGGAAAAAGGGGCTTTTGGAACCTAGTGTGGGCTAGAAACGATAAGAATTACTAAGTGAGTTTTCTTTGTGGATTGTATGTTGTGCCGTCTCTAGGAAAAACTATTATTCATCTCTTGTGTGACTCAAGAGAGGTGTTTTCGTTACCTTATCTTTTCAATTGTTATCTGTTTGTAAAATTGTGATTATAATGACAACATTAATCCTCTGTTTGAGTGATTAACAACTGAACGTATGATCTTTTGATCCGCACCAATATAAATCATCTGTGTAAGAATATATCCTTATTCTATTTATTTTATATAACATTTTTAATCGATAAAATTTAAAAAAAAAATTTAAACTCTAATTTTTATTAAGAAATCAATTCATCCCCTCTTAAATTTTTCCCGATGCCCAAATATTCTCATTTGATTCTTACATGTATAATTATATAATTATGTATATCTCCTCAAATGTCTATTCTTTCACTTTTTAGATATGATTATGTAACTTTTCACTGTAGCTCAGGTAAAATTCAGAAAAAAAAAATCATGCCAATCAATCAATCACTTCTTGAAATTTTAACAGTTCACTATCGTCATCGCGTCTCAAACTTCATTCCAAAATTAATTTTGTCCTTACTTTCCCCAACATCGATAAATAACATCCATACTTTGTTTCTGTTTTTTTATTTTTTTATTTTTGGTGTGTATATCATCCATTGCTCCAACTTTGTCCTTCACACTTGAGGTGACTACATTATCTTCTCCGATTTTGATGGATCCGACACACCTCAAGTTTATTACACAAACAGTTATAATCAACCTCCATTTTCAATAACCCCCACTAATGTTTGATGTTTGATGCTCATTTGTCTCACCTTCCCATCATGTACCTATTTTAGGAGACACAACATAATTGTTGTCTCAATTTAATTTCATTTTGGGTCAACACTGGCATTTCCTGTTTCACATGGCTTTAGTTTTTACTTAAAAAGAAGTGGAAAAATAAAGGATGAAATGCACTTGCTATTGCAATTGCACCACCACCTTGGTCCATCACTATGTTTTGTACTAATATTTTTCTTATTTTTGTAAGAGAATCTACTTTTTTGAGTAATGCTTTGCTGCCTTACAAGAGAAAGCTGCTTTGAAAGGTAGAGGGCACGGTAGAAGAAGACAAACTATTACAAGAAAAATCGTGTTCTAGTTTAGGGTTTTTAATTTCATATTAGAGAAAAAAAATCACAAGGTTGATAATTATCTTTGAAGAGTATGGTGATGATGGTGGTGGTCACGCACCCATGTGTTTTATATCCTTTTTGTGAGATTAAAATGATTTTATAAGGTGTTGTGAATGAGAACAGTACTAGTTTAGTATTGACAATGAGATGGTGAAGTACCTATAATTTGTGACTTTTAGGGTACTTCAACTATGTAGTGTCGCTTAAACTAGTGTCAAGTGGGCCAATTAAATAGAATGTCTTCATCTTCTTCTTGCGACCAAGGAACCAAAAAGCTAAATAAAGCAAATTAATGGCAAACGTGGAAGCTCACTTTGAACACCTTCTTCTTTTACAAATAAATGCCTTAATCAGTTTCAATTTTTCTCATTTTCTTCATCCTAAAACTTCCATTTTTGTTTTCCTCCACGCTTCTGTTAAAACCTTCGAAATTTGCCATATTCACATGCCACCTACCATATGGACGGAGCACAACAATCACTACAATTTAAATACTATAATTTTAATGCATGGAAAGTATAACCCATTTTTATATTCTCAACTAATTATAAATTATATTATATATAAACTTTAAATAACGATTATAAATCTCAATAAATTGATCATACATATCGTTGTGTGACTATACGATAATATAGATTTTTTCATTGTCAATGCCTTTAAATTCATTTCTTCATAAAAAATCTCGTATTCAAACTTAAGTTTGCTTGAACGAAATTACAATACTATTCATCAGACTAGTATTATCATTCCTAAATATATTGGGATGCCATGGCCCCTACATAAGAACTCTATTCAGTGTATCATATTGTTTATCTTCTTATTTGGTGTCACAATATATTTATATGCATAAATATTTACACACCAAAGTTATTATACTATTTGATAATGATAGTTCCATTACTTTTTAAATATAAAATTACGTACACTATTTAAATTCTTAATATCTCTCACTTTTCATAAAAAAAAAACAAACAAACATAGTGTTGACTATATAATAATTAGATAATGAAGGCATATTAATTCTTCGCATCAAAATACTAGCTCTCTTTCACACGCGTGCACATAAATTAGTATGTGTATTGTACGTTGGTACATTGTTATCTATTGTTATAATACCCAGTTAAAATCTTAAAATGTATTCATTACCAACCACTGATAAAAAAAAATTGGGAAAATATTCAAAACCTATTTCACGTTTTAGCGTCTAAAAGAATAGCGATACGGAGCAAACTTTGGTTTGGCTAAAAAGCTTTTAATGAACCCTATAATAAGGACCAACCCATGGAAGCATAGTAAATATAGAATATTTGTGGGTACCTATTGATCATACACCATCCCTAGCTAGCTAGGGCATAAGAAGATATTAAATATATTAAGGATTAGAATTAGAAAATCCTAAACGGAGTGCATATCACTTTTGTGGGTGCTATTTCCCCCACCAAATCTCTTGTTTACGTAGAACCAAACAAAAAGGATCACCTAAGATAAGCAAACTTAGGAACAACCTCCTTCTTCACAAAAATGGAAGTGGGAGTTTCTGTTTTCTGTTTTTAATTAATGGAATCATTGCATCAAGGGAATATGTCTGGTATAATAATCGGGAAGCTATGTATGCTACTACTGGTGGGTTTCGTATATATTAGAATTTAGAGTGCACTTGACAAATATATTTTTGTTTTTCTACGTTGGAATTAATTTGATAATAGTTTTTGTCTTTGTTTATCAATAAACAAACTCAAAGGGAAAATTTTGAAATCACTTGATGTGAGGTCTGATTAATTCTTTTATTAGCTAGCTAATGAAGACTGCATATTATATGAAGATGCAAGGAGTATCCAGCTGTTATAAAATCTGTGTAACAATTAATCATTAATCATTTATCGTGTTGTTTAGATTCAGTTTGGTCATTTTGATTTATTTATTTTAAAAACAATTTAGGACTTTATCTTTTATATTTGACTTATATTTAGGTCTTTTATTTATCAAATTCGATCAATGTTGACCTTTAATAATGATCATCTTTTTTGTTCTGGATAGTTTAAAAACTTTTTTCTATTGATTTAGAATATGAAATTTGTCTGGTTAGATTGACATGGAAGTTATAAAAAACTTAATAAATATTTTTAGAATAAGTCATAAACAAAGTAAAATTAGAGTAACTACAAATAAAAAAAAAACTGAAAAATATTAAGAAACTATGTTTAGGCAGTCGTTAAACTATATTTTTTACACAATTTTCACGTTTTTTCTTAGTTTGAAAATCAAATTTCATGTTTTTATGTAGAAAATTTAATGGTATGAATTTCATGCTTTGAAAAAGGAAATATTGAATCAAATTTAATATAAAAAAAACATTTTTTAAAAGATAAAAATTAAAAAAAAATTGAAAGGTATATAGGGGAAATATGTAGTTACAAACTTAGGTAGGGTTGATCCAATCACAACTTTTGATATTACACAATCAACCATGTTAGTGGAGTGTAGTTGTGGAAAGATCATACTCCAATGCTTAACTTAATAATAAAGAGTGTAAATCACTACAAGAAAAATTCATTTTAGCGACCGAAAAAATCGGTCGCTAATGTCAAAAAATCGGTCGCTAATCAGTTAGTGACCGAAATTAGCGACCGAAAAGCGTCATCGCAAAAAGCTAAGTCGCTAATGTGTTAGCGACCGATTTTCATTTCGATCGCACAATAGCGACCGAAATTAATATATCCAATTGGTCGCTAAATCGAGTGACAAAGATAAAAAAATAGCGACCGATTTAAATCGGTCGCTAAATCAGTAATAAAGTTAATTATTTTTATTTATTTACATTTTTAATTATATTTATTATTTATTTCCCCTATCTCTTTTTATATTATATTTTTTAGAAGTTTAACTTATTACTATATTTATTATCATTGTCGAATTCGAACCCGGTACCTTAGAGTTGAAGACTGAAACTCCAACCACTAAGCTACTAGAATTTTTTAATAATAACTTATAAATAAATTATATTTATATACAAATAAATGTAAATCCGTATAAATATATAAATATAAAATGTATAAATAAAAATATTTTTATATATTTAAATATTGATATATTTATACATTGATATATTTAAATATTGATATATTTATATATTGATATATTTATATATTGATATATTTATATCTTTATATTTTTACATATATTTATATCTTTCCATATTTATATATTTATATATAAAGTTATTAATTTTGTATACAAATAATATTATAATATAGTATATTATACTATTAGTATAGTATACAAATTATATATTAGTATAGTATACAAATTATTAATTTTGTAATTTATATACAATGAAAATAATATAATGGTATATTAGTATAGTATATTTGTATTCTAATTTTTAATTAAACTAAAATTACGCTAATAATGTATAATAATATATGAGGGGATAATAAATTTAATCTAATTACTTTTATAAATATATAAATATAAAATCTATAAAATATTAAGAATGATATTATATTTTTAAAAACAAATATTAGAAAAAGGTTTAAAAACATGTATAAATTATATTTATATGTCCAAAATATTAAAGATATCCACATTTAAAAAAATACTAAAAAATATTAAAAGTTATACTTTAAATTAATGAAAATATTTTAAAAAAGTTATATTTATTAAAGTATTAAAAAATATTTTGTAATATATAAGTTAAAAAAATTATCATTAAAATTTTTAAAAATTATTAGTTTTGTAATTTATATACAATGAAAATAATATAATGGTATATTAGTATAGTATAGTATATTTGTATTCTAATTTTTAATTAAACTAAAATTACGCTAATAATGTATAATAATATATGAGGGGATAATATTGATATATTTATATATATATATATATATATATATATATATATATATATATATATTAATATATTTATATATTTAAATATCTATATTTTGATATATTAATATATTTATATATTTATTTATATCCTTATACATTTATATCTTTATATATTTATATATTTGAAAAAAAAATAAAAATTTAAATATTAAATTTTAAAAATAATATTATATTTTTAAAAATAAATATTAGAAAAAGATTTAAAAATATATAAAAATTATATTTACATGTACAAAATATTAAAGATATATATTTATATCTTTACATATTTATATATTTATATCTTTATATTTTATATCTTTATATCTTTACATATATTTATATCTTTATATCTTTCCATATATTTATATCTTTATATCTTTATATATTTATATCTTTATATATATATATATATATATATATATATATATATATATTTATAAAACCTATAAATACAAATATATTTATATATTTTAATATATATTTAAATATTTATATATTGATATATTGACATATTGATATATTGACATATTGACATATTTATATATTTACATATTTATATATTTATATATTTACATATTTATATATTTACATATTTATATATTTATTTATATCTTTATATATTTATATCTTTATATATTTATATATTTAAGAAAAAATTAAAATTTTAAATTTTAAAATAATATTTTATTTTTAAAAAATAGTATTAGAAAAAGGTTTAAAAATATATATAAATTATATTTACATATACAAAATATTAAAGATATATATTTATATCTTTACATATTTATATATTTATATATTTATATTTTTATAGAAATGAAATTATATGTTATATTATAGAAATGAAATTAAGTTATACTTTGGAGAATATATATATATATATATATATATATATATATATATATATATATATATAAAATATAATTTATTTTTAAGTTGATAATTTTTATTTTTATTTTTGTAAATTTTATATATAAAATTAATTTAGAGTTCATATATCTAATTTTAATTTATGTAATATATATATATATATATAATTTATATAATATATATAATTTATTTAACATTAATTTTATAATTATAATTTTTTTTAAGTTATAATTATAAATATGATTTTTTTAATTATATAATTATAATTTTTATAATATATAATTGATAAATAATTTTTTTAAATTTAATTTAATATATATTTTTATTTATAATTTTTTAATATATATTTGAGAAATTAATCAATTATAATCTATTATTTGAAAAACTAATCAATTCTAATCAATTATTTAAAAAAATAATCGATTATAATTAATTATTTGAAAAAATTATCGAATATAATCGATTATTTGACAATAATCGATTATAATCAATTATTTGAAAATATAATCGATTATTTGAAAATTTAATCGATCATAATGAAATATGTGATGAGTTAAGATTCGCGTTGGACATTTATATATGATAGCGGTTCCACTCGAACCGCTCTTAAAAGTGAGAACGTAATAGCGGTTCCACGTTAACCGCTATCTAAAATATATTTTAGATAGCGGTTAACTTGGAACCGCTATTATATATTTTCAAATATAATCGATTATTTGAAAATTTAATCGATCATAATAAAATATATGGTGAGCTATGATAGCAGTTCCACTAGAACTGCTCTTAAAAGTTAACATATAATAGCTGTTCCACGTGGAACCGCTATCATATGTTATATTATAGAAATGAAATTAAGTTATACTTTGGAGAATATATATATATATATATATATATATATATATATATATATATATTAAAATATAATTTATTTTTAAGTTGATAATTTTTATTTTTATTAATGTAAATTTTATATATAAAATTAATTTAGAGTTCATATATGTAATTTTAATTTATGTAATATATATATATATATATATATATATATATATAATTTATATAATATATATAATTTATTTAACATTACTTTTATAGTTATAATTTTTTTTAAAGTTATAATTATAAATATGATTTTTTTAAATATATAATTATAATTTTTATAATATATAATTGATAAATAATTTTTTTAATTTTAATTTAATATATATTCTTATTTATAATTTTTTAATATATATTTGAGAAACTAATCAATTATAATCTATTATTTGAAAAACTAATAAATTCTAATAACTTATTTAAAAAACTAACCGATTATAATTAATTATTTGAAAAAATTATCGAATATAATCGATTATTTGACAATAATCGATTATAATCAATTATTTGAAAATATAATCGATTTTTTGAAAATTTAATCGATCATAATGAAATATGTGGTGAGTTAAGATTCGCGTTGGACATTTATATATGATAGCGGTTCCACTAGAACCGCTCCTAAAAGTGAGAACGTAAAGCGGTTAACTTGGAACCGCTATTATATATTTTCAAATATAATCGATTATTTGAAAATTTAATCGATCATAATGAAATATATGGTGAGTTATGATAGCAGTTCCACTAGAACTGCTCTTAAAAGTTAACATATAATAGCGGTTCCACATGGAACCGCTATTATATGTTATATTATAGAAATAAAATTAAGTTATACTTTGGAGAATATATATATATATATATATATATATATATATATTAAAATATAATTTATTTTTAAGTTGATAATTTTTATTTTTATTTATGTAAATTTTATATATAAAATTAATTTAGAGTTCATATATGTAATTTTAATTTATGTAATATATATATATATATATATATATAATTTATATAATATATATAATTTATTTAACATTACTTTTATAGTTATAATTTTTTTTAAAGTTATAATTATAAATATGATTTTTTTAAATATATAATTATAATTTTTATAATATATAATTGATAAATAATTTTTTTTAATTTTAATTTAATATATATTCTTATTTATAATTTTTTAATATATATTTGAGAAATTAATCAATTATAATCTATTATTTGAAAAACTAATCAATTCTAATAACTTATTTAAAAAACTAATCGATTATAATTAATTATTTGAAAAAATTATCGAATATAATCGATTATTTGACAATAATCGATTATAATCAATTATTTGAAAATATAATCGATTATTTGAAAATTTAATCGATCATAATGAAATATGTGGTGAGTTAAGATTCGCGTTGGACATTTATATATGATAGCGGTTCCACTTGAACCGCTCCTAAAAGTGAGAACGTAATAGCGGTTCCACGTTAACCGCTATCTAAAATATATTTTAGATAGCGGTTAACTTGGAACCGCTATTATATATTTTCAAATATAATCGATTATTTGAAAATTTAATCGATCATAATGAAATATATGGTGAGCTATGATAGCAGTTCTACTAGAACTGCTCTTAAAAGTTAACATATAATAGCGGTTCCACGTGGAACCGCTATTATATGTTATATTATAGAAATGAAATTAAGTTATACTTTGGAGATATATATATATATATATATATATATATTAAAATATAATTTATTTTTAAGTTGATAATTTTTATTTTTATTTATGTAAATTTTATATATAAAATTAATTTAGAGTTCATATATGTAATTTTAATTTATGTAATATATATATATATATATATATATATATATATATAATTTATATAATATATATAATTTATTTAACATTACTTTTATAGTTATAATTTTTTTTCAAAGTTATAATTATAAATGTGATTTTTTTAAATATATAATTATAATTTTTATAATATATAATTGATAAATAATTTTTTTTAATTTTAATTTAATATATATTCTTATTTATAATTTTTAATATATATTTGAGAAATTAATCAATTATAATCTATTATTTGAAAAACTAATTAATTCTAATCACTTATTTAAAAAACTAATCGATTATAATTAATTATTTGAAAAAATTATCGAATATAATCGATTATTTGACAATAATCGATTATAATCAATTATTTGAAAATATAATCGATTATTTGAAAATTTAATCGATCATAATGAAATATGTGGTGAGTTAAGATTCGTGTTGGACATTTATATATGATAGCGGTTCCACTGGAACCGCTCTTAAAAGTGGGAACGTAATAGCGGTTCCACGTTAACCGCTATTATATATTTTCAAATATAATCGATTATTTGAAAATTTAATCAATCATAATGAAATATATGGTGAGCTATGATAGCGGTTCCACTAGAACCGCTCTTAAAAGTTAACATATAATAGCGGTTCCACGTGGAACCGCTATTATATGTTATATTATAGAAATGAAATTAAGTTATACTTTGGAGAATATATATATATATATATATATATATATATATATATATATATATATATATATTAAAATATAATTTATTTTTAAGTTGATAATTTTTATTTTTATTTATGTAAATTTTATATATAAAATTAATTTAGAGTTTATATATGTAATTTTAATTTATGTAATATATATATATATATATATATATATATAATTTATATAATATATATAATTTATTTAACATTACTTTTATAGTTATAATTTTT
Organism: Sphenostylis stenocarpa; assembly: GCA_963425845.1. NCBI lineage: Eukaryota > Viridiplantae > Streptophyta > Magnoliopsida > Fabales > Fabaceae > Sphenostylis > Sphenostylis stenocarpa. The sequence continues at coordinate 22,302,032 of OY731398.1, forward strand.
TTTAAAGTTATAATTATAAATGTGATTTTTTTAAATATATAATTATAATTTTTATAATATATAATTGATAAATAATTTTTTTTAATTTTAATTTAATATATATTCTTATTTATAATTTTTTAATATATATTTGAGAAATTAATCAATTATAATCTATTATTTGAAAAACTAATCAATTCTAATCACTTATTTAAAAAACTAATCGATTATAATTAATTTTTTGAAAAAATTATCGAATATAATCGATTATTTGACAATAATCGATTATAATCAATTATTTGAAAATTTAATCGATTATTTGAAAATTTAATCGATCATAATGAAATATGTGGTGAGTTAAGATTCGCGTTGGACATTTATATATGATAGCGGTTCCACTGGAACCGCTCTTAAAAGTGGGAACGTAATAGCGGTTCCACGTTAACCACTATTATATATTTTCAAATATAATCGATTATTTGAAAATTTAATCGATCATAATAAAATATATGGTGAGCTATGATAGCAGTTCCACTAGAACCGCTCTTAAAAGTTAACATATAATAGCGGTTCCACGTGGAACCGCTATTATATGTTATATTATAGAAATGAAATTAAGTTATACTTTGGAGAATATATATATATATATATATATATATATATATATATATATATATATATATATAAATATAATTTATTTTTAAGTTAATAATTTTTTTTTTATTTATGTAAATTTTATATATAAAATTAATTTAGAGTTCATATATGTAATTTTAATTTATGTAATATATATATATATATATATATATATAATTTATATAATTTATATAATATATATAATTTATTTAACATTAATTTTATAGTTATAATTTTTTTTAAAGTTATAATTATAAATATGATTTTTTTAATTATATAATTATAATTTTTATAATATATAATTGATAAATAATTTTTTTAATTTTAATTTAATATATATTTTTATTTATAATTTTTTAATATATATTTGAGAAATTAATCAATTATAATCTATTATTTGAAAAACTAATCAATTCTAATCAATTATTTAAAAAAACTAATTGATTATAAATAATTATTTGAAAAAATTATCGAATATAATCGATTATTTGACAATAATCGATTATAATCAATTATTTGAAAATATAATCGATTATTTGAAAATTTAATCGATCATAATGAAATATGTGGTGAGCTATGATTCGCGTTGGACATTTATATATGATAGCGGTTCTACCTGAACCGCTCTTAAAAGTGAGAATGTAATAGCGGTTCCACGTTAACCGCTATCTAAAATATATTTTAGATAGCGGTTAACTTGAAACTGCTATTATATATTTTCAAATATAATCGATTTTTTGAAAATTTAATCGATTATAATGAAATATGTGGTGAGCTATGATAGTGGTTCCACTAGAACCGCTCTTAAAAGTTAACATATAATAGCGGTTCCACGTGGAATCGCTATTATATGTTATATTATAGAAATGAAATTAAGTTATACTGATATATATATATATATATATATATATATATATATATATATATATATATATATATATATATATATATATATATATTAAAATATAATTTATTTTTAATTTGATAATTTTTATTTTTATTTATGTAAATTTTATATATAAAATTAATTTAGAGTTCATATATGTAATTTTAATTTGTGTAATATATATATATATATATATATATATATATATATAATTTATATAATATATATAATTTATTTAACATTAAAAATAGTTATATTTTTATTAATTTTATAATTATAATTTTTTTAATGATATAATTTTAAATATAATTTTTTTAACTTTATATTTATAATTTATATAATATATATAATTTAAAATAATTTTTTTTTAATTTTAAGTTGATATATTTTTTTATAATTATTTAATATATATTTGAAAAACTAATTGATTATTTAAAAATTAATCAATTATTTAAAAAATAACTGATTCTCATCAAGTATGAAAAAATGAAATATGAAAAAATGAAGTATGAAAAAACTAATAGATTACTTTTTGAAATAATCGATTAGTTTTTTAAATAGTTAAAATATATATATATATATATATATATATATATATATATATATATATATTATAGAAATGAAAATAATTTATACTTTGGAGAATATATATATATATATATATATATATATATATATATATTAAAATATAATTTATTTTTAAGTTGATAATTTTTTTTATTTATGTAAATTTTTTATATAAAATTAATTTAGAGTTAATATATGTAATTTTCTTACATTTATTAAAAGTATAAATAAATCTCCATTTTCTTATCCCATTTTAATTTTTTTTAATAAAAATCCAATATATAAAAAAGTTGAAATTTTAAAAAGGCACAGTCTTAACTTACATTAACTATTTTTTTGAATATTATGTTTTTAAATTTGCTAATAAAGAAAACGTTTCAAAATTCAAAATGTTAAATACTTTTAAATATTAAAATTGACTTTATAAAAAATTAGGAAAAAAAATCCAAAAGAGTTCAATTTTAGTTTTAGTTTAATTATATTTTTATTTCTCAAAGTAGAAAAATATATTGTAATTATTTTAATTTAATAAAATATAATTTAAATTTTTAATACTAAAATTAAAAGATTAAATAATAATAAATTTAATTCTTTAAATTTAGTATTTAGAAACTAAAATTATTGTTTCTCTGTTTTAAAAAATTAAAATAAATATTTAAAAATAAAAATAAAACTAGTATTATCTTAAATTTATTAAAAGTATAATTAAATCTCTATTTTCTTATGTAATTTTAGAAAATTTTTAATGAATATCCAATATATAAAAAAGTTGAAACTTTTAAAAGGCACAACCTTAACTTATATTAACTGCTTTTTTTTTGAAAAACTGACAAGAAAAACTTGGCTTTGGAAAAAAAGTTAATAATTTTGAAGTTATTTAAGTGATGAAGTTTCCAAATGTGATCTATGAATTTATTGAGTAAAATTGGAGGTAGGTTGAATATAAATTTAAATATATTTTTAATTTATTTGAATATGGTTTATTTTTAGTATTTATAAAATATATTAGTTTTAAATTTTTAACTTTTCTAGCAGTCTATTTTTAATCTTTGTTATTAATTATGTTAAAAATAAAAAAATATTAATTAGTATACTTAAAGTAATGTATATTGATTATCTAATGTATATTGATATAATTTTTTTTGTATATCAATTATATGAAAATAACCATGGTTAAATTAATAATAATAAAGCAATAAATTTAAAAATTAGATTAAAAATAAATTTTTATAAAATAAAATTGTAATAATTTGATTAAAATTTTATTTTTTTAATTAATTAAGTTAATGAGGAATTAAAATGTGATAATTTGATGTGTTTAATTTTTTTAATATAAATTTTTAAAATATAATTTAATTTCAATTGAAATTTTCAATTGAAAAATAAATTAAAGAATATTTATTATTAAACTTTTCTTAAACAATGTATTGAATAATTAATATTACTCTAGTCTTAATTTATTACAATTTAAATTTTTAATAAATTTGGTTTATTTTTAATAATATTTTTATTTTAGTAATTTAAAATTAAAGTTAATCTTCATTTTGTTAATATTGAGACCAAAGTTTATTTTTAAGGTATATTTTAAAAATTAAATTATTTTTAAAAAATAAATTACTTTTAAAAAATAAATTGTAAAAAATATCCTAAAACAATTAAAGTATATTTATAAAAATATAAATTTAAATATAATAAAAAAATAATGTTCATTAGATACCGATTTCAATTTGGTCGTTATTTTCTCATTAGCGACCGATTTTAATTCGAGTAACTATTTCAATTTGTAATTCGGTTGCTAAATCGATCGTTAAATGATTTTTTTTATTTTAGTGTGGAATAGCCACGATTTAGCGACCGAAATTTTGCGACGCAAACTATTGGTCACTATTTCGGTCGCTAACTAAAAAATGTGAAGCTAAATTATATTTCGGTGGCTAAATCGATCGCTAAATTGTGACCGCATTAATTCGGTCGCTAAATCGGTTGCTAAATCGGTTACTAATTGCGACCGAGTTAAATCGGTCGCTAAATCGGTCACTATTTGCGACCGAAAATATTCGGTCACTAATTTCGGTCGCTAAATGTGTTTTTTCTTGTAGTGAATTTGAGAAAGAAGATAGAATGCGAGAGGATATTTAATTATATATATTTCCCAATTATATAGTACGAAATATTTGCAATTTGAAGATAGTTAATTAGTATCTTTATAAGTGGGAAAGTAGCTAGTTACAAGATAATACCATTTTCCCATCTTTATCTTTTAGCAATGGATCATCAGTTATTTTTTTTTTAAAATCTTATACATTACGGTGGACAGAGACTATACGTTTTCTACTAGTTATAAATTCAATTCTTTTTAATTTAATTCATCATCTCATACGCAATCTTGTTCAATTAATCTTATCAAATATATCTTTTAAGACAAAACCCTTAAAAAAAGTCAGATAACTTTGCATGCTTAGAGCTACGTACCCGTGAGAATTTTTATTTGTAAAGTTTTTTTTAACAACTAAAAATAAGAAGAAAAAGTGAGATAAAATGAATAATACAAGTGATAAAGATAAAAAAAAAATGTACGTGTTGAATATAATATTGCTCTGTATGCATAAAATAAAGAACACTTGTCATCCTAGTTACAAATAAATTAGATGCCTAACCTTTCAATACAATAGTTAAACAGAAACATCCAAGCACATGTGCATATAAAAAAAAAAAAAAATTACAACAAAACCATGTTTGCCACACAGCAAGATTTGTTTGGATGAAATTTCAAGAACTTTTGATAATTATTTTTTACTGAAAATGGAGTTTTTTCTTTTATTTATTTATTTTTTTTTAGTAAAGAAACCATTTTTAATTGTTCATTTTTTTTAAATTACTACGGCCATTTTTTAATTTCTAAAAATTAACTTTTGAATTGGGGTGTTTTCGTTATAAAGTAAATTAATTTAACAATTCTCTGTCTCGATACCTGCTGCCTGAAACAGAAGAAATGTAATATAAGCACTTAGTAAAACATATTTACGGTGATTAAGTGAAGTAAGTAATGTTTATGCTACGGATAACTGAAAAAAAAAAACAGAATTTAAATAATGCTTAATAATATAGGTTATTTCAAGAAACATAGTTAAAATGTATAAGTTTACATTATTGTTACTTTGAAATTGGTTATCATTATAATGGCGCTATTTGATTTATTGATTATGAGAGTTATGAAAGACAAGTTGATTGTTTACAAATTAGGTTACCGTGTTAATAATATTCTTTTTTATTTTTTGATGTAAGAAAAGAATAAAATGAAATTTTTATAACTCATTCTACTCCATTCACTTATCAAAGAATGAAATGGAATTTTTATTGTAAATGTTCCATCATAAAAAAAATTATTTTTTTAATTTCACTCCATGTCAATCCGTTTTTTTCTGCTCTATGTTATTCCACTCCAATTTACTCACCATTAAAACATATTTTAGACCATTATATGGTATTATTAGTTAATGACAGTTATGTGTACTTTCATAACTTTTCAAAGATATTTTTGTTTTGCTATTAATTTATTAATCCACGTTGATAAATATACTATATATAGTTAAGTTATAACAGTTTTAAAGAAATGATATGAAATAATAAATTACCAGTATTTGTAAGTATAATATTTACGATTCTTTGGGGCTGCTTTCCATGGTCACATAGTTATAACTTTGCAACTTATTCTTATTTAAGCACTTATTATTTATAATATGGAAGAATTTATGCAATAACATATGTATTATATTAATAATAATATAATAATTATTAAATATTAAGAGGTTTGAAGAGGATGAAAAGAAGATGAATATAGTTGGAATGTAAAGTAAGAAAGTAGTTGATATGCATGCAATCGTGGGCGGCATAAGAAAAAGTTAGTAATTGAAATTTGAATTGAATTCATCGTTGCTTTTGCTAAGACCTCTCTAAACACATATACATCTCCAGAACACAGGTTATTAGGTTAAGGTTATTCGACCAAACAATCTGCATCACTTTCAATTCAAAATGTTGAATATATCTTGGATTCTTCTACCTTTTGCGATCAATTAAAGGGTTGTTTGATTAGTATCAGAGGGAGGAATGGAATAATTTATGCTTTTTTTAGTTTGGAATTTTTACTAGTCAATACAGATAAGTACAATTACTTTTACGTATAAATCAATTTCAGTTAAAGTTATCTTATATAATAACATTATTTTTAAACTATTCATTCTTTAATTGGCGTTCTTGTTTTAGTTTTTTACATCAAATTAAAAAAAAAAGTTTAAAGAAAGAGTAGTTTAAAACAAATTGAAACCAAATCAGTACAATGAAATGTTATTAAGTTTCTTAATTAGTGTGAATTATGTATATCTTTTTATTTGTATTAAATTTGTCGTAGGACGAAGTTAATGTTAGGGTACTTCTTAATTAGTAAAAATTTACTGTTTTTCTATTCTAGTGATATATATTAAATTATATAAAAAAAACAATTTAAAGAATACTTTCTATATTATTTTCTTAATAATAAAATGTAAATTTTATTGCCAACTTTTAAATTTCAAGACAAAGACATCTCAAATATTTTTATTATAATAAAAAATATAGAATGTGAATTTATTTACACAAATTTTAAATTTAGACATATTTTATCTTGATTACATGAGAATTTGTTTTAAAGAATAAATATAAATATTTTATTGTGAGTCTTATACGTTAAAATTCAGTTAGAATTATTTATATAAATAATTTTTTTATTTTAAATATAATTTTTTTTAATTTTAAACCATTTTTATGTGAAATCATAATAAAATATTATTTTTTTTATTCTTAAGCAATTCTTATTAACAAATAAACCTCATTGATGAAAATTTTAAAATTTTTGTATATATATAAAATAAAAATATAATAAAATATTAAATATTAACATTATCTTAATAATTATTTAAATAAAAAATAATAATATATTATTTTTTATCATTCTAAAATATTAAAAAAAAATTATGTCTAATTTAAATAAAAATAATAATAAAACAATATTCTTGCGTCCAACTTTAGTAACTCGTGTCTTTCCCATTGGTCTCAAACGGTCTCTTCCATTGTTGTTCTTCCAACCATTTGGTCATCATTTCACTCTTGTTCTTTCTCTCTGCTACCTTGGTCTCTTTCTCACCATTGTGTTATTAGTTTGTGTTCTCTTGTTTTAGTTATGTAAATTTATTTGTTCACAAGCTTAAGAAATCCATCTATTTAAGTAGAAGTTAGATCTACGGTTCACAAGCCATTATTTAAAATCAATGGTTTTTATGGTTTTGTTATTAGATTTGTGAATATGATAACTCCTGAATTAGTTTAGTATTGACTTTTCAATACTTTTTATCACGTCTTAAAATTAGTTTGTATTGTCGTCCTCTAAAAAATATATACAATTGCTCCATCATCCGATTCACATGGATTCAGCAATTTTAAAAATAAAATTAATGCTAATATTTTTCATACGGATATTAAAGAAATTTCTAAAAATATCATAAAATAGATAGCATGTTTGGAAAATCTACTAGTTGACCTTTTGTTTTAGAAAAACTCTTTTGGTTATAATGTTTTTATTTTGCAGAAAACAAACGAATTTTGGATCTAATAAAAAAGGTTAACCCTCTATAACGTGCGAAACTATAATATAAACACAACATAACTTGCAAGCAATTTAATTCAACACCACTTCATTATTCTATTATCTTAAACTAGAAAATTATGAAATATTAAACACCAAGAGAGATATTTATTTTTTTCATAATTTATGATACCATGCGCATTTATTAGTTTTTTTCTATCTATCTATGTTATAATTTTCTCACCTGGTCTCGTCTCAATCTATGTACAGTTTAAGAACTTGCTGCCCAATTATTGTGTCTCCATCACTACGGTCTATTTTTATTACAACATATTTATAATGTAACTTTTTTTTTTAAATTATATTTGATATTATAGGTTATGAATTTATGTGAATTTCTTGGGTTAAAGATAAAAGAAAAAGAGTTAAGTAGGAACAGAAGTTATGGTGGGTAGTAGGGTGTTGTTATGTTATTATTGGTATACGTGTTGAAAGTCCATTACATTGTAAGTGTATGGTTGAGTTTTTGTATTCCCATTAGTCTCTCTCTCACAATTAATCAACATCCATCCATAAGCGTGCGTCACCTCTGAACCCCCTCAAAATAATTACCCAATACTTCAGCCCTGTCTAAATAAATTGTCGGCGCTCCTTTTTATTCCCCAAATTCCTATATATTCTTCATTATTCATCGCCTCCCCTCTACTATCTGCTATTTGCAATTTCCCCCTCCGTCGATAAGACATATTATACTATTAAACACTACTAACACTTCTCTGCTTAATATGTGATTAATTTCTCTAATTACTACAAAAGTTAATGATGCTTATTTGATCAAATTAATACAAATCATACAAATTTGGAACCACCTAATTATTTCCCTTCGCTCAGAAGCAAGTACATGGTACAACTTACCTTTTGTAGAATTGGAATTGGAGTTATAACTTTACAAGTTGTGAAATGACTTTTGTAGGTTACACACCTCCATCTACAATGTTCAACCTTTCAAGAATATGTATGTAGTTTTTATGCATGTTCACTCTTTACTTTTCGGATAAAATAAATACCTCATTTTTACATGCTTAATTTAATGGAAAAAATAAAATTTTCCTTTGACATTTATATTGTAGTAATTGATGAGACTTGTATTTACATAGCGGTATTTAGCCCACTCGATCGCGGATCTTGACCATTGATCTTGAAGAACCAAATAATATATTATTAATAAATAATAAATAAATATAAAAGGAATAAAGAAGATAAAAGGGTGAAAAGATAAAATTTTAGATATATACTTAAATATATATAAAATGATCGTTAAGTTTGAGGGGAACCAAATCATAAATTATATGAGAGTTATAAAATTGAAGAGGGACTGGGAGAATAAAATTGTAAATATACAAGTAAAATATATTAAATGTTCATTATGTTTGAAGGTTCAAAATTATAAATTACATGAGTTATAAAACTTTGGAGGGGCTACGACCCCCTTAGCTCCTAAGAAGATCCGTCACTCAGTTCACCCAAATAGTTTTCTTTTTTTAGATATCATATCTTGTTAAAATTTCGCCTACAATAACAACTATTACAACAAATCCTGTTGATAAAATCAATCATTAAAAATATATGATGTTTGATTATTAAGGTCCATATATATCCATAAAAATTGAAGCAGAGGCTAGAAAAAAAATGTGGGTTAAATTTGGAATAGGTTTTTTACTAAAATTCATGCAACTTTTGACTAGAACATGTATAGTTACTAAGACTAACTTTTTGAGATTATGAACAATGTGATAACGGGATAATCGAACTTCTTGTTAGCTGAACAAAATTTGACTCTTGTCGTGTGAATTGTATGCTTGAAAGATATTAACTTTCAACCTTTGTCAATGGATCCCTATTTATGAAACATGAAAAACATTCATTTAGAACTGTATTTAATTAGAAAATCTATATTTTGAGTTATTAAAAAAATTAATTTAATAGACTGCCATATCCGTCATGATAATATTAATATATTAAACTTCTACGATGTTTTCTTATATTGCATATTAAATTTCATGAACTATTTAAAAGTTTATATTGTTAGTTTAGATAGAAAGTTTATTTATAGATAAAATTTTAGCTCATTTAAAAAATGTCCTACAATAAAACCTCCAAAAAATATATTAAAATTTTGTCAGTCATTTTAAGGTAAAACTAAAAAGAGTTGAAAAAAGAGAGACATGTATAAGGTAAACAAGTAAAATTGATTGTAATATAAGTAAAATATTATAATTTATTAAGGTTTCCAAATATCTTATAGCTGTTAAAATGCACTTTCCTTATTGAGAATGACATAAAACTTATAATGCTTTAAACACTATTTATTTCCTTTTGCCCTTAATAAATAAGAAACGATTTCTCCAAAACTTGCATGTATGTAAAAGCAAACAACAAAATCTTCACTCTGGGAGAAAACAAGACTAATGAGGTGATAGAAATCAATAGAACAAAATAATAATAATAATAAATATGTAGTAAGAAGAGAAAAATATATAGTTGGTGTAGAAGAAAGTCAGAGGATGTATACATGAAATATGAATATGGTTACAGCTGCAATGGATATCGATTTCATTGAATTACTATACAAATATATTTCTATATTTTTGTTCACTCGTGGCAGAGGAAAGAAAACTGTTTCTTTGGCATATAGAGTTGAAGTCAACCTCAATCAAGGGAAAAAAATATAGGGTCCACTTGATGATGTTCGTAATTCATTAAAGCATTCTCTCTCTTATTTTTCACTCCACTCACCCAGCCGCAACAGAGAAAAAAGAAAAGAAAAGAAAAAAAAAAAACCCCGACCCAACTCGTGAACAATGTACAACCGACCACATAAACAAAGAAAACTATTGGAAAAAATACGAATTTGAAGTTCTCGGTCAAATCCTCGCCTAACATGCTTTTTTGGTCTCCTTTCACGCACAATTCCCCTTCTCTCCACTTCATATAAGACTACTGTATGTCTCTTCTTTGATCCACGAAGAAGCCTCCTACCCCCTCTCTCTCCCTCACTGCTTCTAATTCTTCCTCTCCTTTGCGCCTCTATGGCTTCTGTCACTCATCTACCCAGCAGAACCAACACAAATCACATCACATTCTCACAAACCTTTCACACAACGAAGTCTCACCCTTTCGGCCAGGTTTCACTTCCCACGAGAAAAAATGACTTGTCTCCTCTTAACCACTCAATTGTGATTTCGGGTTCCGCACTAGGAATCACCACCACCAACCATGCTAATAATGCTCCCACCAACACTGCAAGACCCGCACACACTACCTATCTCTCCAATTTTTGGAGAGAGGTTCAAGGGTGCAACAACTGGGAAAACCTTTTGGATCCCTTGCACCCTCTTCTCCGCCAAGAGATCATTCGCTATGGCGACTTTGTAACCGCCTCTTACAAGGCCTTTGATCTTGACCCCACCTCCAAACGCTACTTGAACTGCAAGTATGGGAAAAAGAGCATGTTGAGTGAGGTGGGAATGTCCAACTCTGGCTATGACGTCACCAAGTACATCTATGCCACACCTGAAATAAACCTTCCCAACATGTCAAACTCTTCTTCTTTCTCTTCTTCCTCTGGTCGGTGGATTGGTTACGTGGCTGTGTCGTCAGATGAAGCTGTCAAGAGACTTGGAAGGAGAGACATATTGATCACTTTCCGAGGAACAGTTACAAATCAAGAATGGATTTCAAACCTGATGAGTTCCTTGAGACCTGCCTTGCTTGATCCTTATAATCCTCTACCTGAAGTGAAGGTGGAGTCAGGGTTTCTCTCTCTTTACACCTCAGATGAAAGCCCTTCCAAGTTTGGACTCGAGAGTTGCAGGGAACAGCTTCTCTCTGAGGTGTCAAGGTTGATGAACAAGTACAAAGGGGAGAACGAGAGCCTTAGCATATCCTTGGCTGGTCACAGCATGGGGAGTGCCTTGGCCATCTTGCTTGCCTATGACATAGCCGAGCTTGGATTGAACAAAAGAAGTAACCAAAAAAGTTGTACTGAGGTACCAGTTACTGTATTCTCCTTTGGGGGACCACGCGTTGGTAACTCCGAATTCAAAAGCCGGTGTGAGGAGTTGGGTGTGAAGGTGCTAAGAATAGCGAATGTTAATGACCCCATCACGAAACTTCCAGGTGTCGTGTTCAACGAGAATTTTAGGGTTTTGTTGGGAGGGAGGTACGAGTTCCCTTGGAGTTGCTCGTGTTATGCTCATGTGGGGGTTGAACTAATGCTTGACTTCTTCAACGTGCAAAACCCTTCTTGCGTTCATGACTTGGATAGCTATATTGGCCTTCTTAGGCGTCCCAATAAAGATGAAGTGCTAAAGAACCAAAGGGTTGGAGTGAACCCTTTGTTGGAGAAGGCAAGAGAGTTGCTCTTGAGCTCGCAAACCATGAAAGTTTTGCCCAGTGTGTTAACTGCATGTAACTACCACGATTTACTGAATTCAGTCTCAAGGGACATAGTGTGTTCTTGGAGCGATGAATTACTTTTTGGCCTGGTTCTTTTGTTGTTGTAAGTAGTAACTAGAAAGTTTAATATAGATAATTAGTTAGTATATTAGAGCTAGAAAAGAAATTAGCTGGCTGGCTAAAGAAATTGTAACATGAAGAGTGAAGACTACTGAGATCTCTCTCTATATAGAAGCATGTAAGTATGTATGTAAATCCTTGTGAAGTGTTGGAGCTTTCAATTCCATGTTTCTAACTTGAACCAATAGTTTATAACACACGCAGCATCCACATATTTGTTTGACACTGAGTTTTCAACAACTTAGCTTTCTGCAGTTCACTCAATCTTTCTCCTCACATGGAGGGAGGAGAACAGGACGTGTGAACAGAAAATCTTTCGGATGTGTTAATTAATCAGCCACATGAAGATGACAAGTAGGGCATATATAATAATGGATGAAATTCTTTAAGCTTAAATTTTCAGCTAAATTACAGTAGGTTAAACAAGGAATTAAGAGAAGGTAAGCATAATCTCTTTCCCTAACCTCTTTCTCTTACCATTAAACACCAATCACCACAACATCATATACTTCGCTCCAGGAATTGGCTATTACTTAATTTTCCAACTTCAATTTAAGTTCTGTCATGTATATTAGTCGCTAGTATTTCCCTTTGGACACTATTAAAATTTCATGTCATCAATGGTTTTATATATATCATTAGTAATTGTTATAAAAATATTTATTTATTTTTTATTATTGATGACAAATTATTCTATCATTAATTTGGAGTATGTATGTTTTTATACATAACATATTTTGATCTCTAATTGGAAGTAAGTAGCACGTTCTATGCTTTCTGTTTCATGCACTTGATATTAATTACTTCACGTAACTATTAATTTTTTTTTTGAATATTTACTACATATAAAGTTGTAGTTGAAAATTTTGTAGAATATATACTCAATTTACACCAAGTTTCCAGATATTAGGAATTCGATATATTAATTGTAATAAGGACTACAGCTAATAACTTAATTTCTTGCATGCTTTGATCCAGAAGTTACTCCTCTAAATTAATGGTCTCAATCTGAACTACCTACTAACTCACATCACATGTTTCATGTCTAAAGACTTTCTTGCGGACAAGTTTACTAGATGGAAAAAACAATTCTTGGATCTCTCTACCCTAATTAAAGGCTTAAGCTTAATTCTTTACCACATTTCTTAATCAACTATGATATTATCATACTATTTTCTTTTATACATTTCTTTCATTTCCACCCATGCTAATTACTCTTTCCGTCTTTCTTTTCCTTTTCAATTTTACCACTCATCACATCCTCTACTCTGTCCATACACTCCAAAACATTCTTTTTTCCAAACAATTTTATGTCTCCTAAAACACCTTTAGTAATAATTCTTTAAATAGTATTTTATAAATAAGAGTTCCTTAAAATATTTTTTTATTGGTTAAAAATTTATGTAAATAACTCTCGTTAGATATGTGTTAATGGCATTCCAAAAATCCTCTTATTATTACAACTATTTGAACGATTATATATATATATATATATATATATATATATATATATATATATATATATATATATATATATAAAGGAAATAAGACGAAAGATAAAAAAATAATAAGTGTAAAAAAATAATTAAAGAATAGAAAGTAGGAACATAGCGGAGTTGATATATACCATCACACATGAACAAGCAATGGAATATGGTAAAATTTTAAGGAGAAACATGAAGTAATTAGACTGTATGCACCTTCACTACTAGAAAAATGGTTAATAATGACCGAAATTAGTAACCAAAAAATTCAATCATCGATAGTAACTGAATCAGTGACTGATTTCCGTTTTATATTTAGTGACTAAAATTTCAGTCACGGAAATCGGTTACTGATTCGGTCACAAAATCAGTCACTGATTCGGTCACTACTAGAAAAATGGTTAATAGTGATCGAAATTAGTGACCGAAAAATTCAGTTACTAATGGTACTGATTTCTCTTTTTATATATAGTGACTGATTTAGTGACTAGAATTTCAGTCACTAAACAAATAATATATAAATTAGTGACCATTTTTTATTTATATAAATAATTTTTAAAAATATTTTAATAATATATTAAATATAGATCTACTTCATAATTTAAAATAATTGATAAAAATTTTAATAACATTATAAAAAATTTAAAAAATAGTTTATTAACTTATTAAATAATTTAGTAATATAATTATTTTATTTTATTTTTTAATTTAGTATGTAAATAAAAAAATTAAAATTAATTATTAAATTAGTCACCTATTCAATCATTAAAATAATTATTAATTTAATCTCTTTTATATATATAATCAATGATTAAATTAATTATTAATTTAGTCTCTTTTTGATATATATATATATATATATATATATATTACTTTTATGTTAATAAAAATGTAGTTCAATGTATTTATAAAAAAATTAAAAATTATTTTAATTATTGAATTGATATTTCAAATTTATATTAATATTTTAAATAATTTAGTAATTGGATAAATATTTTAAGTTTATATTAGTATTTTTATAAAAGTGTAAAGATTAAGTGAACTTATTTTAAAATTTAATTAAACATAATAATATAATATACTATTAACATATATTTAGTTAGAAATTAATTTTAAGTTTTATCGTTTTTATTTAAAAAAAATTGTTAAAAAAATCAAAATAATTAATTAAAATAAAGAATTTTAATTTAATAAATGTGTTAATATGATTAGTTATTGGAGAATTAAATTTATAATAATAATTATATAAAATTATAGAATTAATAAAATTTAAATTATTGGTATTTTTTTAATCATGAACCTAAAATTTGATAATATTAATTAATTAAAATAAAAAAAATAAAAAATTATATATATATATATATATATATCACTTTAATTATTTTAATTAAAAATAATTTCATAAAAAAACTAATATTTGAAAATAAAAATGCAAAAGTATATAGTTTTTCTTTTATTTAATTATATTTTTTATTTTTTACTTTTTGGGTTTTAGTCCATAATAACAATTTAATTGCTCTAATTTCCACAAAAATATATAATTTCTCTTATTAACAATTTTTTTTAATCAGATTAAGAAAATTATTACTAATAAGATTCAAAACCAGTACCTTAGAGTTAGATATTAATACTCCAACCACTCAACTGTTAGAATTTTTTAATAAAAATTTACAAATAAATTATATTTATATACAAATAAATATATATCTGTGTAAATATATAAATATAAAATATATAAATACAAATATATTTATATATTTTGATATATTTATATATTTATATGTTCGATGTGAGGATCACGCTAGATGGTGAAAGTGTGTCGAGTGAGTTTTCAAAATTTGATGTCAAATTTGTGAGCGAGTCTCTTTGTATGGATTTGTAATTTAACGATAGAATATAATCTTTATAATTTATTTATATAATGATATAAAATAATTGTTTTCTTTATTTATTTTTATTTTATTTTAATTTATTCTTTTTATCTTTTTTTTCTTCTATTATTTAATTAAAATTCTTATATTAAAATAATTTTTCATTATTAAAAAGAATTAAAAATTTATTTTTAAAATTATTTTTTAAAATTATTTAATTTAACAAATTATTATGAATTAATCCATGTCTGGAAAAAATAATTATTAAAAGATGATTTTGATTAATTTATAATAATATATGTTAGGAAAAAATTGTTCTATTAATAATCATAATTAGATTAATTTATAATAATTTGTTAAATTAAATAATTTTAAAAATAAATATTTAATTATTTTTAATATTGAAAAAATATTTTAATATAAGAATTTTAATTAAATAATAGAAGAAAAAATATAAGAAGAATAAATTAAAATAAAATAAAAATAAATAAAGAAAAAAATTATTTTATATCATTATATAAATAAATTATAAAGATTATATTGTGTCATTAAATTATAAACTCATATAAAGAGACCCGCTCACAAATTTGACATCAAATTTTAAAAATCTACTCGACACACTTTCGCGCACCCTCACATCCAACACACACACATATATATATATATATATATATTTGTATTTATATATTTTATATTTATATATTTACACTGGATATATATTTTTATTTATATATAAATATAATTTATTTATAAACTATTATAAAAAATTCCTAGTAGCTAAGTGATTAGAGTATCGATCTCTAACTCTAAAATATTGAGTTTAAATCCTGTTTTAGAGAGTTATCAATCGGTCACTGATTTGTTCACTGAAATCAACTACCAAAAAAATAATAACCGATTTTGATTGGTTACTATTTCGGTCACTATTTTAGTTAATGACCGAAAATTCGATCAGTAGTTGATGTTTTTATTGTATTGCTTAACTGTTACGAAGACAATAGCTGTGAAGATTAATTTAACAAGAAAGACAGAAATTAAAAGAATGGTTCTAAAAGGCAGAAGTAAAAGAGTGTGAGAACATCAAACTTATCTTATAAAGTGTCAAATTATCTGATATATATAAAAAGCGATAAAGTAAAAGAGACTCCTTTCCAATGAACATGAAGATGTATAAATATAGCAGAAAAAAAAAACGGCCATGTGAAATAATCTCTGTTTTTACATACTTTTTTTTTTCTTTCTTTATTCTCTTAATAAATATCAATTCGCGTAGCAAATTAAGAGAAAAGACTAAGAGGTATCTTTTATAATTACGAGAAAGATGAGGAAAAAAAAGTGATATAAAATAGATGACGTGATAAAAAAATTAAAAAGAAAAAAATAAAGGGCTATTATAAAGAAAAAAAAGTACATTTATGAATAAACATTAAAAAAAACACTAACGATAGATTTCATGACAAGTGTAAAAGATACTATTCAAATTCAAATTCTGCCCACGAGAATGTGAAAAATAATAATAATAATATACTTCCAGAAAAACTTTTAATGTTGACTTTTTTTATTTCGTTTTTTACGTTTCGTATAATAGTATCTTTGTAACGTACAAAAGTCTAGCATATCATTCAATCCAGACATAAAAAAAAAAAAAAAAATTACCGTTTCTTTAATACAAATTGGTTTTATTTCTACCAACCAGGTGTTTTGAACCTTTTTAAAATTAGTGATGTCATGAACGTCAAATATTCTGACTTAAAAAGTTTACTAATATTTTTTTTAAAATAATTAGATTTTTTAAAAATATATCCTTAATAAAAAATAAAAAATTGAAATAAAACATTCCTTCTTCGTCTTGTTCATCATAAATGTAACAATAATAAAGGGTACAAGGTAGCAATTAACTATAGACAAAATCCATAGTTTTTATATTATTTATGGTCCTTATCCATACACAGAGTTTGAAGGAAAAATGAAAGAAATTGTTATATGATAAAGAAATAATAATAATAATAATGTTATTATTATTATTATTCACTAGTACAAAAAAGGTTTTTTATGTCGGTTAAAATGAGCTTTTTACGTCGGTTAAAGAGGCGACATAGATACAGGGGTCATAGAAAGTATGACTTTTTACGTCGGTTGTGATGAACCGACATAGAAAGTAATGGACTTTTTACAAAAATTGTCACCTGGTAGGATTTATTATCTCGTTTAAGAGATTTGTGTCTAACAAGATTCGAACCCAAGACCTTAAAGTTGGAGACCGATACTCCAACCACTAAACTACTACGGATTTCGATACATAACTTACAAATAAATTATATTTATATACAAAATATATAAATACAAATATATTTATATATTTTGATATATAAATATTTATATACTTATATATTTAATTTTTTTTATTTAATATACACTTTCTATGTCGGTTAAATTTCAACCGACATAGAAAGTACTTTTTATGTCGGTTAAAAATTTAACCGACATAAAAAGTACTTTCTATGTCGGTTAAAATTTAACCGACATAAAAAGTTCACTTTCTATGTCGGGTAAAACTTAACCGTTCACTTTCTATGTCGGGTAAATTATAACCGACATAGAAAGTTCACTTTCTATGTCGGGTAAATTTTACCCGACATAGAAAGTGACCTTTCCACTTACTATGTCGGTTAAAACTTACCCGACATAGAAAGTTTATGATTTTATTACAAAATTGCCACCGCGCCACATACTATGACGGGTGGATTACAACCGTGATAAAAACCCGTCATAGAAAGCTATTTTTCCACTAGTGATTATTAAACAATGTAATCCGATAATGGCTTAACCACATAC
Source organism: Sphenostylis stenocarpa (assembly GCA_963425845.1). Lineage (NCBI taxonomy): Eukaryota > Viridiplantae > Streptophyta > Magnoliopsida > Fabales > Fabaceae > Sphenostylis > Sphenostylis stenocarpa. The sequence continues at coordinate 22,320,488 of OY731398.1, forward strand.
TTTGATTTGTAATAGTTATGTTTAATGATGATATGTTATGATAATTAGGATAAAAAAAATTCTTTTATATTGATTAAATATTAAAGTTGTTATTTAGGTATATTTCAATTTTTTTTTCAGTCTTTAATAGAAGTCGATCTAATAGATCTCATAATAATAATTATCTAAATAAATTTGTTCAAATTTATTTGTTATTATAATTTTTTTATAATAATAGAAACATTAATAAAAATATTAGATATTTTGATTGACTTGATTGAGTTTGAGATGACAAAGAAAATAATAGCCAAAGCATTGTGGTGATGATGACACGACCTAACAAAAATGTAATATTTTGGTTCATTTTGTGGTGCCTGAAAGAACCAAACAGAGCTTCGCTACTTTGAATGTTGTCTATCTCGTTCCAAGTGGCGCATGGGAGGACTAGCTATGGTCGGACAATGACCACAGTCTCTTGTTTGACAAACTATTACAAGCATTTTTTGTGAACGGTTGAAAAAAATCAACGTCATGTTTTCGCATTTTGGAAAGAGCAACTTCCAACATAATTTTCCGTGGAAAATGGGATAATAAACGCCACTAATTTTGAAAATTGAATTGATCGATATTTCAGGGCATAATTTTGGTCGGAAAATAGTTAAGCATTTTCCATGCAGGGTATTACAGCAACATGTGTAAGATGATGCAGTTTAAGGAATTTGATAATAGGGGTGAATATGAGATATTTAGAAAATATTTACCAATACAATAGAGACAAATTATACAGATATTTGGATGGTTTTATGTTCCTATAGGACTTTGTTTTACACATCAAAATTCTAGTTTTCTTGTTAAGTAGTAAAAAATTGATATAATTATATTTTTAATTGTATGAAATCACTTAACTTGTGTTAATTTTAATCTATTTTTCTCTCAATATAGGAAGAATTCGAGAATACCTCGATACAAGAGTAAGAAACATAATTGTCAACATAATTGGAGCAAAATTAAAAGGATGAAGAAGATTTTCAGCATGAAAGTCGCTCAAGTGAGATAGACTCTCGCTTGAGCGAATATTAGTTAAAACTCTCTAGAAGTCAGTCGCTTAAGCGCCATTAATTTCGCTTGAGTGAAAATTAGTTATTCTTCTTTGGAATTCACTCGCTCGAGCGAGCACTTTGTCGCTTGAGTGAAAATAAGGAACTTTCGCTTGAGCGAGTGTTGTCATTTGAGCGAAAGACGTAAGACTCAATTTTTCTTATAAAAAGATAAGATGTGTTTTGAGAAAATGATGCGGTTTTGGGGAGAAGAGGCGCGATTATTGCTAGGATTTCATCCAATCTTCATCAGTCATTCACTTCTTCCACATTTGGAGCATTGTAATGGTCACCATGAGTGACTAACTTCATTCTCTTAAGATTTGGTGCACTTCCTTTGAACTCTTTTGTATCATAGTGATATTTTGAGATATTAATCTATGTTTTGATTTTGTTATTCTTATCTTTTGTGCTTTGGAATTATTTATTCTTGATGTTTGGGGTATGATTGAAAAATATATCTCGAACCCTAGATCACAATAAAAATATTTGTTACGTTAATTTCCAGGAATGGAATGAATGTATCAATTGCTTAACACTCTAAACTTAATGCTGGAAAATCTCTTAATTGTGTGCGAAATCAACATTTATTAGGTTTTCTTATGAATTTCATGTGTGAGAAATCAACATGGATGATTTGAGTAGGTGACATCAACATTGTTAGGTTAATTGGTGTTCTTAATTGACATAGCCATTGCAAAAGAGGGATAAGGAAGGAAGTCAATCCTAAGTGCCTTTAATTGATCTTTTTTAAACAATTTACAGTTCTTTATCGTTTAATTTCAATTAAACTCTTTATGCAAAACCCACTTTGTTTTAATCTACTTAGTAAGCATATAATTGAGAATTTTTATTGAAACCGTTCCTCGTGGGATCGACTTTTATTTAATCGAAATACTATACTACGATTGATAATTTTGGTACGTTTGCCAATAATTCAACAAGTATTTTTGGCGTCGTTGCCGGGAAACGGTGTTCCTTGAGAATTCTTTGTTTAGCTTATTAATTATTTTATTTTTATTCTTGTTTTGTTTTATAGTTTTTTAGTTTTATATTGCTTAATTGTTGTCTTGTACTAATCTTTGCTTGAGTTACTCCTTGATTTATGCGTTTAAGAGGACATGTATCTTCAGAGCAGTTAGAATTTAATCCTGAAATTGAAAAGATAGCTCGGAGGAACCGTGGTAGAAGAAGGAGGGAAACTCAAGAATAAGCCATAGGAGAATCAGTTAACTCTTCTTCCACACTCAATTTACCAGACCCAATCATAGAAGACATGGAGGGTGAAGGAGCAAACCAAAACCAGAATCAAACCCAAATCCCACCTAGAAGAACACTTGGAGACTATGTTATGCAACAAGGTCCGAGACACTTCTCTAGCATTGCAATACCAGCCAACCAAGCATTGGAGATGAAGCCAACTTTCTTAAGTTTGATCAGTGCTCATCAATTCACTGGAATGGATCATGAAGACCCTTATATTCACTTGTCTACTTTTTATAAGTTGATTGGTACTATGGAATTTAGAGCAACAAATATTGAATTTACATACTTGAGATTATTTCCTTTTTCTTTGGCAGGTAAGGCAAATGAGTGGTTAAAAGCACATCCTAATCAAAGTTTAACCAACTGAGGTACTGTAGAAGATAAGTTCCTAAACAAATATTTTCCACCATCCCACTATATCAAGGTAAAATCCGACTTTTCTACTTTTAGACAAAGAGCAGATGAACCCTTTTGTGAAGCATGAGAGAGATTCAAATAACTGTTAAAGAGATGCCCAAACCATGGATTTGAAGACATTGCCCAATTAAACATCTTTTATACTGGCCTGAGACCTGATACAAAAATGCTCTTAGATGCTGCAGCAGGAGGAACTGTGATGACTGTGGATGCTGAACAAGTCACAAGAATTATTGACGCATTGATATCTACAGACCAACAGACCCAACATGATAGACATCTAGTGCAAAAGAAAGGAATGCTTGAGCTTAACACTTCAGATGCTATGTTAGCTCAGAATAAAATTATGACCAAACATATGGAAGCATTGACTCAACAAATAGCATAACTACCTCAACAAATACATGCTATCCAAGCTTCTACTGATCAACAATTTATAAAATGTGACTTGTGTGGAGGTGATCATCCAAATGAACACTGTTCATACCAAGGCAACCTACAACAAGAAGAAATTAATTATATGGGTGCTCAAGGTAGTAGTCAAGGCAGACAAGGTAATTTTACTAGTTCCAACAACTATCAAAATATTTTTTCACAAGGATGGAAAGGGAATCAAAATCAGAACTTTGGGTGGAAAAAAGGTGCTAGTTCATCCAATAAACCATCTCTATATCAACAACAATCATATCAGCAACCTCCATATCAACAACAACAACATTATCCTCCAATGCATGACAAAATGAGCAAATTGGAGGACACTTTAGAAAAATTAATGCAAGATACTTTGTCCAGTTAGAAAAATACTGATGCTTCATTCAGAAATCTAGAGACCCAGATGGGCCAATTGACTAAATAGTTATCTGAGCAACAAGGAGGACAATTTTCAGCTAACACACAAACCAATCCGAATGAGCATTGTAAGTCAATAACTACAAAGAGTGGTAAGGTTATAGGAAAAGGGATTGGAGACAATTTGACTATAGAGAAGGAAGTCTTACAAGAAAAAGAGGATTAAGAAGAAAAAATGAGTGTGAGAGAAAGAGAAAAATAAAAGAGAGAGTTCAGAAAAAGAAAAAGAGAAAAAAAGTAACAATAGTGAGAAAAAGAGGAAGAAAGTTGAGAATAAAATACCTCAACTAAAGGATTTACCATATCCTCGTCATCCTTCCAAGAAAGATAAAGAAAAACAGTTTGCAAGATTCATGGATATTTTCAAGCAATTATAAATTAATATTCCATTTGTGGAAGCTATGGAGCAGATGTCAACTTATGCAAAATTCATGAAAGAGCTATTAACCAAGAAAAGGAGATTTACTGCAGAAACAGTGGAATTAGAAACAGGATGCAATGCTATATTTCAAAAATCATTATCTCAAAAGTCCAAGGATCCTGGCAGTTTCACTATACCAGTCACAATTGGAACATTGCAAGTAGGTAAGACATTACTTGATTTGGGTTCTAGCATAAATCTAATGTCTTTATCTATGCTTAAAAGAATAGGAGACTTGGAAGTAAAGCCTACAAGAATGACACTTCAGCTAGTTGACAGGTCTCTGAAATTCCCTTATGGTGTGCAGAGGATGTTTTGGTCAGAGTTGATAAATTTATGTTCCCAGTTGATTTTTTTGTGATGGATATGGAGGAAAATACTGAAGTACCTCTTATACTAGGAAGACCTTTCATGAAGACCGCTAAAGTCATTATTGATGTGAATGATGGTAAATTAAAGGTCAGAGTATAAGATGAGGAAGTTAATTTTAACGTATTTGAAGCATTGTGGCATCCCACAGATAAACAACACTGTCTTAGGATGGATGTGGTAGATGATATCGTTCAAGTAATAAGAAAACAAATAACCAAAGCAAGCCTGTTAGAAAAAGATTTGATAGGTGTTAGTGATGAAATTAATGAAAAAGATGAAGAAGAAGTTGAGAAATATCTGAAACATCTTGATTCAGCATAAGAGGTTACTTCAAAAGAAATACAATATGAGAAATTGTAGCAAGAACATGAAACTGAGAGTCAGAAGCTAGAGTTAAAGGTATTACCTCCTTACTTAAAATATGTTTTTCTTGCAGATGGAGGCAACAAACCAGTGGTGATTAACAATGCCTTAACAAAGTCTGAAGAAGAAAAGTTGATCTCAGTTCTTAAAGATAATGAGAAGGTCATAGGGTGGACTTTATCTGATCTCAAAGGAACCAGTCCATCTTATTGCATGCACAAGATTCACATGGAGAACAATTTTAAGCCTGTTGCACAACCTCAAAGACGTCTTAATCCAACCATGAAAGAGGTGGTAAAGAAAGAAGTACTGAAATTGTTAGATGCTGGTATGATCTATCCTATCTCTGACAGTGCTTGGGTTAGCCCAGTTCAGGTAGTCCCAAAAAAAGGAGATATGACTGTAATTTATAATGATAAAAATGAATTAATACCTACTAGGAGTGTCACAGGTTGGAGAATGTGTATAAATTATAGGAAATTGAATCAGGCAAATAGAAAAGATAATTTCCTTTACCTTTCATGGATCAAATGTTAGAAAGGTTAGCAGGACAAGTTTTTTATTGTTTTCTGGATGGTTATTCAGGGTATAATCAAATAGCAGTTGTCGCCGCCGTCTCAAAAGAGAGATGGTCGGTCGGAGCGACGCGATGGTTTTTCGACTCTTTTTCGCGTTTTTTATTGGTGGTTACAACACCTTTAGGTTGTCCGATAACCGGGCTAACCTAGGGGCGAGGTTTTCGAAAGTATCCTTGGGTTGTCCGATAACCGGGCTGACCCAAGGACTTATTTATTTTGGGTTCTATGGAGTCGCCACCGATGTTTTTACCGGAAACATCGGAAAAGGGGTTTAAAAGGCATTGGTTTTCGAAAACCAACTTTGGTCATTAGAACCAGAGTTGGGTAAGGGAGTTGGTTACGTGTAAAGGGAGTATTAGTCCCTTTACGACGCCCCTTTCGGGTTCCCTATGACAGGCCGGCTTATTTTATTGATAAACTAGAAAAATACACTTTCGCCCTTTTTATTCTGCGGAATTTAAAAGTATGACTACATAGCCCTATTATCTATTGCATAATTCAAGATAAAGACAGTAAAGATGAAGGGAGAGAATTTGAACCTCCGAAGCGCGCTTTATATTAATTCTCTAAAAAAATAGGGTGCTTTATGGCAGCCCTTCACTCTACAAGACGTCGGAAAACCTCTCGAACGCCGAAAAATCACTCTTGAAAACACTCAGAAACTCCGGAAATGCGTCGGAGGGATTCTAGAGAGAAGTTTTTAGAGAGAAGGGAGAGCTATGCAGCTGTGGTGTGTGGAAATGAGGGGGGGATAGCCCCTATTTATAGGTTTTCGCGCTGTCAGGTGGCGAGACCGCCGGTCTCGTCTGACAGGGTCGAGACCGCCGTCTCGTGCAACGAGACCGCCGTCTCGTCGTGTCAAAACAACGAGACCGCCGTCTGGGTGAACGAGACCGCCGTCTCGTTCTTCGTAGGTAACGAGACCGCCGTCTCGCCTAACGAGACGGCGGTCTCGTTTCCTACGTGAGACGAGACGGCGGTCTGGGTTGCCCAGACGGCGTTCTCGTCCCTTCGAAGCGAGAAAACTTATTTTTGGTACAGAAACTCCCTCCTATCCTAGTACGGAGCCTAATAGTCTCTCCTAATGACTTGTTAAGCTTGTCCATCTTCAAATAGGAGGTCTTCTGGTCTTTATTTGGAGGCCGGGCAAGATTTGGGGTCTACAGCTGCCCCCCCTTTACCCATCCAGTCGACTGCTGGCCCTCTGTGTCAGGACGATCGACTGGGGGGTAAAGGAGTTGACCCTCTTGCCCGGTTGCCCTTCAGACGTCCCGTTTTGCGGCGGTTGATCTTCTGGGGAAACTTTGGTATTCGTGCACTTCCGAGATACTACTTCTAACGTAGCCGATCCCTTTGGTGAACACGTGGTAAGACCTCAGGAACTCCTTCTGACGGAGCCGATCCTTCGGCTGATGGGTATGATCCCCCCATCGGGGTGGTCGTTGCAGTCCGTTGTGTGGGACTGGTGGTGGTGGCGGCTTACTGCTCGGGTAGCTCATGCACCGACTTCCTGGGGGATGATTTCTATGCTCGTGCACTTCCAGGATACTACTTCTGACGTAGCCGATCCCTTCGATGGACACGTGGTAGAACCTCCGGATACTACTCCTGTCGTAGCCGATCCTTCGGTTGATGAGTATAAACCCCCCATCAGGCTGGTAGTTGCAGTCCGTTGTGCGGGACTGGATGGGTATGAACCCCCCATCAGGGTGGTACAGTCCGTTGTGCGGGACCGGATGGGTATGAACCCCCCATCAGGGTGGTACAGTCCGTTGTGTGGGACCGGATGGGTATGAACCCCCCATCAGGGTGGTACAGTCCGTTGTGCGGGACTGGATGGGTATGAACCCCCCATCAGGGTGGTACAGTCCGTTGTGCGGGACCGGATGGGTATGAACCCCCCATCAGGGTGGTAGTGCGACTTACTGATCCGGCTCGAGCGCAGATCAGGCGCATTCTTCTGGAGAATGCTGCTTGTGTTGAGTTGACTGTTTTTCGGATTTCTTGAATAGTCATCCGGGTCACGCCGGGGATTTTGTTGGTGTTCGTCCGACCTTTGTTGATTGCCGGGGATCCTTTGTTTTTGTTCCTTTGGTAGTGATCATCCGATCCTGGCTGGTTGGTCGGATGGATCTTGATTTTGTTCGACTCTTGTTCGACCGAAACTTTGTTGGTTGGTGCGATGGCCTAATCCTGCCTTTTTCTCGCGGTTTATCTCTCTTTTCTCGCGATTTAGGATTTCGGCTTTTTCATTGAGTGTATGCCTTTTTCTTTTTAAGCTTTTCGTGTTACGCTGGCTTTTGAAAGAAGGCAAAAGGTTGGCGAAGTCGTACCAGGATACCTTTTTTGGTTTTTCATGAATGCAAGCATGAGACTGAATGCTCTTTTGTATTTGCCTACAGTATTTTTGTTTGTTTTACTTTTGACAAAGTCATTTTTTGTGCGACTATTTGTGTGTGGATGCTTTTTATGCAATTTTTAGGTGAGGACATCTAGAAAGTGACCGATACTTTCCTTCTTTTGTGTTCTCGTGATTATTCTTGTTGCACTTTTTGTTTTAACCCTAACTTTTGCCTAGACCGCCCTTTGCGGGTTTTCGATCTAGCGGGTTTTTTAATTCTTTGTGCAAGACATTTTGATGGGCTTTTTTCCTTTTTTACGAAGGCCTTATCTTTTGCCTAGACCGCCCTTTGCAGGTTTTCGATCTAGCAGGCTACCCTGTATTTTTTTTACTTAGGACGGCCCTGGTTGGTGATGCGCATCTTTTGTTTTTATGCTTTCTCGAATTGCTTGTTTTATGCATGCTCATATTTCGTTAATACAGAGGCATTTATACAAGTAGGTAAAGAGAAGAAAATACAATTTTATTGATATAAACAGATGGTTTATTTTTTACATGGGGGTTTTACAAAAGAATTTGTAAGCATGGCTGGCCAGGGTTGGCTAAATTGTATGGGGGTGCCACAATCATGTCTGTGATTTCTGTTTCTCCGTTTCTCCTGGTCCCTTCAGTTGAGATGCTTGAATCCGGAGTGAAGACTATGTGAAGTCTGTTGGCTTGTTGTGGAGGTATTACCTTAGTCGCCTTTGCGGTTTTCGGCTAAGGTAATCATTGCTCTTTTTTTTTTTTTTTTTTTTTTGCACCTCTACTTTTTGCCTAGGACGTATCCTAGCGAGGTATATAGGCCCTATCTTTTGCTCAGGACGCTCTTTGCGAGTTTTCATCCTGACGGGTCATGAGCAATGTTTGTTTCTTTTTTTAGGCGTAGTATTTTTTCACCGCATCTGAGTTGACAGGATATCGGAGCTCTTCTCCGTCCATATTGGTGAGGATAAGGGCTCCCCCTGAGAAGGCTCGCTTGACCACAAAGGGTCCTTCGTAGTTGGCTGCCCATTTCCCGATTTTGTCTTTCTGGGCTGGGAGCAGTTTCTTTACTACTAGATCTCCTTCTTGGAAAATGCGGGGATTGACCTTCTTGTCGTAGGCCCTCTTGATTTTCTTTTGGTAAGCCTGCCTCGACATATGGCGTTCAGCCGTTTTTCTTCTATTAGATTTAACCGATCGTATCGGCTTTGGACCCATTCAGCTTCGTCGGCTTTTGCTTCCATGATGACTCGTAGGGAGGGTATTTCGACTTCTACTGGTAGCACGACTTCCATTCCGTATACGAGGGAAAACGGGGTAGCCCCTGTGGAGGTCCGTATCGACGTTCGGTAACCATGCAAGGCAAAAGGAAGCTTTTCATGCCAGTCTTTGTAGGTAACCACCATCTTCTGAATGATTTTCTTGATATTTTTATTGGCTGCCTCTACTGCACCGTTCATCTTTGGTCGGTACGGAGAGGAATTGTGGTGCTGGATTTTGAAGTCTTGGCATAATTCCTCCATCATTTTATTGTTAAGGTTGGACCCATTGTCAGTAATGAGCTTATGAGGAATGCCGTATCGACATATTATGTTTTTCTTGATGAAGGTGGTCACCACTTTTCGGGTTACATGTGCGTATGATGCTGCTTCAACCCACTTGGTGAAATAGTCGATTGCTACCAATATGAAGCGATGGCCGTTAGACGCTTTGGGTTCAATGGGTCCGATGACATCCATGCCCCACATAGAAAATGGCCATGGTGTAGCCAGGTTATTGAGAGGTGTAGGTGGCACCTGGATGTTGTCGGCGTACACTTGGCACTTGTGACATTTTTTGGCATATTGGTGGCAATCAGCTTCCATCGTGGACCAATAGTACCCTGCCCTGAGAATTTTTTTGGCCATGACATGCCCGGGTGCATGGGTTCCGAAGGCTCCTTTGTGGATCTCCTTTATCAGCGTTTGGGCTTCTTCTTGATCTACGCACCTTAAGAGAGTGGAGTCGGGGCTCTTTTTGTAGAGGGTTCCTTCAATCAACGTGAACCCTATGGCCCTTTTGCGAATGACTCGCTTATCATTGTCGCTGATTCCCTCGGGGTATTCTCCCTTCATGAGGTACTGCTTGATATCGTGGTACCAAGGGTTTTGATCGAGCTCGCCACTTACTGCCATACAGAAAGCTTGTTTATCATGCAGTTTGACTTGAATGATCGGCATCTCATGTTCCTGGTCCAGGGCAAACATGGATGATAGAGTGGTGAGGGCGTCGGCAATTTGGTTGTCCTCCCTAGGGATGTACTGGAAGGTGACGCTTTCCATTCTTGCGACCAGCTCGCGGATGTGCTCTAGATATGGGATCAATTTTGAGTTTCGGGTTTCCCATTCACCTTTAAGTTGATAGATGACAAGGGATGAATCACCACATATTTTGAGCTTAGTGACCCCATGATCTAAAGCTGCTCGGATTCCTAGCGCACATGCTTCGTATTCGGCCATGTTGTTGGTGCAATCGAAATTAAGTCTGACCGTTATAGGAATGTGTTTCCTTTCGGGGGATATCAAAATAGCTCCTACCCCGTGTCCAAGCATGTTGGAAGCCCCGTCGAAGAACATGGTCCACACCTCTTCTTTGGTCTCTTCGTGTTCGATGTGCATGATATGCTCATCGGGAAAATCATCCTGTAGCGATTGGTATTCATCTGTGGATCCATGAGCTAGATAATCCGCTAGGGGACTTCCTTTAATAGCTTTCTGGGTGACGTGGATAATGTCAAATTCTGAGAGGAGAACCTGCCACCTAGCTATTCTTCCAGTCAAAATGGGCTTCTCGAAGAGGTATTTGATCGGGTCCATTTTAGAGACCAACCACGTTGTATGTCGAGCCATGTACTGCCTGAGACGTTGAGTGACCCACACCAATGCGCAACATGTTTTTTCGAATGGTGTATAACGGGTTTCATAATCTGAGAATTTTTTACTGAGATAGTAAATGGCTCGTTCCTTTTTTCCGGTTTCATCATGTTGGCTGAGCACACATCCCATGGACTCTTCGAGCACTGACAAATATAGGATCAGAGGTCTTCCTTCAACGGGCGGCACCAATACTGGTGGGTTGGTTAAACAAGCTTTGAATTTATCAAACGCCTGTTGGCATTCTTCGTTCCAGACCGTTGGCTGATTCTTGCGCAACAGTTTAAAGATGGGGATGCATTTATCCGTTAACTGCGCGATGAAACGGGCAATGTAGTTTATTCGGCCTAGAAAACCTCTAACCTCCTTTTCTGTGCTTGGCGGAGGCATTTCCAAAATTGCCTTTGTTTTGTCGGGGTCCACCTCGATTCCTCTTTCACTGACAATGAACCCTAGGAGTTTTCCTGATCGTATTCCGAAAGTACATTTTGCCGGGTTTAGCTTAAGCTGATACTTCCGAAGCCGATCAAAAAGTTTCCGAAGATATTGAATGTGGTCCATTTCGTTTCTGGACTTGGCTATCATATCGTCCACATATACTTCTATTTCCTTGTGGATCATATCGTGGAATAGTGTGACCATAGCCCTTTGATAGGTTGCCCCCGCATTCTTGAGTCCGAATGGCATTACTCGGTAGCAAAAGGTGCCCCATGGCGTAATGAAGGAGGTTTTTTCTCTATCCTCAACGGCCAACTTGATTTGGTTGTACCCTGCGTACCCGTCCATGAAGGAATACAATGTGTTGGTAGCAGTATGGTCTACCAGTGTGTCTATGTGTGGTAGGGGAAAGTCGTCCTTTGGACTTGCTCGATTAAGGTCCCTATAGTCTACACATACTCTGACCTTCCCGGTCTTCTTGATAACGGGTACTATGTTGGCCAACCATTCTGGGTATTTGGAGACCACCAAGAAATTGGCATCCAATTGCCTTTGCACCTCCTCCTTTATCATTAAGGACCAGTCGGGTTTAATTCTCCTGAGCTTTTGCTTTACTGGTCGGAATCTCTCTTTTAGTGGCAACCTGTGTTCCACTATACTCGTGTCAAGTCCTGGCATATCATGGTATGACCAAGCAAATACATCCACATATTCCCTTAGAAGCTGTATCAATCCCTCTTTCATGCCACTTTCCATTTGGGTGCCGATGTTCACCCTCTTCTCCTCATCCTCTTTTCCCAAATTGACATTTTCTATTTCTTCCTGATGCGGTTGTATGATGCGTGTTTCTTTTTCCAGCATCCTTTGCATGTCCGGAGAAATGGTCTCCTGCTCACTGTCGGACTCAGTCCATTCGTCTTCCGTTTCCGGAGTCCATGGGGATTCATCAATCATAGACATGATGCGTTTTAGGTTCTGTTTTAGTCATAGATTTTATTATTCAATTTATTTCTGAAAGAATAATAAATGTAAGGGAGAAAAGAATGAATGGAATGAATGTTGAAAAATGCCTCGTATATTAAGGAAAATGATAATGTATTTACAAGCCCTTTTAATCAAAATTCCTGTGGCCACGGGCGGGGACCGCAGGAGATATAGAGAAAGCTTTTAAAAAAAAACCCTAGGGCCGGTCCTCCCAGTCCTCCCTCTTCGCTACTCTGGCTTCGACAGAGGTTTGTCATCGGTGCTAGAAGCAGAGGCGTCAAAAGTAATCCACCCGGCATCGATTAGTTCTTGAACCCGATACTTCAGGGTCAAGCAATTTTCCGTAGAGTGCCCGGGTGATCCCGAATGGTAAGCGCATTTTTCGTTGGGCTTATACCATTCGGGGTAGGGAGGCTCCAACTGCTTCTTGGGAGGGGCGCAAGCCAGGAGCTTAGCCTCCAACAGCTGAGGTAGCAGCAGTCCATAGGAAGTGGAGATTGGAGTGAACTTCCTTTCTTTCTTGCGGGGCTGCTTGGGCGCTTGTGGGGTAGAAGAAGGGGTGGCGAAGTTAATAGCGTGCACAGATTCATCCTTCTTCTTACCAGTAGGCTTCCTGAAGGAGACATCAGCTTGGGAAGGCCGTGCGATTTTCCCGCTCCTTAGCCCTTACTCCACTCTCTCACCCACAGTGACTATGTCTGAGAAAAGGTTGGAGGTACTGGCTATTGCCTTGTCGTAGTACGCTCCGATCAGTGAATCGATGAACATAGCCACTGTCTCCTTGTCCGTCAAAGGAGGCTCTATCTGGGCTGCCAATTCCCTCCATCTTTGGGCATACGCTTTAAAGGGCTCGTCGTTCCTTTTGTTCAGAGCCCTGAGATCTGACCTATCGGGAGTCAGATCGATGTTATAACGGTAACGACGAAGAAAAGTGGCTGCCAGCTGCTTCCAGCTTCTGTACCTGCCCTCTCTCCAACTGCATATACCAATTGAGAGCTGTGTCTGCCAGGCTCTCCTAAAAGCAATGGATCAGGAGTTTCTCGTTGTCAGCATGGGCGGCCATCTTACGACAATACATCGTAAGATGGTTCTTGGGGCAGGTCATCCCGGCATACTTGGGGAAATCCGGAATTTTGAATTTGGGAGGGAAACGGATGTCTTTCACAAGGCACATATCAGCCACCTCTTTGACGTCGAAGTTATGCCCTTCGACCGCCTTCAGCCTCTCCTCTAGGGCGGAGAGTTGTTGTTTGGATATTTCTGGAGTGAGGAGGTGTGCGATCTTAACATCCTTATCGCCATAGAAGCGTTCTTCCTCCTCCTCCTCCTCATGGGGAGGGATATGCTCAGCTTGGCCCTCGCCACCCTTGCTCTGGCCTTGGCGCACGACCTCCATTAGTTGGGCCATTTGTTCGCGGAGGATGTTAACCTCTGCGGTAAGCTTGCGGTTTTGCTCTTCCAAACTCTCCATTGCTTTAGCCTTTTGCGCACGAGTACGAGTGGGGAGAGGACCAGCCACTTTCTAGAATATCCAAGAAGTTTTGCATGTTGAGTGCTTAAGCTATCATGAGTATGCTTATGTATGAGAGGTTTTATTTAAATGATGCTGAATGCACTCTCAATTTTATTTTCTCTCTTTGTTTTTTTTTCTTTACTCATGATATGATGTAATATGGATGTTTTGACTTTGTCGGGAGTTTACTTATTTTCTGGTATTTTTGTATTATTTTTTTTGTTTATTTGTATTTTATAGCCTTTTATCTCTTTTGTCGGAACTGCGTGGCTACTTAGCTTACAAAGAACCTGAAACCAGGCTAGCTAAAAGGCAGACTGTCCGAGATAAAGGTGTTTATTTGTAAAATATTTTTGGTTTTTGTTCTGTTGTTTGTTTATGCTATGCAACATACAAATGCAACAATCATATGCACACACAATTCGAACATCCCCGAACCGGCGAGATTTCATTTTTATCACGAGGTAGGGTTTTCCTGCAGAAAAGTGCATTGGCAAGGGTAGGTTCTAACTGTTCTCACCAGGCTAAGGCCCCCAAGGTGCCCCCATTATAGGGTTCCCACTCTCCAGCCGTCCAACCATGCTCAGCACTAAGGCCAGAGTCGGTCTTGTTGCCAAAAGAGGAAGGTTATCACCTTGAGTGGTGGTTTCCGATCACACCGGTGGGCACAAGGCCCTAACTCGCAGACGAACCGTACTCGCCACCCACTCCCTATGGTTATCTCACTTGCCCCCGGGTATAGGGGGAACTGTTGTGTGCAAGGGATTGTGTGCAATTTATATATCAATCAATTGCGTAAGTATAAACAAACAACAGTTTATTGAAAGCCAAACAATAAAGCATGTTATAATACACGTTAAGGGCAAAAGTGTTATTTTCTTGGTTTATTTATTGTTTAAGCCGGCCCATCACTAAATGGGATTAACTCTCTAGGCTTCCCCAGTGGAGTCGCCATCTGTCGCCGCCGTCTCAAAAGAGAGATGGTCGGTCGGAGCGACACGATGGTTTTTCGACTCTTTTTCGCGTTTTTTATTGGTGGTTACAACACCTTTAGGTTGTCCGATAACCGGGCTAACCTAGGGGCGAGGTTTTCGAAAGTATCCTTGGGTTGTCCGATAACCGGGCTGACCCAAGGACTTATTTATTTTGGGTTCTATGGAGTCGCCACCGATGTTTTTACCGGAAACATCGGAAAAGGGGTTTAAAAGGCGTTGGTTTTCGAAAACCAACTTTGGTCATTAGAACCAGAGTTGGGTAAGGGAGTTGGTTACGTGTAAAGGGAGTATTAGTCCCTTTACGATGCCCCTTTCGGGTTCCCTATGACAGGCCGGCTTATTTTATTGATAAACTAGAAAAATACACTTTCGCCCTTTTTATTCTGCGGAATTTAAAAGTATGACTACATAGCCCTATTATCTATTGCATAATTCAAGATAAAGACAGTAAAGATGAAGGGAGAGAATTTGAACCTCCGAAGCGCGCTTTATATTAATTCTCTAAAAAAATAGGGTGCTTTATGGCAGCCCTTCACTCTACAAGACGTCGAAAAACCTCTCGAACGCCGAAAAATCACTCTTGAAAACACTCAGAAACTCCGGAAATGCGTCAGAGGGATTCTAGAGAGAAGTTTTTAGAGAGAAGGGAGAGCTATGCAGCTGTGGTGTGTGGAAATGAGGGGGGGAGATCCCCTATTTATAGGTTTTCGCGCTGTCAGGTGGCGAGACCGCCGGTCTCGTCTGACAGGGTCGAGACCGCCGTCTCGTGCAACGAGACCGCTGTCTCAAAACAACGAGACCGCCGTCTGGGTGAACGAGACCGCCGTCTCGTTCTTCGTAGGTAACGAGACCGCCGTCTCGTTCTTCGTAGGTAACGAGACCGCCGTCTCGCCTAACGAGACGGCGGTCTCGTTTCCTACGTGAGACGAGACGGCGGTCTGGGTTGCCCAGACGGCGTTCTCGTCCCTTCGAAGCGAGAAAACTTATTTTTGGTACAAAAACTCCCTCCTATCCTAGTACGGAGCCTAATAGTCTCTCCTAATGACTTGTTAAGCTTGTCCATCTTCAAATAGGAGGTCTTCTGGTCTTTATTTGGAGGCCGGGCAAGATTTGGGGTCTACAGCAGTAGATCTAGAGGATCAAGAAAAAACTATTTTTACTTGTCCTTTTGGTGTGTTTGCTTACAGGAAAATGTCATTCGGATTGTGCAATGCCCCAACAACCTTTCAAAGATGCATGCTAGCAATCTTCTCAGATTTGGTGGAACAATGCATAGAAGTTTTCATGGATGATTTCTCAGTATTTGGTGCTTCATTTGACCAATGCTTGAGGAACTTGAATACTGTACTGAAGCAGTGTGTTGATACCAATTTAGTTTTAAATTGGGAAAATGACATTTTATGGTAACTGAAGGTGTGGTGTTAGGCCATAAGATTTCTACAAGAGGTATTGAAGTTGATAAAGAAAAAGTAGAAATCATTGAAAAATTGCCACCACCAACAAATGTGAAGGGCATCAGAAGCTTTCTAGGACATGCTGGATTCTATAGAAGATTTATAAAAGACTTCTCAAATATTGCAAAGCCACTCAACAACTTGCTCAATAAGGATAATTCTTTTAAATATTAATGCTGAAAGTTTGCACGCTTTTGCAATGTTAAAACAAAAATTAATTCAGTCCCTGTGATAATTGCGCCTGATTGGAATTTAGATTTTGAATTAATGTGTGATGCAAGTGATTATGCTATAGGAGAAGTATTAGGCCAAAGAAAATCTAAGATCTTTCATGCTATACATTATGCTAACAAAGTTCTTAATGCAACCCAAATTAATTATGCAACTACTGAAAATGAATTATTAGCTATAGTATATGCATTGGAAAAATTTAGAGCATATTTGATTGGTTCATCTGTATATACTAATCATGCAACAATAATATCTGTTGACCAAATTAGATTCTAAACCCAGACTAATTAGATGGATTCTATTGTTGTAGGAATTTGATTTGGTGATCAAGGACAAAAAGGGCTGTGAAAATTTGGTAGTTGATAATTTGTCCAGATTAGTCAATACTGAAGTGACTAATAACCAATTAGAAGTATAGGAGAAATTTCTAGATGAAAAACTAATGATGGTATAAGAAAGACCTTGGTTTGTTGACATGGCAAATTTCAAGCTGCAAAATTTGTACCAGTGTTGAATTATTGGCAAGTGTACCAAAATTATCAATCGTAGTATAATATTTTGATTAAATAAAAGCCGATCACACGAGGAACGGTTTCATTGGAAATTCCCAATTATATGCTTACTAAGTAGATTAAAACAGAATGAGTTTTGCATAAAGAGTTGAATTGAAATTAAATAACAAAGAACTGTAAATTGTTGAGAAAATATCAATTAAAGGCACTTATGATTTGTTTCCTTCCTTATCCCTCTTTTGTAATGACTATGTTAATTAACCTAATAATGTTGATGCCACCTACTCAAATCATCCATGTTGATTCCTCACACATGAAATTCATAAGAAAACCTAATAAATGTTGATTCCTCACACAATTAAGAGATTTTCCAGCATTAGGTTTAGGGTGTTAAGCAATTGATACATTCATTCCATTCCTGGCAATTAACGTAACAAATATTTTTATTGTGATCTAGGGTTCAAGATATATTTTCTAATCATATCCCAAACATCAAGAATAATTCATTCCAAAGCACAAAGGACAAGAATAACAACATCAAAACATAGATTAATATCTCAAAATATCACCATGATATAAAAGAGTTCAAAGGAAGTGCACCCAATCCCAAGAGAATGAAGTTTGCCACTCATGTTGGCCATTACAATGCTCAAAATGTGGAAGAAGTGAAGAAGTGATGAAGATTGGACCAAACCATAGCAGTAGTCGTGCCTCTTCTCTCCCAAAACCGTTTCCTTTTCTTGAAACACATCTTCTCTTTTTATAGGAAAAATTGGACTTTTGGGCTTTGCTGTTAGAATCGCGCAGCGGAATGTTCGCGTGGTCGGACAAAAACCAAGAGGGGGGGGGGTGAATTGGATTTTTAATAAAAATTAGGTTTTCAAAATTTTCCCCAAATTTTACCGATTAAAAACTGCGTAAATGTAAATAGAGAAGAGTAGAGAAGATTACACAGTAGGTTTATACTGGTTCGGATCAAAAGACCCTACGTCCGAGTTGCTAATCACTCAAAAGAGGATTAACGACTGTCACTTAAGAACAAATTGTTACAAACAGATTACAAATGAATAGATAAAGATCGAGAAAACACCTCTCTTGAAATCCACAAGAGATGAAGAACAACTTTCCTTAGAGACGGCACTGACACACAATCCACTAAGAACTCCACTTAGTGATTCTTATCGCTTCTAGCCTCACACCAGGTTCCAAAAGCCCCCTTTCCTTGCAACAAACAGTTCTCCGGCACTCACGACACTTAACTTTTGTATGGAAAGAGTTGTTCTTCTTTTTCGAGTGCCAAAGCAGAGTTTAAGTAGGGAAATTAGGGTTTAGGAATTGGGGATTTCGAAACTAGGGTTCTTGGTAATTGGGTTTTCGAAAATAGGGTTAATTTGAAATTTAAAATGAAAAATAGACTGAAATAATCGATTATTTGGAGTGATAATCGATTAAAACGAGAGCCAAATACGTCAGAACCCAAACCTCTCGGATTAATCGATTATTTGGTGAAATAATCGATTATCCGTATGGATCAGTACAAAACAATTGATTATTTTGTTGTTTTAATCGATTAAAGCAGTGAGTTTGTATAGAAAGTGTTTTCTCATCTGTTTTAATCGATTATTTACCTATATAATCGATTAAAGCCGAAGCCTAAATGATAAATTTGAGCTTTTTGAAGCTTCTAAGTTACGAGACTATGTACTAGCTATCTTAGACTCTAAAAATACGAGACTCAATCTTAAATAAAACAGAGTTATTACAATACAATTATCACCAATCTTCAATCTTCAATATTCTAAGTCTTTAGTTCTTGGATCATCATCAAAATCCATTCTTCATATTCATCAAGTGCAACATCAAGTCCTTGAATTGTCAACAATCTCCCCCTTTTTGATGATGATCAAAATTTTCTTTTAAAGCCCTTTGTAATAACTCTGTTTTATCTGTCATACTAACAAACACATTAAACATACCGAGATAAAATTTAAAATTGAATCATAGGCTTTAAATTTTTCTCCCCTATTTTGATTATAATCAAAAAGAACTCTGCAACATCAATCATAAGAGTTCCCCCTCAAAATATGCATAAGTTAGAGAAAGCTCCCCCTCAATCATAGCATGAAAGAAACATCAAATTTTATTTCATAATCATTCATTCATAACAATACAAAGATATAAACAAAATAAAATCTAAAATTCTTCACTATCCTCATCATTAAAGTGAGTATCAAATCTATTTTCTAATCTACCTACTCTATCATCTACATCGGATATACGGCGAATAATTTCATCATGCCGTGCACCAGAAAGATTGAAGAATGATTGCATTCTTTGATTCATGTCGAAAAGCATATCTTCCATGGATTGTCTTGTTTCTTGATGAGAAGAGGATGTTCCAACACTTTGGATTTGGTTAGAGGGAAGATTAGTAGCTGGAGGCATATCTTCATCAGAGTCTTCATTTGCATCACCTTGATTTTGAACGTCATCTTTGTGAACATAGATTTCATTGACTCGCACCATTTGAAGTTGAGTCAATGTGCTATCCAGCATGTGATTTAAATTGTTTGTTCTAACTGCTTGCTCACCTTCAACATTCACTCCTTTATATTCAAGAATACGGGATACAAGAAGGGCATATGGAATTTTGAAGGTGTGATGACGTTTTGCTTTAAGCATGGTCATTGTGACAAGAACACCCCAATCTAAAGGTTCATTATTCATTATTGCATGAATAATTCGAAGATCAATGGATGAACATTGGGCATGATTCGTAGCCCAGGGACATAAGATCCATACAAGTAAATGTAGAAGCATGCGTTCTTCCTTCTTTAAAGGTCCAGCATGAAGGATACATCCAATCTCCATTGAGGGATTCCGTAGAAAAGAGCGATAAGTTAGAAACCTGTCAAAGTCATCTAGCTCACCATAAACGTTAATAGCATCTTCTCTAATGCCCTCATCGGTGAGTCAAATTTTCCTAGATTGTCCTTTCCATTATTTAGCACAAAACATTTACATCCAAAAATCTTTAAATGAGCAACATTAGGTTTTCTACCATTAAACAATTCATATGGAGTTGATTTTATAATTGACCTAATGAGCATTCTATTTAAAACATAGCATGCAGTGCTAACCGCATCAGCCCAAAAATATTTTGGAACATTAGATTCATTTAACATAGTTCTTGCAAGTTCCTCTAATGACCTATTTTTCCTCTCAACTACACCATTTTGTTGGGGAGTCCTAGGAGCAGAAAAGTTATGTAATATACCATTTTCCTCACAATAATTCTCAAACTTTTCATTTTGAAACTCACCACCATGGTCACTTCTTAAAACTTTAATTCTTAGGTCTTTCTCATTTTGTATTTGTTTAGCAAACTTTTTAAAGACCTTAAAAGCTTCACTTTTCATAGTTAGGAAAAATGTCCAAGTGTACCTAGAGTAATCATCAACAATTACAAGTCCATAATAATTTCCACCAAAGCTTTTTATCCTAGAAGGTCCAAATAAATCTAAATGTAATAATTCTAGGGGTTTTGAAGTGGAAATCACATTCTTTGATTTAAATGATGATTTAACTTGTTTACCTTTTTGGCATGCATCACACAATCTATCTTTTTCAAATTTCAATTTAGGCAATCCAATAACTAAGTCTTTTGATATCAATTTATTCAAATGATGCATGTTTATATGAGCCGCTCTTTTATGCCATAACCAAGGGTTTTCTTCCTTAGCAACTAAACATGTTATACT
This sequence comes from Sphenostylis stenocarpa, assembly GCA_963425845.1. NCBI lineage: Eukaryota > Viridiplantae > Streptophyta > Magnoliopsida > Fabales > Fabaceae > Sphenostylis > Sphenostylis stenocarpa. Next base: position 22,340,995 of record OY731398.1, read on the forward strand.
AGACTCATGTAAACAATCCAAATCAATCAAATATATATTGTTATGCCTAATGCCTTTTAATTCTACTTTTTGGAATCTATTAAATGTATGGTGCAAAATTGGCTTTCAAAAGTTACCTTGAATCCTTTGTCACACAATTGGCTTATGCTAAGAAGGTTATGCTTTAGCCCATCAACAAGAAGCACATCCTTAATCTCCAATGTATTTGCACCACCTATGTTTCCAATTCCGAGAATCTTCCCTTTGTTGTTATCCCCATAAGTCACATATCCTTGTTCTTTGGCTTTGAAACTTACAAATTTCGTTTTATCTCCGAGTCATATGTTTTGAGCATCCACTATCAAGATACCACATAGACTTCTTTGATTTGGAAGTTTTCTACAACACAAGAACATATAAACTTAGGTCCCCACAACTTTTGGGTCCTTGGGGTTAGAGACATAACAATCTATTTAAATACTTGCAAAACTTCTTTTAATTAATCTGCTGGTTTAATTAATGCTGTTAAAAGATTCTTTTAATCTGTTAAAAGTGCAGTTTTAATCTGTTAAAACGTCTTTTAATCGATTAAAACGCAGTGTAGAAAATTTTTTTAAGTTGTTTTAATCGATTGGAGCGAGATTTAATCGATTAAAAGAGTTCTAATCGGTCATAACTAAATTCGATCGATCATAAGCTGATTCTGATCGGTCATAATTGCATTCTGATCGATCATCCTGACCCTTTAAATGATTTTAATCGATTGAAACGTGTTTTAATCGATTGAAAAAAATTCTGATCGCTTATAATTTGATTATGATCGATCATCCTGACCCTTTAAGTGATTTTAATCGATTGAAACGTGTTTTTAATCAATTTAAAAGATTCTGATCGCTCATAATAAAAATCTGATCGATCACAATGAGTTCTAAATGGTTTTAATCGATTAAAAACAAGTTGTATCGATTAAAATACTGTAAAAACACTTCTTTGAACATTCTAAGTGATTTTATTTGGTTCTTTCAAAGCTGCATCGAGTTAAAAACATGTTTTAAGAAAGCTTTTGTAAAAAAACTTTGTTTTTAGTTGTTTAAAACAATTTTAGAGGCTTTTCGCAAAAATCTTTAAGTGAAGAACCTTCATGCAATAGAAAAGATAAAATGTTTTTACCTAAGCATTCTGTTTAAAACATACTAAATGATCCATTTTCTTTGAATAAATACAAGATACAAATAGTTCATTTAACTATAGGAACCCAAATATATTTACCTTTAGGTACACCAAAATGTTTAATTTTACACTTATTTGAAGTGTGACCTTGTTTCATACAATAGAAGCATGCATTTGGAGTAGCTTTAGAACAAGATACATTATTAACATGACAAGCTCTAGTTCCTTTTTCTACCCATACTCTTTTCTTTTTAGTTTTACTCTTTTTCAAAGGAACTCTTTGATTTACATTATTTTGAGCAATTACCATTTCATGCTTCTTAAGATCATCAATTTCTTTTTCCGCTTTGTCTAGCAAATGGTTAAGAATATCTATGTCATATTCATGCTCTTTACAATTTGCACAAGCTAAGTCCTTATTCTCATCTAAGCATACAATTTTCGTATTAGCTACCTCCTTTTCTTCTAAACATGCAATTTTCAATTTTAAGGACTCATTTTCCTTTTCGGATCTTCTTAGATTTTTCTTTACAACTTTAAATTCGTTTTTCATATCCATAAATGCAGTAAATAACTCATTATAAGCATTTTGCAATTCATCATGGTCATTTTCTTCACTAGAGGATGAATCGGAATCACTAACCTCAAAATCCGAAGAAATTTTGTCATTTGCCATTAAGCAATTGTTTGCTTCTATTTCAGAAGTCGCTTGATTCTGAATTTGAATCACTTGTCATCCCAAGCAATATATGCTTTCTTCTTGAATTGCTTTTTGCCCTTGTGTTCATCATTTTTCTTGTTTGGGCATTCGGTCTTTATATGCCCTGCTTCACCACAACCAAAGCATTTTATATTAACGGAAGAATTTTCTTTTACCTTTCCCTTACCTTTGAAAGGATGTCTTCCTTTTGCTTTCATCATCTTGGTGAACTTCTTTATAAAAAGACTCATCTCTTCTTCATCAATTTCGGAGTCTTCTTCTTCTTCTTTCTTATTTTTGCTTTTTGAAATCTCGGTCTTGAAAGCTAGGTTCTTCTTTTGATATTGACCCTCTTCCTCATTTAGTCTTCCAAGGTCAAGTTCATGCTCCCTAAGCTTTCCAAATAACGCCGCCATAGACATAGTGGCAAGATTTTGTGACTCCGAGATGGCCGTCACCTTTGGTTGCCATTTCCTATCTAGAGATTTCAAAATTTTAACATTTAATTCATCAACATCAAAAATTTTACCTTGTGAGATGGGTCACGATATGAGTGAAACGTTTCTGTACGTCAAAATCGTTTCGCCTGGTTGCATCTGGAACATCTCGTATTCTTGGATTAAAGAATTTTTACGTGCTCTTTTGACGTCGTCAGTTCCTTCGTGGGTCACCCTTAGCATTTCCCACATTTCCTGTGCACTTTTACAAATAGAAATTCTGTAGAACTCATCAAGGGTTAGAGCAGATGAAATAATATTTCTAGCCCTAACATCAAATTGTGTTTTTCGACTTTCTTCGGCAGTCCATCTATCAAAAGGTTTAAGAACGTCAACACCGTTCTCTGTAATTTTAGGAACAAATGGACCGTTTAAAATTGCGTCCCAAACGCCTCTATCAACAGACTCTAAAAATATTTGCATACGTACCTTCCAAAAAGGATAATTTTGACCCGCAAAAAGTGGGGGTCCGTTGATAGACGCACCTTCGGCAAAAGTTTGATTTTGTCAGGCCATTTTCGAAAATATTTGAATGACTATCAAAGCAAGCTCGATACCACTTGTTAGAATCGCGCAGTGAGAATGTTCGCGTGGTCGGACAAAAACCAAGAGGGGGGTGAATTGGATTTTTAATAAAAATTAGGTTTTCAAAATTTTCCCCAAATTTTACCGATTAAAAGCTGCGTAAATGTAAATAGAGAAGAGTAGAGAAGATTACACAGTAGGTTTATACTTGGTTCGGATCAAAAGACCCTACGTCCGAGTTGCTAATCACTCAAAAGAGGATTAACGCTGTCACTAAGAACAAATTGTTACAAACAGATTACAAATGAACGAGATAAAGATCGAGAAAACACCTCTCTTGAAATCCACAAGAGATGAAGAACAACTTTCCCTAGAGACGGCACAACACACAATCTACTAAGAACTCCACTTAGTGATTCTTATCGCTTCTAGCCTCACACCAGGTTCCAAAAGCCCCCTTTCCTTGCAACAAACAGTTCTCCGGCACTCACAGACACTTAACTTTTGTATGGAAAGAGTTGTTCTTCTTTTTCGAGTGCCAAAGCAGAGTTTAAGTAGGGAAATTAGGGTTTAGGAATTGGGGATTTCGAAACTAGGGTTCTTGGTAATTGGGTTTTCGAAAATAGGGTTAATTTGAAATTTAAAATGAAAAACAGATCGAAATAATCGATTATTTGGAGTGATAATCGATTAAAACAGAGCCAAATACGTCAGAACCCAAACCTCTCTGGAATAATCGATTATTTGGTGAAATAATCGATTATCTGTACGGATCAGTACAAAACAATCGATTATTTTGCTGTTTTAATTGATTAAAACAGTGAGTTTGTATAGAAAGTGTTTTCTCACTGTTTTAATCGATTATTTACCTATATAATCGATTAAAGCCGAGCCTAAATGATAAATTTGAGCTTTTTGAAGCTTCTAAGTTACGAGACTATGTACCGGCTATCTTAGACTCTAAAAATACGAGACTCAATCTTAAATAAAACGAGTTATTACAATACAATTATCACCAATCTTCAATCTTCAATATTCTAAGTCTTTAGTTCTTGGATCATCATCAAAATCCATTCTTCATATTCATCAAGTGCAACATCAAGTCCTTGAATTGTCAACATTTGCGTCTTTCGCTCAAGTTATTTTTGCTCAAGCAACAAAGCGCTCGCTTGAGCGATGTAGACCCCTAATTTTGCCCGGCTTTTTAATAAAAGAAAAGGAGACCTCTCATAACAAGATAGAGTTCACCCAATCACCCAACAAAAGCTAAGGAGACTTCCTACATAAAGATAAAGCTCGGCCGACATCTTAATGAAGGCCAAGAAGACTTCCTATATGAAGATAAAGCTTCAACGGACACATATCGGCATCAACCAACGTCCAAAAAAAGCAAGGAAAGCTTCCCGGGGTCCCAGAATGCAGAAACTGGACAAAACAGGTCGAGACCACCGTCCCAGAGTTGGGACGGCCGTCCCAACTAACCTAGGACAAGTGAGACGCGCGTCCCAAATGTGGGACGGCCGTCCCAAGTCCCAGGGGGGCTGGCTCTGTGTAAAAAATTCAAGTGGGACGGCCGTCCCAGCCCAGACGGCCGTCCCAGATGTGCCAGGCAGCGAAAACTATAAATAGGAGGTTCATTTGCTCATTTCCCACACCCCAGACAACTCAGAGCACTTGTCTACTTCTCTCCCTCTTTCGAATGATCTTTCTGATTGCCTTATATAGGTAACAATCAGTTAAGGAATTATATTCCGGCATTCGATTCTTCTAGAAAATTTTAGTTGAGTCGAGTTTTGTCGTGAGGAGAGTCGTTGTAGAGCGAGGGACTGCCAAAACGCGTCCTTATTGTAAGAGAGTTGCTATATAAAGCTTGCTACAGAGGTTCTTCTCAAATCTCTTCTCTTTTACTGCTTTATTTATTGCTTTATGAAATGTAAATAAAATCATGTAGATAGCCATATTTATTGTACGAATAAAATAGGGTAATAGCGTAATTTCTTGTAATCTCTACTTAAATGAATTAATCCGTCATAGGGAACCCGAAAGGGGCGTTGTGGGGTGCTAATACCTTCCCCACACGTAACTAACTCCCTTACCCAACTCTGGTTATAATGGCCAAGTGTGGTTTTTCTTAAGATCAACATTTTTTCCTTTTCCAATGTTTAAGGTCAAAACATTGGTGGCGACTCCAAAAGAACCCCTTTTTCGAAAACCTGGCTTCTATTAGAGGATAGTTCAGTTGTTGAGCACCTCGAAAGCAATGAACATATTTTAAATACAAAACGCGAGTCTAAACCATCTTTTCGCGACCGCTCGCATTAAACGTTCGAGATGTCCCTAGACGTCAGAACGGACGGCGGCGACAGATGGCGACTCCACTGGGGAAGCTAGAGAGTTGATCCCATTTAGTGACGGATAAATTCAAACTAAGTAAAGATTTGAAATTACGCCTTTACCCTTTTTCCGTATGTTTTATTGTATGGCTCTAATAAACTGCTGTATGATTATTTTCTGCAAATTGTTTGAAATACAAGTTGCACACAAAAACCCTTGCACACAACAGTCCCTCTATACCTGGGGGCAAGAGTGAATACCTTTAGGGAGTGGGTGGCAGATATGACTGGCTTGTTGGCACACGGGGCTACAACCGTTGTCGGAAACCACAAACTCAAGGTGATAACTCTCGTCTTTTGGTCTAAGGATGTCGACACGGAGTTCCGTGCATGACCCGAGGACTGAGAGATTGAGAGGTCCCTATAATGGGGGCACCTTGGGGACCTTTGGCCTTGGTGAGAACAGTTTAGAACCACCCAAACCAAGCACGTTTCTGCAGGAAAACCCTACCTCGTGATTAAATAAGCATGGCTCTGCTCGTGGATGTATGAATTGTGTGTGCATTCGGTTGCTGCATTTGTATTGATGCATTAGCATAGGATAATCATATAACAAACAAAAAAAAATGAAAAACCCTAAAAATCAAAAAGTGATAAGATAAGACCAACTTTATCTCGGACAGTCTTCAGTTAAGCTAGCCTGGTTTCAGGTTCTTTGTAAGCTAAGTAGTCACGTTGACCGACAGAAGAGATAAAGGGTCATAAAAATGTAAAAACGATTAAAAGCCATAAAAATACCTTTTGTAATAAAAAGATTCATGGAAAAGTCGTATCATTCATACCACATCATCCAATAAGTGGTAAAACCAAGAGAGAAAATAAATGCATAAGAAAAGTATGCATAAACATCATCATAATAAATCTCTCATACATAAACACATTCATTCTAGGACGTATTAGATATCCTTAGACAATAGCAAAAGAGATAAGCGTGCTAAGGTATGTTGGCAACCTTTGAAAAAGGAAGTTAACAAATTAAGATGGGTATGGTACCCTTAGAACATAAGCTTTTGAGAAGATACCTAAGCTATTGTCTAAGACATATCTATTTCACACTAATAATTTGAAATAAAAGGCTATAATAAAAATTGTTAAAATCATTTAGAAAGTGGTCGGTCTTACGCCAGTCCTTACTCGCGCTCAGAAAGCTAAGAAGATGGAACAAGCTGGAGGAACAAAACCGAAAGCTCACTACCGAGCTTAATACGCTAAAAGATCAAATGGCTCAAATGTTGGAAATGATGCGTCGGCAAAATATCCATAAGGAGGGTCCTCAAAGTGGACAAGCCCCTCACCAAGAAGAGGAAGAGGGACCCAATAATGAACAAGCCCAATCGATACAAGGGCGGTGCATATTCATGCTCCGGAAGTATCAAAACAACGACTCACTGCCCTTGAAGAGAGATTGAGAGCCATGGAGGGGCATAACTTTGATGTTAAGGAGGCGGTCGATATGTGCCTCGTAAAAAATATTCAATTCCCTAACAAATTTAAAACTCCGAGACTTCCCAAAATACATGGGAATGACCTGCCCCAAAAGCCATCTTACAATGTACTACGAAAGATGGTCGCGTATCTTGACAACGAAAAGCTCTGATCCATTGTTTTCAGGAAAGCTTAGGCTGAATCCGCCCTAAATTGGTATATGCAAGCTGGAAGGAGGGAAAATCCAAACACTGGAGGCATCGGCGGATGCTTTTCTTTGTCGCTACAAGTACAATATCGATCGACCCACGAAAGAGCAGATCTGCAGCTATTAAGTAAGAAAGACGACGAATCCTTCAAGGCATACACCCAAAGATGGAGGGAACTGGCAGCACAAGTGGAACCTCCTCTATCTGACAAGGAAACTACGTCCATGTTCATCAATTCCTTTACTGGTCCCTATTTTGACAAAATGATAGGGAACACCTCAACACTCTTTGCGGATGTAGTCATTATAGGAGAAAGAGTAGAGCAAGGTCTGAAAAGCGGAAGAATTGCACAATAGACCTCCTCCAATTCCTCTACTCAAAACTTTAAAAAGAACTTTGGAAAGAAGAAGGAAGGAGCCGTAAATGCTATCAACTTCGCCACTCCTTCTTCCTCCTCGCAGCGAGACCGAGCCGCGCGAGACAAGAAAGGAAATTCACTCCAATACCCACTTCCTATGGAAGCCTGCTGCCAAAATTATTGGACGCTAAGCTCCTCGCACGCATCCCTCCCAAGAAAATGGAGCCACCATATCCAGAATGGTATAAGCCAAATGAAAAATGCAATTATCATTCGGATGCTCCGGGACACTCTGTAGATAACTGTATGACCTTAAAGCATAAGGTCCAAGATTTAATAGACGCGGGATGGATTACCTTTGACACGTCTACTCCAAAGGTGGATGACCAACCCTTGTCAAAGCCCGAATAAAAGACAGGATAGGGAAGACCAACAATTTAGGGCTCATCATTTTTGCCATCTCTAAAAAATATATAATAAACATAAAAAAAATATATATATAAAAAAATATATTCAAGCTTCCGATGTATCTCTCGTGATCCTCACCCTTGATCACGAGATTTTTGATTAAAGTGGGCTTTGTAAATATTTCCTTTTGTCAATACAATAAGACATTTTTCATAATATTCATACTCTCTTTCATTCTTTTCTCTCTCACACCCTTAATAAAGAAATCTAAAACAAAGCGTAACCATACAGTCATGTCTGTGATTGAAAACTCTACGGAAGATCCGAAAGCCGAAGGGGAATGGATTGAGTCGAGGCAGTGAGGAGGGGACCATCTCCCGGACATGCAAAGAGCTGTTTGAAAAAGAATCTCAAGCAATACAGCCCCATCAGGAGAAAATTGAGGCCATCAATTTGGGACAGGAAGGTAATAAGAAAGAAGTAAATATTGGAACCCAAATTGACGATGATGTCAGGGAGAAGCTGATGCAACTACTAAAAGAATATGTGGACGTATTTGCTTGGTCCTACCATGATATGCCTGGGATTGATAATAGCATAGTGGAACATCGACTACCGCTAAAAGAGGGATTTCGGCCCGTTAAGCAGAAGCTCAGAAGAGTAAAGCCAGAATGGTCCTTAAAAATTAAGGAAGAAGTAGAAAAACAGTTGGACGCCAATTTTCTCATTGTGTCAAAATACCCCGAATGGTTGGCTAACATTGTACCAGTTGTAAAGAAAAATGGAAAAATCAGAGTATGCGTAGATTACAGGGATTTAAACCGTGCAAGTCCAAAAGATGATTTTCCCTTACCGCATATTGATATGCTGGTAGATCACACCGCTATAAATACTCTCTATTCTTTCATGGATGGATATGCAGGGTATAACCAAATTAAATTGGCTGTTGAAGATAGAGAAAAAACTTCCTTCATTACGCCGTGGGGTACATTCTGCTATAGAGTGATGCCTTTTGGACTCAAGAACGCAGGGGCTACTTATCAAAGGGCTATGGTCACACTATTTCATGATATGATTCACAAAGAAATCGAAGTATATGTAGATGACATGATTGCCAAGTCCAAAAACGAAATAGATCACCTACAATACTTAAAAAAGTTATTCAATCGGCTTCGGAAATACCAGATCAAGCTCAATCCGGCTAAATGCACATTCGGAGTACGATCAGGAAAACTCCTTGGGTTTATTGTCAGTAAAAGAGGAATTGAGGTAGACCCTGATAAAACAAAGGCAATCGTAGAAATGCCCCCACCAAGAACAGAAAAAGAAGTCAGAGGGTTCTTAGGCCGAATAAACTACATCGCACGGTTCATTGTGCAATTAACGGACAAATGTACGCCTATCTTCAAGTTATTGCGTAAAAACCAACCAAAAGTTTGGAACGACGAATGTCAACGAGCTTTCGAAAAGATCAAAATGTGCCTAACCAATCCCCCAGTATTGGTACCACCTGTGGAAGGAAAACCGCTGATTCTTTACCTTTCAGTACTCGACGAGTCCATGGGATGTGTGCTCGATCAACAAGATGATACGGGTAAAAAAGAACAAGCCATATATTATCTCAGTAAGAAATTTCTAAGCTATGAGACCCGTTATACACCACTTGAAAAAACATGTTGTGCATTGGTGTGGGCAACTCAACGCCTTCGACAATATATGGTCAGACATACAACTTGGTTGATTTCCAAAATGGACCCAATCAAATACCTGTTTGAAAAGCCCGTCTTGACCGGAAGAATAGCCAGGTGGCAAGTACTCCTCTCAGAATTCGACATTATTCATGTCACTCAGAAAGCTATCAAAGGTAGTCCTTTAGCAGATTACCTGGCACATGGGCCAACTGACGAATATCAATCCCTCCAAGATGATTTTCCAGATGAGCAAATAATGCACATCCAACATGAAGAGCTTGAAAATGATGAGTGGACCATGTTTTTCGATGGAGCTTCAAATTTACTGGGACATGGGATTGGAGCTATTTTAATATCTCCCGAAAAGAAGTATATCCCAGTAACAGCTAGACTAAACTTTGATTGCACGAACAATATGGCAGAATACAAAGCCTGTGCTTGAGGTATTCAAGCAACTTTGGACCATGGGGTGACTAAACTCAAAGTGTTCGGTGACTCATCCCTTGTCATTTACCAACTCAAGGGTGAATGGGAAACCAGAAATTCCAAATTAATTCCTTATTTGGAGCACATCCGTGGCATGACTTCCAAAATGGAAAACGTCTGTTTCGAGTACATCCCTCGGGAAGATAACCAGATCGCAGATGCACTGGCAACATTATCATCCATGTTTGCATTAGGACAAGAACATGAGATGCCCATCATCCAAGTCAAAAGGCACGATAAACAAGCCTTTTGTATGATGATAAACATCGGAAAAGATGAAAACCCTTGGTATCATGACATAAGGCGATACTTGACAAAAGGTGAATACCTTGAGGGAATCAGTGACAACGATAAAAGGATCATTCGGAAAAGGGCCATAAGGTTTATGTTAATAGGAGAAACCCTTTATAAAAAGAACTTTGATGCTACGTTGTTAAGATGCGTCAATCTTGAAGAAGCCCAGACATTGATTAAAGAAATACACAAAGGAACCTTCGGGACCCATGCACCAGGGCATATCATGGCTAGGAAAATCCTCAGGGCAGGATATTTTTGGTCCACAATGGAAAAAGACTGTCATCAATATATGCCAGAAAATGTCACAAGTGTCAGATACATGCAGACAATGTACATGTCCCGCCGGCACCTCTCAATGTTATGGCTATCCCTTGGCCGTTTGATATGTGGGGCATGGATGTTATTGGACCTATTGAGCCCAAGGCATCTAATGGCCATCAATTCATTTTGGTGGCTATCGATTACTTCACCAAGTGGGTAGAAGCTGCATCTTATACACATGTGACTAAAAAGGTAGTGGTCAACTTTGTTAAGAAGAATATCATATGTAGATATGGCATCCCACATCGTATTATTACTGATAATGGAACCAACCTGAATAATAAGATGATGGAAGAACTATGCCAGGATTTCAAAATTCAACATCATAATTCCTCTCCCTATCGGCCCAAAATGAACAGAGCACTAGAAGTGGCCAATAAAAACATCAAGAAGATTGTTCAAAAGATGGTCAAGACTTATAGGGATTGACATGAAATGTTACCTTTTGCTCTTCATGGTTATCGAACGTCTGTAAGAACTTCAACAGGAGCTACTCCATTCTCCCTTGTATATGGAATGGAGGCCGTATTGCCAATAGAGGTCGAAATACCTTCCTTGCGAATCATAATGGAAGCAAAATTAACAGAAGCCGAATGGATGCAAAATCGATATGATCAATTAAACCTTATTGATGAAAAGCGGTTGAATGCTATATGCCATGGACAAGCCTATCAAAGGAAGATAAAAAAGGCTTATGATAAAAAGGTCCACCCTCATACTTATCAAGAAGGGGATCTAGTAATAAAGAAATTACTTCCGGCCCAGAAGGATAAAATTGGAAAATGGGCAGCAAATTACGAAGGACCCTTTGTGGTCAAAAGAGCTTTCTCAGGAGGGGCACTTATCCTCACCAATATGGATGGAGAAGAACTTCGACACCCAATCAATTCTGATGCGGTGAAGAAGTATTATGCTTGAAGACATTGCTCAAGACCCGTTAGGAATGAAAACCCGCAAAGGGCATCCCTGGGCAAAAGATAGGGTCTACATTCCTCGCTAGGATACGTCCTAGGCAAAAAGTAGAGGTAAAAAAAAAAAAAAAACTAAGAGCAATGGTTACTTTAGTTGAAAACCGAAAAGGCGGCTAAAATAACATTCTTCCAGAAGCAAGCAGTCTACATAGTCTTCACTCTGAGCTCAGGCATCTCAACTGAAGCAATTAGGAGAACTGGGGGGCAGATATCATAGACATGACTGTTCAAGCCTATACACTATAGCCATCCCTGACTACCCATTCTTCTAAATATCTCTTGAAATCCTTCTGTAAAAGAAATAAACTTTTGCTCATTTATCAATAAAATTCCCTTTCATTTCCTTTCTCTTGACCAAATATTATGGAAATGCCTCTTTATTGATGAATCATAAATATGTGCAAAGACCCTTAATCAAAGATCAAACATGCATCTAAAAAAGGGAAGCATATAAAAAATAACAAATGCCTGCTAGGATAGGTTTAGGTAAAAATCAGGGTAGCCTGCTAGATCGGAAGTCCCAAAAGAACGGTCTAGGCAAAAGATAAGGCAAAAGCCCCCTAAAATATTCTAGGCAAAAATTAAGGCAGCCCGCTAGATCGAAAACCCGTAAAGGGCGGTCTAGGAAAAAGATAGGGCTAAAACCAAGAGATGAGTAAAAGATGAGCCCATCATCATGGTCATAAAGGAGAAGCCCATCGGCGTATTCGTAAAGAGCCAACGGGAGAAGGCCAGTCACTTTCTAAGTGTATAAAAAATAAATAAACAAATAGCTTGCATTTAGGACATCCACACACAAAGTAGTTGCATAATACGACTTTGTCAAAATCAAGAAAAATAAATTTCTTCAAACAAATAAACATACATATAAGGAGGCTAGTCTCCATACTTGTGATTAAAAATAAGAGGCACCAGAATCCAGTCTCTATATAAAAATCAAACCATTTCAAGCAAAATAAAGAGCTTCAAAGAAAATAGCCCTAATCAACATCCTTCCATCCAAGAAAGAAGGAAACCATCGAAATGAAAAAGCCAATGGAAAGGTTCGATTATCCCCAAAAGGATCCTCGCCTACTCCAGAGGCAAAACAAAAAGATTATCTCGCGACTCAGCTTCATCGCCATAGGAGTCATCAAGCACACTCATACAAGGATCTCCACTTCATTCACCAAAGGAGAATAAGGACTACACAAGAGTCCATCAAAGAAAATACGGAGTCAAATCCTCCACATCACCAGGGGGCAACAGAAGGAAAAGAAAGAAAAAACTTTTCATCCCCTAACGGAGGCCACCACAGAAAAAGGCTGCACGAAGACCCCCAAGAAGAACATATCAAGAAAAGTCTACAAAAAGAAAGAAAAAAGAAGAAAATATCTTCACCCCACTCAATAAAGGGCCTCACAAAACAAGGAGTCAAAACTCCATTCCTCCCCAGGGGGCAAATCAATCCCCCGGTGGATCACCAAAAAGAATTTTTTTTCCCAGTAAGCCTATCAGTAAAGGCAAATTACAAATTCAAATCCACGGGGAGTTAATCGCCCAATATGAATATCCCTAGTGAAATGCAAAACCTCCACTCCCAAGAAAGTCTCCGCCTACTCAAAGGCAAACAAGAGCCAATATCCCCAAGAAACGGGAAATCAACCTATGCAGGAGGTAAAACGAGCCCAAAGCACAATGCTTCCAATAAAGCATCCGCCTACTCAGAGGTATTATCAAGAGGCGTAATCAACAAAAATCAACAAATCCCCAGTGGATTTCCGCCTAAATAAGAGGCAACCAGCAAAGAATCCCCGGTAAAGCCGGACGGCTAAACAGAAAAGCCAAAAGCAAAAATCCCTGGCAAAAGTCGGACGGCAAAACAAGAAAAGCCAAACACAAATCATCCCTGGCAAAACCAGATGGCTAAAAAGAAAAATCCAAGAACAAAGAATCCCCGGCCAAGATCGGATGGCTAAAAAGCCAGAAACAACAAAATCCCCGGTAAAACCGGATGACTACAACAGAAAAGTCAAAAAGGAAAAATCAATCATTCCCCACGGAATAGGCGCATGATAAGAAAACAATAAGCCGCCAACACATTTCCAAAACCAAATAACCATAGGATGGACTAACAAAAAAGGTGCATCCTAAGAGCCTTGCAAAACGAGGTTCGGACCAGGTGGGGGTAGGTACCCATCAGAGCCTTGCAAAACGGGGTTCGGACCGGGTGGGGGTAGGTACCCATCGAGCCTTGCAAAACGGGGTTCGGACCGGGTGGGGGTAGGTACCCATCGAGCCTTGCAAAACGGGGTTCGGACCAGGTGGGGGTTGGTACCCATCGAGCCTTGCAAAACGGGGTTCGAACCGGGTGGGGGTAGGTACCCATCGAGCCTTGCAAAACAGGGGTTCGGACCGGGTGGGGGTAGGTACCCATCGAGCCTTGCAAAACGGGGTTCGGACCAGGTGGGGGTAGGTACCCATCGGAGCCTTGCAAAACGGGGTTCAAACCAGGTGGGGGTAGGTACCCATCAAAGCCTTGCAAAACGGGGTTCGGACCGGGTGGGGGTAGGTACCCATCGAGCCTTGCAAAATGGGGTTCGGACTAGGTGGGGGTAGGTACCCATCGGAATCTGTCAAAATGCGGATTCGGACCAGGTGGGGGTAGGTACCCATCGAGCCTTGCAAAACGGGGTTCGGACCAGGTGGGGGTAGGTACCCATCAGAGCCTTGCAAAATGAGGTTCAGACTAGGTGGGGGTAGGTACCCATCAGAATCTGTCAAAATACAGATTCAGACCAGGTGGGGGTAGGTACCCATCAGAATCTGTCAAAATACAGATTCGTACCAGGTAGGGGTAGGTACCCACCAAAACCTTATAAAAGAAGGTTTGTACCGGATGAGGGTAGGTACTCATCAAAACTTAGCAAAATGCATCAGGTAGAGTAAAATACTCACTAGAAGCATTACAAAAAATGGGTGCAAAAACCTTGCTTCTATTATAGGATAGTTTAGTGTTGAGCACCTCTGAAGTAAGTACCCACAAGAGTTTAGCAAAATGCGAACTCATACCAGGTGAGGGTAGGTACTCACCAAAACCTTGCAGAACAAGGTTCATACCTAGTGAGGGTAGGTACTCACTAAAGTCCAGTAAAATACAGACTTATACCTGGTGAGGGTAAATACTCACCAGAGCCTTATAAAAGAAGGCTCAAACCAGATAGGGGTTGGTACCTATCAAAATATTTATCATCCGAAGGATTAGCAAGGAGCGGCATCCAAAGGATGACCGAGAAAAAGGGTTAACTCCTTCCCCTACTAACTAATTTTGTCGGCATATCAAGCCAACAAATTAGCTAGGCAGGTGAAGGGGGGGCAACTGTAGACCCCTAATTTTGCCCGGCTTCTTAATAAAAGAAAAGGAGACCTCTCATAACAAGATAGAGTTCACCCAATCACCCAACAAAAGCTAAGGAGACTTCCTACATAAAGATAAAGCTCGCCCGACATCTTAATGAAGGCCAAGAAGACTTCCTATATGAAGATAAAGCTTCAACGGACACATATCGGCATCAACCAATGTCCAAAAAAAGCAAGGAAAGCTTCCCGGGGTCCCAGAACGCAGAAACTGGACAAAACAGGTCGAGACCACCGTCCCAGAGTTGGGACGACCGTTCCAACACTAACCTAGGACAAGTGAGACGCGCGTCCCAAATGTGGGACGACCGTCCCAAGTCCCAGGGGGGCTGGCTCTGTGTAAAAAATTCAAGTGGGACGGTCGTCCCAACCCAGACGGCCGTCCCAGCCCAGACGGCCGTCCCAGATGTGCCAGGCAGCGAAAACTATAAATAGGAGGTTCATTTGCTCATTTCCCACACCCCAGACAACTCAGAGCACTTGTCTACTTCTCTCCCTCTTTCGAATGATCTTTCTGATTGCCTTATATAGGTAACAATCAGTTAAGGAATTATATTCCGACATTCGATTCTTCTAGAAAATTTTAGTTGAGTCGAGTTTTGTCGTGAGGAGAGTCGTTGTAGAGCGAGGGACTGCCGAAACGCGTCCTTATTGTAAGAGAGTTGCTATATAAAGCTTGCTACGGAGGTTCTTCTCAAATCTCTTCTCTTTTACTGCTTTATTTATTACTTTATGAAATGTAAATAAAATCATGTAGATAGCCATATTTATTGTACGAATAAAATAGGGTAATAGCGTAATTTCTTGTAATCTCTACTTAAATGAATTAATCCGTCATAGGGAACCCGAAATGGGCGTTGTGGGGTGCTAATACCTTCCCCACACGTAACTAACTCCCTTACCCAACTCTGGTTATAATGGCCAAGTGCGGTTTTTCTTAAAATCAACATTTTTTCCTTTTCCAATGTTTAAGGTCAAAACATTGGTGGCGACTCCAAAAGAACCCATTTTTCGAAAACCTGGCTTCTATTAGAGGATAGTTCAGTTGTTGAGAACCTCAGAAGCAATGAACATATTTTAAATACAAAACGCGAGTCTAAACCATCTTTTCGCGACCGCTCGCATTAAACGTTCGAGATGTCCCTAGACGTTAGAACGGACGGCGGCGACAAGCGAGTAAACTCCAGAGAAGAATAACTAACATTCGCTCAAGCGAATTTTCTATCGCTTGAGCGACTGACGAAGAATAACTCATATTCGCTCAAGCGAGAGTCCATCCTGCTCGAGCGACTTCCATGCTGAAAATATTCTTCCTTCTTCTAGTTTTATTCCAATTATGCTGACAATTATGCTCCTTACTCTTATATCAAGGTATTCTCGAATTCATCCTATATTGGGAGAACAATATATTAGAATTAACATAAGTTAAGTGGTTTCATAACAATTCAAGGCATAATTATATCAACCTTTTACCACTTAACAACTCCCCCCAACCTAGAATCTTGCTTGTCCCAAGCAAAGTAATTTTTCCAAAACAAAACTATCGCCTATTATCACTTTCTCTTCCAGAACCACAACATAATTTTTTTTTTCAGATGTGATGCTCACAACTCCAAATGAAAAATAGAATACATAAGAATTCAAGTTACAAAAACTAACAAAGAATAATTAGTCCTCAACTATCCTCAGAGAAGCATGATCTCTCAAATAGAGTTATATATAATCATCTCTAATTCTCACAGATATGTGTTTATCTCATTCAATCACTTCATTTAGACAATCCAATATTGATAATCATCTTCAAGCAATCAACATTTGTTAAGCAAGACTTAAATCAAAAGGTCTTTTGAGGCTTGTAATGGGGTTGGGCTAAGAAAGAATCATTGATTTTTCTGGGATATACAAAAGTATTTGATAAATTCAACTCATATGAATGATTCCTATTTAATATTTCCTCAAGTCGGGTTTCAAACTTCATGTTTTTGTCCCTAACACAATGATAGTGAGTTAATAATCTCACAAGTTATTATTCCCCCCTTTTGACTTTTTTTTTCTTTCATGCTTTTGCATGTATCCTTTTTGATTTTGCCATAATTTTTAAGCTTTGTTTTTCCTTTTTCTTTACACTTTTTTTATAACACCCTAATAATACCCGTAGGACAACAATAGCAATACCCAACAATAGGAAAAATAAAAAAAATTCATACTCATTTCCTTTTTCAAATATAGGAAGGTAGATAAATAGTTTTTAGGCTTAGGGGTTCTGTTTAAGAAACAGTATTATTTTTGGCTTAGAAGGGGTTCAAATGGATGTCCTATAATTAATGCAGGGTTGGCTATTTGGCTCTAGGTTATATCTACTACAAAGAAAAATTACCTTTATCATTTTCAAGTCTCACCAACATGCAATCACATCAAAGAATTAACCAATATCAGTTATCATCATAAAGTGTTAAGACTCAATTTGAACTGTTTGTGGTCCTCTACTCACCTGGGTTTTGGCTAGCTTCTCCAATTCAGTTAATTCCTAATTCTCCTCATCAATTCCTTTTCACTATCATACTCATCATCCCAAAATCACTTGTTATTGTAGTAATCAAAATGGTTTTCTTCAAGTTCCAAATTTGAATTGGACAATAAACAATAATTTCATAATTGGCTCTAATCCAAATTGTATGGGACAACAATTTAATCACATTAATTTAAACATTCATCATATTAAATATTAATTCAGAATATTCAAAACAAAACAACTTCAAACAAAAAACTTAAAACACCAAATTAACCAATTCACTTAAACACACCAAAATAAAAAAAAAATCACTTAAAATTAAAATTTTCTCCCTCTTAATCTTCTTCTTCATCTTCTTCTTGTGATTCCTCCTCCTCTTCTTGTGCTCCCTGTGCACCAGCTGCACCTTCACCCCCTCCTGGAAAATAGGGAATGTCCTCAGGCCATTAAAGTAAGACATCAAATTCCTGTGGTGACGTCTACTGCATACTTGGAGCAATTTGCAAAGATAAGTTATAAAAATTTTCATTAATATTGCATTGATCCCTATGGGTCGCTGATTGTTGTAAAGTTAGATGCTCCATGTATTGCATAATTATCTGAAATCTGGTTGTTGAGGTGGTGGAGGTGGCTGCCGTGCTCTTCTTGGCTGGTGTGGTTCCTGTGCCAGTGGCTGTGGCTCCCCTTCTGCAGGGTTCACACAGTTCCGCTCGATGAATCTTCTATTAATTGGTGGTCGGATGTTCACTGATGGGTTAACTTCCACACCATGGGCTGCACAAAGGGCTGTTATGAGAGCAGGGAATCCAAGAGCCTTCGCTTGCTCTGCTCATCGTCCACTTTCCAAAACCACAAACTGATAAATTTCCTTTGAAATAATCGTGGCGACATCAATCATAGTTTCATCCAGAATGCACTTGATGATATGGCACCTGGGCATATTCAGATCTGAACTATGCTTGATGGGTACAATGTTGGCCAGCAGAAAAGAAGTCTAGATCTGAGTTAATGTGGTCATGTTAGCCCTTAAAATCCTTAAAGCCTTCCCAGCATGGTTTGCCTCAAAGGTCCTCCCAGGCAAACATAGGGCTCTTACGACGTCATCATCCCTAAAGTGCATCTCAGTTAGACGTCTACTATTCCTAATGACCTGGAAGTAACAAATATGGCCTTCCTCCAGAAAAAGTGGATTCCCCAGCAAATCATTAATTGCGTTCCTATTATACGGAACCCACCTGCCTCTCACTTTAGAACGTGCCCAGAATGGTTCACCTTCAACTAGGTAGGCGTTGGCGTAAAACTCTTTTATAATCTCAGGATCATACTTGGGCATTGGGAGCGCCAATTGCCTCCAGTTCCAGCAGGTTAATTCATTGTTGAATTCTGGATACTCACCCTCATTCAATTCTACTCTTCTTTCTGGGATGAAGGTCCAGTTTCGGATTCTCTCAAATCTTGCCTACCTCTCAACATCCCTGAATCTTCTTCTATCTATTTGAATGCCTATAGACTCAGTCCTTGGCCTTTTTCCAGCAACCCTGGATGATGAAGCACCTTGTGAATCTTTTCTTGAACCCATCTGAAAATCCATGATACTCATAGTTTAGTCTAATATTTTGATCCCATCATGAATACAATGCTACTTAGGTTTGCATGTGAGACTATTAATATGTTCAATTGCAAAAACACACTATAGTTCATACTTGCACATTTCATCAAACAGTTGGCATGCACCTTATTTTCAAACTTCTATGGCCCTAATTTCTAGCATGAATCCTTTCCCACTTACATAATTAAGCAATTCATTAGCAATTACACACTTTATATCACCTACAAACCAAATAAATTCCTTTGAAGCATTTTAGCAAACACTTGGCATGCATTTGAATTTCTAACCTATAACAATGCAATCTATCCAATCAATTCAGCCACAAATCCAACTTGCATGACAAGAATAAGATAATTTTGAACAAAAAGAGTTAATTCCTTACCTTATTTGCAGATTTTCTGGAAAACTCACAAATGCTGAATTTGATATGAACAGTGGTTCAATTTGCAGATTTAATTGGTGGAATGTTACTCAAATGCTCTAGAATAGATGAAGTGATAAATTGGGAGCTGAAATTTGAAATATTTAGGTTTAATTTATAGAAGAGATGAGTTTAGGGAAGAATGGGTGCGGAATAGGGTTTTGGGATAATGAAAAGTGACCCCTTTCGCGATTTTTAAAAACCAGATCTGGGTACTTTCACTCAAGCGAAAATCAGTGTGTCTATTATTCGCTTGAGCGACCAAAAATAGAGAGAAATAATGTATATTTGCTTGAGCGAATGTGTGCACAAAAAAGTTTCGTTTGAGCGAAGAAAAACAAAGAGAAACAACTAACATTCGCTCAAACGAATCCTTTGTTGCTTGAGCGAATTTCAGTGAATTTTGACTTGGAACATGATATTCAAATGCTGCAATCCAATGATTAACAACTCAAAAGCAAATGTTCACATAGATTTAGTTCAGCAATTTTCAAATGTGTTCATGCTCAATTTATAATGCAATAAGATGAAACAAAGAATTTTAAATTGCCAATGTAGACCCCAAATCTTGCCCGGCCTCAAAATAAGGCCAGAAGACCTCCTATTCGAAGATGGACGAAGCCTAAGAAGCCACTAAGAGAGACTATTAGGCCCCATATTAGGATAGGAAGGATTTTCTGTATAAAAATAAGGATTTTTGCCTTCAGGGGTCAAGACGGCCGTCTCGCCACTTGCCAATGGCGAGACCCCCCTCCCGTTTGGCGAGAAGGCCCTCTCGTCTCTGGGAAAGTCGATACTGCCGTCTTGCCAAACGAGACGACGGTCTTGCCACTTTTGCAAGTTGAGACCGCTATCCCGAATGGCGAGACGACCGTCTCAATCTTGTCATACAAGCCGACTGTCTCGACCTGACAGGCGCGAATCCCTATAAATAGTGAGTGCTCCCCCCCCTCATTTCACACAGTTTTTCCACTTTCCCTTCTACACTTTCTTCAAATTCTCTTCCTAGAGTCCCTCTGAAGCATTTCTGGAGTTTCTGAGAGTCTTAGAGAGCTTTTTATAGCGTTTCGAGAGAGTTTTCGGCGTTGTAAGAGCGAATGACTGTCAAAACGCACCCTATTTTTCAAGAGTATTAATCAAAAGCTTGCCTCGGAGGTTTCTTCATTCTCTCCCTCTCTTTTACTGTCTTTATTTTCATGATTAAATTGTGTAATAGACATTAGGGCCATGTAGTCATTATTTTAATTTTGTAAATAAAAGGGTAAAAGCGTCTTTTCAAAATTTTATTTATAAAATAACTGGCCTATCATAGGGAACCCGAAAGGGGCGTCGTAAGGGAACTAGCACTTCCCTTACACGTAACTAACTCCCTTACCCAACTCTGGTTTTAATGACCGAAGTTGGTTTTTCGAAAAACCAACGCCTTTTTCCTCCTTTTTCGATGTTTCCAGTAAAAATATCGGTGGTGACTCCATAAGAACCCCTTCAAATTAGTTCTTAGGTTAGCCCGGTTATCGGACAACCTAAGAACACCTTTTCAAAAAATCTCGCCCCTAGGTGCAGCCCAGTTATCGGACAACCTAAAGGCGTTGTAACCTCACCCATAAAAACGTGAAAATTGGAAAGTCAGAATCATCGCGTCACTCCGACCGCCTCTTTTTGATGGCGGCGACAGATGGCGACTCCACTGGGAAAGCCTAGAGAGTTGATCCCATTTAGTGATGGGCCAACTTAATAAATAAACTAAGAAATTACGCTTTTACCCCACCTTGTATTATAACATGTTTTAAATGCTTGGCTTTAATAGCTGTTGTTTGTTTATGTTTACGCAATTGTTTGAAATACAAATTGTACACAAACCATTGCACACAACAGTTCCCTCTATACCCGGGGGCAAGTGAGAAATCCATAGGGAGTGGGTGACAGGTATGGTTCGCTGTAGTGATGGCCTTGAGCCCACCAGTGTGATCGGAAACCACCACTCAAGGTGATAACCTTCCTCTTTTGGCACAAAGACTGACTATGACCTTAGTGCTAAGCATGGTCGGAAGGCTGGAGAGTGGAGACCTTATAATGGGGGCACCTTGGGGGCCTTAGCCTTGGTGAGAACAGTTAGAACCTACCTTTGCCAATGCACTTTTCTGCAGGAAAACCCTGAAAGTGATGAAGATCTTATTGAATTACTTAAATAAAGATCTTGTTGATTTGATGGTCAAAATGAAGTCAAAGGCTACTATGTTGCAGTCAAAGGTCACTTAGATAAAAGGGTAGAGTGATTAAGTGAGTATGCATCTCTCTGCTGCATGAGGTTTCTTCATTTGAAAGATTTTGCAAATGCCTCTAAAACGTGTTTAATATGTTAAAAACAAAGTATTTTGTTAAATAGTTTTTAAGTAACTATTTTAACTAATAGTATATGATCTTTATCAGCTAAAATCTTCTTAACACTTTTGTAACGGGTTTTTAACTGAAATGTTTTGGAAATAATCGATTGTCTTCATTAGAAGATATTTTGAAAACCTTTTACCAGTATTTTAACCGATATAGAATTGATATAATCGATTAAAATGACTTAGAATATTTTGAAAAGTGTTATGGCAGGATTTTAATCGATACAAACTTGAAATAATCGATTAAAATAACTTGAAGTGTTTTGAAAGTTGTTACGTCGATAATTTTATCGATACAAATGCGAAATAATCGATTAAAACAACTAAGAGATTTTTCCAGAATGTTTTAATCGATTAAAACAAGTATGTTATAAGTTAAAATAACTTAGAAAGTTTTATGAAATCTTTTGGCAGAATTCTAATCGATTAAAATGTGTTTCAATCGATTAAAATAACTAAGTGAACTTTTTCCAAAGTATTTTAATCGATTAAAACAGATTGTTATCAGTTAAAATCACTTAGAAAGTTTTATGAAAACCTTTAGCAGTATTTTAATCGATTAAAAGACAAAACAATCGATTAAAACAATTTGAAGGATTTTTTACAAATAGTTTTAATTGATGTAGACCCCTAATTTTGCCCGGCCTCTCAAAATAAAAGATAGAGGAACTTCGCCCGAAGATGGAGTTCATCTGGTTTCCCAAAAATTGAGGAAACCTCCCGCAACAACATGGAATTCACTTATATGCACGATAAAGACTAAAGAAGACCTCTCATAATAAGACGGAGTTCAATCATCCACACAAAGGAAACTTCCTACACGAAGATAAAGCTTCAACGGACACATATCGGCATCAACTGACGTCCAAAGCAGACAAGGAAAGCTTCCGGAGTCCGAAACGCGCGAACTGGCCGGAACAGTCGAGACGGCCGTCCCAAAGTTGGGACGGCCGTCCCAACCTGTCCCGGCCGGTTGGGACGCGCGTCCCGAAGTTGGGACGGCCGTCCCAAGTCCCGGTTCAAGTGGGACGGCCGTCCCGAGTCCCCGGGGGTCCCAGCCTGTGTAATTTTGCCATTTGGGACGGCCGTCCCGAGTCCGGACGGCCGTCCAGGTCCGAGACGGTGGTCCCGAAGTGCGCCTGCTGCGAAAACTATAAATAGGAGGCTCATTTGTCACTTTTTCACACCACGGACATTCCAGAGAGCTCGAAACACTTTCTAAAACTCAGAGCACTTGTCTATTTCTTTCTTTCTCTTGAATGATCTTTCCAATTGCCTTAAATAGGTAACAATCGGTTAAGGAATTATATTCCGGCATTCGATTCTTCTTTAAAATTTTAGTGGGGTCGATCTTGTATTGGTGAGGAGAGTCCGTGTAGAGAGAGGGGTTGCCAAAACGCATCCTCACGGTTCGAGACTCTCAATATCAAGCTTGCTACGGAGGTTCTTTTCAATTCTCTTCTCTTTTATTGCTTTATTTATTGTTTTATTTAACTTTATTTATGCCATGTAGAATAAAATCATGTAGATAGCTATTTTGTCTCTTTTATTGTTTTATTTAGCTTTATTCATCATTTTATGCATGCAATATAGAATAAAATCATGTAGATAGCCATTTAATATTATAGGGTAATCGCGTAATTTCTCGTAGTCTTTATTTAAATGAATTAATCTGTCATAGGGAACCCGAAAGGGGCGTTGTGGGGTGCTAACACCTTCCCCACACGTAACTAACTCCCTTACCTAACTCTGGTTATAATGGCCAAGTCTGGTTTTTATTAAAATCAATGCCTTTTCATCCTTTTCCAATGTTTATGGTCAAAATATTGGTGGCGACTCCATAAGAACCCCTTTTCGAAAACCTTGCTTTTAAAATTTGAAGCAATGAACATATCTTAAAACAAATACGCGAGTCTAAACCATCTTTTCGCGACCGCTCGCATAAACGTTTCAAGACGTCCCCGGACGTCGAAAGGGACGACGGCGACAATTGATATAAACGTTGTCGTATCAGTTAAAACAAATCTGGAAAATAATCAAGAACATTTTAACAGATTAAAAGAAGTTTTAAAAGATTAAAACAAGACTTTTAACAGATGAAAAGATTATTTTAACAGATTAAATAAACCAACAGTTTGGAAAAACTTCTATATAAACAGAATTGCTTGAACATTTTAAAATACATCTTTTGGCAATCAATCAGGCAATCATAAGTGCTACTTTCAAGAGAGAATCGTGCTAGTTTTGTGAAGTTCTTAGAAGTTATTTCTTGAGGCAACATTTGCATTCTTTTGGTGAAGAAACTCATTATGCAGAGCTGCATAAACCTGGTTTTGGTGTTCTAGTTTCTTCTCTTTATTTCTTTACTTTTCTTTTCTGTATTGTGGGTGCCTGGAAGTGTGGGCACTGGTTTCTGTGGTTGGAATTTGGCTGCAGGGTTGTTCAAGAACTGAAAATTGGTTCTTGGTCAAGGTTTAGGTGCAAGGACTGGAATTTTGGTTCTTGTGGTAGATTGAGTGTGTGATTGAAGTTGTAATCTGTAAAACGTTCAATCTAGTGGAACCCAGCTGGAATTTGGCTGGAAACTGCACGTAACCCTGAGATTGGGTGAACCAGTATAAATCTTGGTTGTATCTTTCTAAACCTTTCTCTTTTTAATTCTGTCACTGCCTTTACTTTGATTGTTTGCTGTGTTTGATTCAAGAATTAGTCAGAACTCTTAATCTTTGAAATAGATAGTCTGTAAATTGCGAAAATCTTTCAAAGATCAATTCACCCCCCTTCTTGATCTCAACCTACTTTTCTAACAATTGGTATCAAGAGCAAGGTTCTTGAGAATTATTCAAGTCTTTCGATCCAAATGGCTGGAAATAATTTTTCTGAGGGTGCTTGTATCGATAGACCTCCACTGTTTTGTGGTACAAATTACTTATTTTGAAAGATAAGAATGAAGATCTTTATTGAATCTGTTGGTATAAATGTTTGGAATATTATTGAACAGGGAACTTATGTTTTTAACAAAGAATGGTCTAGTTTAAATGATTTTGAAAAGAAACTAATCCAAGATTATTGTATTGCTAAGAATGTCATCATATCTGCACTTAACAGAAATGATTTTTTCAGGATAGCACATTGTCAAACTGCTGCACAAATGTGGAAAACTCATGAAATGGCTTATGAAGAAACAACAAAGATATGCTTGATGGTCAATTCGGATTCTCCCATGACCAGTGTAAGTTTTGACTTAACAACTACTATGAATTACAGTTCATTACAAGATGCTTTTTATGAAATACATGCAGTAGCTAAGAAATTAGAAATTGAAAACAAAAGATTAAAAAGCATGAATAGTTTATTAGAAAACAAGATCACTGTTCTTGAAAAGAAAATAGTTGATGAAGAAACTAAGAATGAAAATCTGGAAATAGGTAATAATTCTGATTGCATGTGTAATGATAAAGATTGTAAAAATTGTCCTAAGTTACAAAAGAAATTAACATATTTAATAAAAACTGCATCTAAACTTGCACAAGGAAAAACTAGTCTTGATATGATACTTGATTCTCAAAAATTGGTTATTGATCGTGGTGGTATTAGTTTTACACCTCTTGTTGGTAAGAAAACTAGAGCATTTAAAAACTATTTTGCATATAGTAAATCTGTTTCGTCTCCATTTATTAAATGCTTTTACTGCATGAAAAAAGGTCATTCTGTGAAATTTTGTAGAATAAAGAAATATGTTATTCCTAAAGGTAGAATGAAGTGGATTCCCAAAAGTTCATTTCAAATAACATGATTGGACCCAGTGATTATAAAAAGGGTACCAAAAATATGCTAAATCTGTTTTGCAGGAACAAAATCTGGAAGTCTCTTGGTATCAAATCAACAAATTTTGATTCTGGATTCATGGACTGTGCATTTTAATTGATATAAAACTATTTTAATCGATTAAATTCACTTACAAAGAATACTAGAAAATTTGTTTGTACAGTTTTAATCGATTAAAATACGAATTAATCGATTAAAATGTTCTCAGGAATTTAGTTTAGCTGTTTTAATCGATTAAAAAGGATTTATATCAGTTACAATCATTAAAAGGACAAATTTAACCGATTATTTCTCGATTCAATTGATTATTCTAATATATTTTCTCCAGAACTTGATTAATCGATTGAATATCAAATTAATCGATTAAAATTCTACTTCCAGTGCAGAATTAATTGATTATTTCGATTCTGTATCAGTTTATACTGCAACTATACTAATTTCTCTTTCAGGCAAAGCAAACTGAAAATCTCTGGTACCTTGACAGCGACTGTTCTAAACACATGACAGGTGATATTACAAAGTTTTACAATTTAAAACTAAAGAATGGTGGGACTGTTGTCTATGGGGATAATAACAAAGGAAGAATCCTTAGAATAGGTGACATCAAATGCACAGAATCAGGTATTATTAACAATGTATTATATGTTGAGGGTTTAAAACATAATTTGATTAGTATTAGCCAGCTTTGTGATAAAGGACACAAAGTTGTCTTTGGTCAAGATCAATGTCAAATAATCAAATCAGATTCGGAACAGTACTCGATTATCGGTAAGAGGATCAACAATATTTACATGTTAGATACTAATTCTGCTAAAAATTGTTGTTTAATCTCTAAAGAGAATGATTCCTGGTTGTGGCACAGGAGGTTAGCTCATATTCATATGAATTACCTTAATAAATTGATTTCTAAAGATCTTGTAATTGGCTTACCTAAACTTAAGTTTGTGAAAGACAAAGTATGTGATGCATGTCAAAAGGGCAAACGAGTAAGGAATTCCTTTTCACAGAAAAATATTGTTTCAACATCAAGACCTCTTGAACTTTTGCACATGGATCTCTTTGGTCCTTCTAGAACTATGAGTTTAGGAGGAAATCTATATGCACTGGTTATAGTAGATGATTACTCAAGATTTACCTGGACAATATTTTTAAAATTAAAATCTGATACTTTCCATATGTTTAAGAAATTTGCGAAACAAATTCAAAATGAAAAAGGCTATTTCATCTCTTGTATTCAAAGTGATCATGGGGGAGAGTTTTCAAACGAAAATTTCAATAAATTTTGTGATAAACATGATATTAAGCATAATTTTTCTGTTCCTAGAACTCCTCAACAGAATGGTGTAGTTGAACGGAAAAATCGTTCTCTTGAAGAGTTAGCTAGGACAATGCTTAATGAGAAAGCATTACCAAAATATTTTTGGGCTGATGCTGTTAGTACTGCTTGCCATGTATTAAACCGTGTTTTAATCATACCTTTTCTTAAAAAAACTCCCTATGAATTATACAAAGGTAAAAAGCCTAACATAAACTATTTTAGAGTATTTGGACGTAAGGTTTTTGTCTTAAACAATGGAAAGGAAAATCTTGGAAAGTTTGATTCCAAATCAGATGAAGGTATCTTTTTGGGATATTCATTGAATAGCCATGCTTATAGAATCTTTAACAAAAGGCTAAATACTGTAAAAGAATCTGTTCATGTTGTATTTGATGAGACTAACCCAAGTATGCAGAATAATTCTGAGTATAGTACAGAAGATGATGTTTTAACTGATAAAATGTATCAGTTAAAACTGCCAGAATCAACAGTTTTTCAAAAACAGGTAGAAGATATTGAAGAATCTAAAGAGCAGTTGCCTAAAGAATGGAAGACTCCAAGAAATCTTTCAATAGAAAACATCATTGGTGAAATAAATTAGGGAGTTTCCATTAGAAAATATTTAAATAAATTCTGCAATCACATGGCATTTGTATCACAAATTGAACCAAAAAACATTTCTGATGCATTAAAGGATAATAACTAGATTAATGTTATGCATGATGAATTAAATCAATTTACAAGAAATGAAGTATGGGAATTAATTCCAAAACCGGATAATGCCAATATTGTAGGAACAAAATGGGTTTTAAGAAATAAAATGGATGAAAATGGTATAATTACTAGAAACAAGGCCAGATTAGTTGCTAAAGGGTATAATCAGTAAGAAGGAATTGATTTTGATGAAACATATGCTCCTGTTGCTAAATTAGAGGCTGTTAGACTTTTACTTGCTTATGCTTCGATAAAAAGTTTCAGGTTATTTCAAATGGATGTCAAAAGTGTTTTCTTAAATGGTTACTTGAATGAAGAAGTTTTTGTTACACAACCACCTGGTTTTGAAGATCATATTCATCCATAATATGTTTATAGATTAAAGAAAGCTTTGTATGGTCTCAAACAAGCTCCAAGACAATGGTATGAAAAGTTAAGTAATTTTCTCATATCAAAGGGCTATCAAAGAGGTTTGGTTGATAAGACTTTATTCTTAAAAAAATTAAATAATGATGTAATTCTAGTTCAAGTATACGTTGATGACATCATATTTGGAGCCACTAATGAGTGTTTATGTAAAGATTTTATCAAAGATATGTAGGGAGAATTTGAGATGTCTATGATGGGGGAACTCAGCTACTTTCTTGGATTACAAGTTAAACAACTTCAAGGAGGAAGTTTTCTTCATCAATCAAAATACTGCACAGAGCTTTTAAAGAAATTTGAGATGGAACATTGCAAAGAAGCATCAACACCAATGTCCACAAATTGCTATCTTGATTCTGATGAAAAAGGAAAATCTGTTGATGAAACTAAATATAGAGGGCTTATTGGGTCTTTACTATATCTAACAGCAAGTAGACCTAACATTATGTTTAGTGTTTGTATGTGTGCCAGGTTTCAATCTGCACCAAAAGAATCTCATCTTACTGCTGCAAAAAGGATCCTCAAATATCTCAAACGAACTTTAAATGTTGGGTTATGGTATCCTGGTGAGTCCAAACTAAATTTAATTGGATACTCTGACTCAGATTTTGCAGGATGTAAGCTTGATAGGAAAAGCACCAGTGACACCTGTCATCTCCTTGGAAGCAGTATAATCTCATGGCATAGTAAAAAGCAATCATGTGTTGCCCTTTCTACAGCCGAAGCCGAGTACATTGCAGCTGGAAGTTGTTGTGCTCAATCTCTTTGGATCAAACAACAACTTGAGGATTATGGTTTAATTCTCAGAAAAATTCCTCTTTTATGTGATAATACTAGTGCCATTATGTTAACTAAAAATCCAATTCAACATTCTAGGACAAAACATATAGAAATTAGACATCATTTCATTAGAGATCATGTTTTGAAATGTGATTGTGAAATCTTCTTTATAGAAACTGAAAAATAACTAGCAGATATTTTTACAAAACCTCTTGCTCGTGATCGATTTTACAAAATCCGCACTGAATTAGGCATTTTAGATGCATCCAACATTACTTAATTTTCAAAATCTGGTTGTTTTAATCAAAACAAGCTTTAAATCGATTAAAAGCACTTATACAACATTTTTCTTACTATTTTAATCGATTAAATGTCAATTTAATCGATTAAATGAACTTAAGTTTCTAACCTTCTAATTTCATCACTGTTTTAATCGATTAAAATAACATTTTAATCGATTAAAACCAGTTACAGGAACATTTTAATCGATTTTGTCCTGTTTTTAATTGATTATTACTTTGGAAAGAAAAATTAAAGGCTTTAGTTAATGGCTGTTCTTGTAACATGCTACTAAAGCATGGTTCCCTTATCTTTACACGTGTCAATTGTATTCATTACAAACGTGTTAATGAAGATAAATTTGAATTAACTTTGATTGGTCTTTATATGATTAATGTATCTTGTTCAAATTTTTTTTTACTGTTTTCAAAAACAAAATTTTGATACATACCATGCATAGTATTTTTTTTGTTCCTCTGTTCCCTATTTTTTGATGAAGTCAAAAGGGGGAGAAATAATTTCTTTGTTCTTGATAATGAGATAATGATTTTCCTTATTTAGGGGGAGTAGTAATATAGGGGGAGAAATGGGAAAAAATGATTAATTTTTGAATACTCACTAATCTATATATTCAAGTGACTTCTTCTGCAGAGATATTATTCAAAGAGGTTTTTGTCTTCATCAAATAGGGGGCGACTGAAAGTGATGAAGATCTTATTGAATTACTTAAACAAAGATCTTGTTGATTTGATGAAGTCAAAGACTACTATGTTGCAGTGAAAGGTCACTTAGATAAAAGGGTAGAGTGATTAAGTGAGTCTGCATCCTTACTTAGGTATAATCATTCTTATCTCTCTGCTGCATGAGGTTTCTTCATTTGAAAGATTTTGCAAATGCCTCTAAAACGTGTTTAATATGTTAAAAACAAAGTATTTTGTTAAATGATTTTTAAGTAACTATTTTAACTAATAGTATATGATCTTTATCAGCTAAAATGTTCTTAACACTTTTGTAACAGGTTTTTAACTGATATGTTTTCGAAATAATCGATTGTTTTCATTAGAAGATATTTTGAAAACCTTCTGCCAGTATTTTAATTGATATAGAATTGATATAATCGATTAAAATGACTTAGAATATTTTGAAAAGTGTTCTGGCAGGATTTTAATCGATACAAACTCAAAATAATCGATTAAAATAACTTGAAGTGTTTTGAAAGTTGTTTTGTCAGTATTTTAATCGATACAAATGCGAAATAATCGATTGAAACAATTAAGAGATTTTTCCAGAATGTTTTAATCGATTAAAACAAGTATGTTATCAGTTAAAATAACTTAGAAAGTTTTATGAAATCTTTTGGCAGAATTCTAATCGATTAAAATGTGTTTCAATCGATTAAAATAACTAAGTGTAGACCCCAAATCTTGCCCGGGCTCCAAATGAAGTCAGAAAATCCCCTATTTGAAGACGGCCAAAGCCTAACAAGCCACTAGGAGAGACTATTAGGCTCCCGTACCAAGATAGGAAGGTTTTTTGGCCCAAAAATAAAGTTTCTCGCCCTGAAGGGACGAGACCGCCGTCTGGGAATACCAGACCGCCGTCTCGTTTCAACGCTAGGACGAGACTGCCGTCTCGATTTTCCAGACGGCGGTCTCGACACTTGCAAAAACGAGACGGCGGTCTGGGTTTTCCAAACGGCGGCCTCGATTTTCGCCAAGTCGAGACGGCGGTCTGGATTTTCTAGACAGCGGTCTCGACCCCGTGACATGAGCGAGACGGCGGTCTCGAATTACGAGACGGCGGTCTCGACCCTGTCAGACGAGAACGGCGGTCTGGACCCTGACAGCGCGAAAAACTATAAATAGGGGCTCTCCCCCCCTCATTTCCACACAGAAAAACAAAGAGCTCTCCCTTCTCTCTAGAATTTCTCTCTCTAAGAATCCCTCCGAGGCATTTCCGGACTTTCTGAGCGTCTTTAGGCATATACGGAGTGTCCTAAATCTTCTTTAGAATCCCTCCGAGGCATTTCCGGAGTTTTCTCGAGAGTTGTAGAGTGAAGGGTTGCCAAAACGCACCCTCTTTTTGAATATAAAGCTTGCTTTGGAGGTGCATATCCTCATTCTCTATTCTTTGAAATTACCGCCATTTAAATTATGCAATAGAAGCTAGGGCAATGTAGTCACATATTTAAATACCGCATAATAAAAGGGTAAAAGCGCAATTTTCCAAGTTTAATTATTCGCAAATAGCCAGCCCATCATAGGGAACCCGAAAGGGGCGTTGTAAAGGGACTAATACTCCCTTTACACGTAACTAACTCCCTTACCCAACTCTGGTTCTAATGACCAAAGTTGGTTTTCAAAAACCAACGCCTTTTCAAAACCCCTTTTCCGATGTTTATGGTAAAAATATCGGTGGCGACTCCATAGAACCCAAAATAAATAAGTCCTTGGGTTAGCCTGGTTGTCGGACAACTCAAAGACACTTTTCGAAAACCTCGTCCCCAGATTAGCCCGGTTATCGAACAACCTGAAGACGTTGTAACCACTAATAAAAAAAAAACGCGGAAACAAGAAGAAGAAGGGTCGATAAAACCATCGCGTCGCTCCGACCGTTCCCCCCTCTTCGGGGAGGCGGCGACAGATGGCGACTCCACTGGGGAAGCCTAGAGAGTTGATCCCATTTAGTGATGGGTTGGCTTAAAAATAATTAAAACAAGAAAATAGCGCTTTTACCCTACCTTGTATTATAACATGCTTTATTGTTTGGCTTTCAATAAACTGTTGTTTGTTTATACTTACGCAATTGGTTGAAATATAAACTGCACACAATTCCCTTGCACACTACAGTTCCTCCTATACCCGGGGGCAAGTGAGATAACCATAGGGAGTGGGTGGCAGGTACGGTTCGCTGCAGTTAGGGCCTTGTGCCCACCAGTGTGATCGGAAACCACCACTCAAGGTGATAACCTTCCTCTTTTGGCAACAAGACCGACTCTGGCCTTAGTGCTGAGCATGGTTGGACGGCTCGGAGAGTGGGGACCCTATAATGGGGGCACCTTGGGGGCCTTAGCCTGGTGAGAACAGTTAGAACCTACCCTCGCCAATGCACCTTTCTGCAGGAAAACCCTACCTCGTGATAAAAACGAATTCTCGCCTGTTCGCGGATGACTGAATTGTGTGTGCATATGTTTGCTGCATTTGTTTGTTGCATAGCATAAACAAACAACAGAACAAAAATAAAAAAAAATATATTTTTCTCAAATAAACGCCCTTATCTCGGACAGTCTGCCTTTTAGCTAGCCTGGTTTCAGGTTCTTTGCAAGCTAAGTAGCCACGCAGTTCCGACAGAAGAGATAAGGGACGCTAAATATTCTTTCTCATAAAGCCATATTTTATCTCGGACAGTCTGCCTTTTAGCTAGCCTGGTTTCAGGTTCTTTGCAAGCTAAGTAGCCACGCAGTTCCGACAGAAGAGATAAAAAGGCTATAAAATAAAATAAACAAATAGAAATTCATTTTTCCAAAGTTCACAAATAAGACCTGGTCCAAAAATATTGCATTCATAAAACATTCATATAGATAGTTTATTCTTCCGAAAAAATAAATATAGAAAGAAAAAACATGATAAAATAGCAAAATAAACACTCACAATAAACATCATCTTCATCAAATCATACATTTTGGTTTTAGAAAATGGAGGGAACAAGTAGGCAAGTGGGGAAGGTGGACATTCTCCGAAGCCATACTGAGAAGCTAGAGCAGCTTAGTGCAACGATGCCACCGGAGGTCCGCACTGACTTCGAAAAGTCCTATGGACGAATTCTGGACCTCCCGAAGATCGGTGTCGATCGAGTCTTCCTCGTGGTACCGATTCACTTCGGAACACAAGTCTGCGATGCTTTGAATTTCCGCAGTTCGACATGGTGCCTACTTTGGAGGAGTATGAAACTATGTTGAGATGGCCCAAATCAGCTGGGGTCCATATCCGCCACGAGGCATATACTCCTCGCAACACCGCCGCCGCCCTTATACACCTACCGTACCGACAAAGTACCCTAATAGGAAGGGGAAACATCCAGGGATGGAAAGTAGCGATGTTGGAAGACCACCTGTCCTACCCGGCCGAAAGGGCGAGTGGGTTGCCTTCAATAAAACCCCGGCGCTATTAATCTTCTGAACGATCCTCGTTCCCCTTCCACCTCGACACGGTTGATCAAGCCGTTATGGACGCCTTCTTTGCTTGGGACGTAAACTCGAAGAGTCCCCGCCCGCTATTCTTGCCGACACCTTGCTCTCGGTAGATTTCCGCCGTCGAAGCAAGGAAGAACACTCCGCCGTCGCTCTTCGTTACTTTATGTGTGGAGCATCACATATCTTTACACCTCCAAGTCACATGGGGATATTCCCCGACCCTTTGAGAAGCTTCTCCAAGATCCCCTCCAACGACGTCCCGACCATAGAATGGAGGGACGAGTTAGAACAAAAGAATGCCAACAACATATCTTGGGTCTGCCCTTGGTTCCGACTCGGCCCAATTCTCGTCAGATGCGGGAGCCATCCGAATGTACCCTTGATAGGACTCAGGGGTTGCATAGCCTACTCACCTAGAGTAGCTATGAGACAACTCATGAGGACCCAAACTACCCAAACTACTATCTCCCGAGGGGAACTCGGAGGACTGTGCTTCTTCGGAGACCCATGCACAATGGCTAACTCACTGATTGTGAGAAAAGCATGGGAGAAGCCGGTCTATATGGGAGACAGAGAGCTAGGAAAAGCTCGGGTAACTGTCACCAGTGACTATGAGGCATGGAGAAGAAGAAGAGAGA
Source organism: Sphenostylis stenocarpa (assembly GCA_963425845.1). Taxonomy (NCBI): domain Eukaryota; kingdom Viridiplantae; phylum Streptophyta; class Magnoliopsida; order Fabales; family Fabaceae; genus Sphenostylis; species Sphenostylis stenocarpa. Next base: position 22,374,928 of record OY731398.1, read on the forward strand.
TGGCCCGACCATCCACCACACCCGCTCCAATCGCCAACAACGAAGAGCTGCAGGCACAAGTCAATGCCTTGACCCAGAGGGTAGAGATAATGGGAGCTCAGATACGGGCCCTTGAAGAAAAAGAACAAGCCTCTATCCTCACGATTGACGGTCTACAGAGGCAAGGCAAGAAAAAGGATCATGAAATAGAGCGCCTCAAGGACCAATGTGCTGACGCTAACGAACAAGCTATCCGAGCGTCCAAATCCGCCAGAACCAGCTCGGATAGCCAACTACAGGAGATAACGGCCAAAACAGCACACCTTGAGGCGGAGTCAGCTCAGCAGGCTCAAAGAATCAAGGAGTTGTCAGAACAACTCCTCCAGGCTCGGCTAGACCTCCGCCAGGAGCGAGAGAACAACAGAAAACTCAGCCGAGGCATTTATGAGCTACGCATTAAGGAGAAAAGCGGGCTAGCTCAATATGACCAAGTGCTACGAGAAAAGGACCGAGCTGTTGCAAGGCTCGATGAACTAGAAGCCTTGGTCATACATCAAGAAGCAAAGATCAAGGATGCTCAGCAATACAGCGAAGAAATGAGCCAAGCGATCCATAAGCAAAGCGAAGCGCTCGCTCACCATGTCCGGGAAGCCGAAAGAGAATTACAGAGGAAACAAGACCCGCCTGTGGGTTTCTTTAGGCTTTTCCGCTTTTGTCAAAAGACGCTTCATAGTATGGAATAAGAGAATGTACACCTTTCAAAAGAATTAATAAAATCTTTTTCCTTATTTCACACTTGTCTACTTGCATGCATGAGCATTCATTTGCATATTTTAATTTCCCTCCTTCACGCTTAATAAATAAGATAATAAAAAGGAAGGATTAACTAACACGTCTTCCAACCCAGAAGAATGGAGAGAAAGCCACTCCTAATAAAGCTCACCCCAACGGTCGAATCATCGCAAGAGGAAAGCAAACCTCGGCCGTTGGTCCTCAAAAATAAAGAAGAGTGGGCAAGGACGCCAGTGCGACTTTTTATGCCACGTCCTTTCCCCTACGAATCAGATAAAGCTGTACCGTGGAGATATGGGGAATCTTCACCAATAAAAGAAGAAATAACAAACATAGCCGACATCGGGGGAACGACTAGAAGTGGAAGAATCTACTCCCCCAAGGACACACAAGAAGAGGTCCTCCAAAATAAAGAAAAAAGTAAAAAGACCGAAGACGAAAAAGAAAATAAAGAATCCAAGGAGGAGACAGAGGAATTACTCCAATTTATAAGACAAAGTGAGTATTCCATTATCGACCAGCTCAACCGCACACCTGCAAAAATCACGTTGCTATCTTTGATAATGAGCTCGGAACCGCACCGAAACGCCCTGCTGAAGGTCTTGAGCGAGGCGCACGTACCTCATACCATATCCCAAGAGAAGGTCGAGAGGATCGTCGGTCACATTACGGCAAGCGATCACCTCGCCTTCACAGAGGAAGAACTCCCGCTCGAAGGGTCAAAACACAACAAACCCTTGCATATCTCAGTCAAGTGCAAGGAATACCTCATCGCCAAAGTTCTTGTGGATAACGGGTCATCCCTGAACGTAATGTCCAAATGCACACTGGATAAGTTAACTATCCAAGGGACCCATCTGCGCCCAAGTAGCACCATCGTTCGAGCCTTCGACGGATCAAAACGAGAAGTAGTGGGAGAGATTAATTTGCCAATCCAGATTGGACCCACTATCTTCGACATCGATTTCCATGTAATGGACATTACTCCAGCATACAGCTGTCTCCTCGGCAGGCCTTGGATTCATGACGCCAAGGCAGTACCTTCGACGCTCCACCAGAAAGTCAAATTCATAGTGGAGGACAAACTGGTCATGGTCCAAGCAGAAGACGATATCATGATCAGTAGACCGTCCACCCAACCCTATGTGGATGCAGCCGAAGAGGCCCTTGAAACATCTTTTCAAGCGCTTGAAATTGCCAGCATAGAGCGACTTCCCAAAAATACAAAAGTAGCCCGCATGATGTTGAAGCATGGCTACCATCCCGGCCAAGGACTGGGGGCAGATTCCCAAGGAATGAGGGAACCCCCAGAATTCAAGGACAATCCTCACAAGTATGGCCTAGGATATAACCCTTTCAAGGGCCGAGCGGGAAAAGCAAAAGGGAAGTCCCCCCTCTGCACACTCAAGCAGATTTTCCGAAGTGGAGGGGTGCAAGCGTCAAAAGCCACTCTAGTCATTAGGAAATCTTTTTCTTTGTTCAAGGGATGTAAACCCCATGATTGTTAGAGACTATCCCCCGGGGCGAGCCCGACCCCCGGGCATCTTAGGTCACATATTCCCTTATTAATTAATAAGAATGATTCTTTCTATTTGCTTCTTTTCTTGCTCCTTCGATCGGACCACATGAATAACCCCGTCTAAGTAAACATAAAAAAAAGAGAAGAAGAGAATAAGAAGCGCTTCCAAATAATCAAACCTTCGTCATTGCTATCATCATCGAGTTAGCTGATTAGGAGCACATAAAAATAAGACTTCACCTAAAGCCATAAAGAAAGTCACGCTTCGCCAATACTGTGAACAAAAAAATAAATCCACAAAAAAGAAAAAAGCCCAGAGAAGCCAAAGGCCAAAGAAAAGGGCAAATTAGCCGGTAGGAAACCCACTAAGGGGGCTACACAAAAGTTAGGGTCGACCCGGTAGGATACCCGAACAACAATAAAGGGTAGCCTAGGCAAAAGTTAGGGTTACAAATAAAGGTCCGCTAGGATTTCTCCGAAATTTTACAAAAGAGTAAACCTAGACCAAAGTTAGGGCCAACACACAGTATCCTAGTTCGAAAACCCGCAAAGGGCGATCTAGGGAAATCGACTAGCTATTTAAAAAGCGATGGAAATAAAACCAAAAGTAGCGCAAATACAAAAAGGGAAAAAAGGAGAATGTTGGCTTAGACAAAAGCTTAAACACTCGGGCCTAACCCTTAGCCAACCATTCTTACAAATTCTTTGTCAATAAAAATCAACCCTCTAAAACACAAATCATTTTTACCCCCTTTGCTTCTTTTCTCTTGACCCTCACGAAAATATTCTAATAATTAATTTGGGAATATGGAGGCGTATAGTCAACAAGAGGATTGAAATCCCTAAAGCAAGGAAAAAGGGTCACTACATGACGAAAAGTGCTCGCAAAAAAAAAAAAATAGAAAAAAAGAGAAAGAAAGAAATTATCCTTCGGTCACAAAGAATCCGGCATGGTACAGCCAAAAGACAAGTACAACAAATCAGAAGGCTTTCAGCGCAACAACGCACGTTGGTTAAATCCTTCTGAAATATTAACCAAAGTAGGCATTATAGGACATCAAACATGAAAACATTTGCATGCATAAAATGTTTTTGAACCAGGTCCTATTTCTTATTCAAAAAAAAAAAAAAAAATCATCCGAAATTCGAGACCGCCGTCTCGTTTCGTTGACCAAACGAGAACGCCGTCTCGAGAAACCAGACCGCCGTCTCGACTTAGGCAAAGTCGAGACCGCCGTCTGGGTTATCGAGACCGCCGTCTCGATTTGTTAACCAAACGAGACCGCCGTCTCGACTTTCCAGACGGCGGTCTCGAACTGAAAAAAAACCCTATAAAAAGGGGGCGCGCGGGATGGGTCTCCTCACATTCCTCCTTGCTCCCTAAGCCCTCAAAACCTCCAAAGCTCCCATATTTTGCTACCCTAAGCCTTCCCCATTCAAGATGTTTGGCAGAAGCGCCTCCCGCAAGAGAAGGGGTACCTCTGGTGCTAGCAGCTCGGCACCACCGCCACCCTCAGATCCCTCTCAACTTCAACCACAGAAATTACCAGTGGCACTCCCTGCTAACACTGGACTTTGCCATCTTGGCCGAGTTTGGATGGGAGGAGGACGTAAGGGCCCACATTGACAGTATTGGGTGGGGCTTTCTGCTACAGCCTCCCCCCACTCATGTGTACCCACAGGCGGTACTTGAATTTCTGGCCTCGGTCTCCCTCGTCGAGATCCCCTCCATGGCCTCGGGAATGCAGCCCACCAAAATGGTCAATTATTTTATGGGTGGGCAGTACCACACTACCACTTTGGAGGAGTTCAATGTCTCCATTGGATTCATCCGGCCCGAGGAGGCCCTAACCCGGGAATACCGAGAGGCCATCTGCTCTCGGCCCACCCATCTCACCCCCGCCGATATGTGGCAGGACCTCACAGGGGCAACCACACTGCCCACCTTAATGAGGGGATCCGCACTACAACCGACCCTCCGCATCTGCCATAAGCTGCTGGCAGGCACACTCCATGGGAGGAAAGAGAGCCAGGGTAAGATATCCCTCCCTGACCTCTTCGCTCTCTACTGCATGCACCAGAGGCGGCGCTGCAATCCAAGGTACTTCTTCTTGAGGGCCCTGAAGGACTTCGGGAGCAGATCCACGGGGGCCATCCTCGTAGCTCCCCTCATCACCCCTCTAGCAGAGAAAATGGGGTGCCCTGGCCGGGAAGAGCTGGCCCGCAGCCTCCGACCTGAGCCCATCAACGGGCCGATGCTGGTCAGCATGGGGATGCTGATACGCCGAGGGGGTCAGTTCGCCCTACACCCCACCCTGGACTTTGAGCTGGACCTCCAGGGAATAGTGGCGATGCAGGATGAGCCCATGTCCCCCAGCTCCCAGCAGCAGTAGCAACAGCAGCAACAGCCCCCACAGTACACAAATGACTTCGCTGGCATGCACCAGCATATGGACTATTTGAGCCAGCAATTCAGCCAGATAGCAGTGTGGCGAGAAGAGCAGACCCAGTGGCAGCAGACCCAGGATGCTCACATACAGGCCCTTCAAGAAGGCCAAAATGAGATCCGCCAAGAGCAGCAGAGGATGCGGCAGGAGTGGACGGCACACCAGGAGGATTACAACGACGAAATCCAGGAACAGACCGACTTCCGTTACAACATGTACAGATATTTCCCCCACCGCCCCCCTTCAGATGATGATGACTCTTAGGGATTGTACGGGTTAAAATAAGAGTTGTTGTAATTTTCTATGAATAAAATTTTATTTCGCCGACCTTTTGCCCTCTTTTACAAAAGCCAGCATAACAAAAGAAGCTTGAAAAGGAAAAAGGCACACGAAAAAGCCAAAATCCAAAAATCGCGAAAAAAGAAATAAAAACCGCGAGAAAAAGGCAGGATAAAAATCAAGACTGCCTCAACCAATAAAAACCGACTACCAAGCAAAAGTCAAACACAAAGAGAAGACCCGACCAGCAAGAGTCGGATAACCACCAACAAGAAGTCAAAAATCCCCAGCAACCAACAAAGCTGGATGAACAAAGACAACAAGATTCCCGGCACAACACCAGATAAACGCATCTACCAACACAGAAGTCACCTCTCCGGAGAGCCGGCGCATGAGCTACCCGAGCAGTAAGCCGCCACCACCACCAGTCCTACGCAACGGACTGTACCAGCCTGATAGGGGGTTTATACCTATCAACCAGCACGCAAGCGCGCCGAGACGGCGCATGGGCCACCTGAACTGTAAGCCGCCATTACCACCCTGATGGGGGGTTCATACCCATCCGGTCCCACACAAGGGACCGTACCACCCTGATGGGGGGTTCATACCCATCCAGTCCCACACAACGGACTGCAACTACCAGCCTGATGGGGGGTTTATACTCATCAACCGAAGGATCGGCTACGTCAGGAGTAGTATCCGGAGGTTTTACCATGTGTCAACCAAAGGGATCGGCTATGTCAGGAGTAGTATTCCGGAGGTACACGACCACAACATCTCCCCAGAGGATCATCCGCCACAAGACGACAGTCCAAAGGGTAGCCGGGCAAGAGGGTCAACTCCTTTACCTTCCTGTCTACCTGTCTGGCATAACAAAGCCAACAGTCAACTAGTCAGGTAAAGGGGGGCAGCTGTAGACCCCAAATCTTGCCCGGGCTCCAAATGAAGTCAGAAAATCCCCTATTTGAAGACGGCCAAAGCCTAACAAGCCACTAGGAGAGACTATTAGGCTCCCGTACCAAGATAGGAAGGTTTTTTGGCCCAAAAATAAAGTTTCTCGCCCTGAAGGGACGAGACCGCCGTCTGGGAATACCAGACCGCCGTCTCGTTTCAATGCCAGGACGAGACCGCCATCTCGATTTTCCAGACGACGGTCTCGACACTCGCAAAAACGAGACGGCGGTCTGGGTTTTCCAAACGGCGGTCTCGATTCTCGCCAAGTCGAGACGGCGGTCTGGATTTTCCAGACGGCGGTCTCGACCCCGTGACATGAGCGAGACGGCGGTCTCGAATTACGAGACGGCGGTCTCGACCCTGTCAGACGAGAACGGCGGTCTGGACCCTGACAGCGCGAAAAACTATAAATAGGGGCTCTCCCCCCCTCATTTCCACACAGAAAAACCAAGAGCTCTCCCTTCTCTCTAGAATTTCTCTCTCTAAGAATCCCTCCGAGGCATTTCCGGACTTTCTGAGCGTCTTTAGGCATATACGGAGTGTCCTAAATCTTCTTTAGAATCCCTCCGAGGCATTTCCGGAGTTTTCTGAGAGTTGTAGAGTGAAGGGTTGCCAAAACACACCCTCTTTTTGAATATAAAGCTTGCTTTGGAGGTGCATATCCTCATTCTCTATTCTTTGAAATTACTGCCATTTAAATTATGCAATAGAAGCTAGGGCAATGTAGTCACATATTTAAATACCACATAATAAAAGGGTAAAAGCGCAATTTTCCAAGTTTAATTATTCGCAAATAGCCAGCCCATCATAGGGAACCCGAAAGGGGCGTTGTAAAGGGACTAATACTCCCTTTACACGTAACTAACTCCCTTACCCAACTCTGGTTCTAATGACCAAAGTTGGTTTTCGAAAACCAACGCCTTTTCAAAACCCCTTTTCCGATGTTTATGGTAAAAATATCGGTGGCGACTCCATAGAACCCAAAATAAATAAGTCCTTGGATTAGCCCGGTTGTCGGACAACTCAAAGACACTTTTCGAAAACCTCGTCCCCAGATTAGCCCGGTTATCAGACAGCCTGAAGACGTTGTAACCACCAATAAAAATAAACGCAGAAACAAGAAGAAGAAGGGTCGATAAAACCATCGCGTCGCTCCGACTGTTCCCCCCTCTTCGGGGAGGCGGCGACACTAAGTGAACTTTTTTCAAAGTATTTTAATCAATTAAAACAGATTGTTATCAGTTAAAATCACTTAGAAAGTTTTATGAAAACCTTTAGCAGTATTTTAATCGATTAAAAGATGAAACAATCGATTAAAACAATTTGAAGGATTTTTTACAAAGAGTTTAATTGATATAAACGTTGTCGTATCAGTTAAAACAAATCTGAAAAATAATCAAGAACATTTTAACTGATTAAAAGATGTTTTAAAAGATTAAAACAAGACTTTTAACAAATTAAATAAACCAGCAGTTTGGAAAAACTTCTATATAAACAGAATTGCTTGAACATTTTAAAATACATCTTTTGGCAATCAATCAAGCAATCATAAGTACTACTTTCAAGAGAGAATCACACTAGTTTTGTGAAGTTCTTTCTTGAGGCAATATTTGCATTCTTTTGGTGAAGAAACTCATTCTGCAGAGCTACATAAACCTGGTTTGGATGTTCTAGTTTCTTCTCTTTGTTTCTTTACTTTTCTTTTCTGTATTGTGGGTGCCTGGAAGTGTGGACACTGGTTTCTGTGGCTGGAATTTGGCTGCAGGGTTGTTCAAGAACTGAAAATTGGTTCTTGGTGAAGGTTTAGGTGCAAGGACTAGAATTTTGGTTCTTGTGGTAGATTGAGTGTGTGATTGAAGTTGTAATTTGTAAAATGTTCAATCTAGTGGAACCCAGCTAGAATTTGGCTGAAAATTGCACGTAGCCCTGGGATTGGGTGAACCAGTATAAATCTTGGTTGTATCTTTCTAAACCTTTCTCTCTTTAATTCTGTCACTGCCTTTACTTTGATTGTTTGCTGTGTTTGATTTAAGAATTGGTCAGAACTCTTAATCTTTGAAATAGATAATCTGTAAATTGCGAAAATCTTTCAAAGATCAATTCACCCCCCCTCTTGATCTCAACCTACTTTACTAACAAACCCTACCTCGTGATTAAAATGACTTCTCGCCAGTTCGCAGATGATTGAATTGTGTGCACATTTGTTTGTTGCATCTGATTGCATAACATAACCAAACAACAGAAAAATCACAAAAAACATTTTCTTGCAATAAAGGCCCTTATCTCGGACAATTTGCCTTTTAGCTAGCCTGGCTTCAGGTTCTTTGCAAGCTAAGTAGCCACGCAGTCCGGCAGAAGAGATAAGGGACGCTAAACATTATTCTTTCGCAATAAGCCATTTTTATCTTGGACAGTCTAGCTTTTAGCTAGCCTAGTTTTAGGTTCTTTGTAAGCTAAGTAGTCACACAGTCCGACAGAAGAGATAAAAGGCTCTAAAATAAAATCAAATAAAAATTAAAAAAAACCTAGAAAATAAATAAGATGATCTTTGACAAAGTCAAATCATTCATATTACATCATATCATGAGTGGAGAAAAACCAAGAGAGAAAATAAAAGGAGAGAGCACATTCGGCATCATCCAAAACAGAATCTCTCATACATAAACACATCCATATTAGTCCTACACTCAACATGCATTAATAAAATTCTTTCGGGCATTCTAGAAAGTGGTTGGTCCTCTCCCTATCCGAACCCATGCGCAAAAAGCAAGAGCTATGGAAAATCTAGAAGAACAAAACCGTAAGCTCACTGCAGAGGTTAATACCCTCCGGGAACAAATGGCTCAATTAATGGAGGTCGTGCGCCAAGGCCAAAACAAGGGCGAAGCCCAAGCGGAACATGCCTCTCGCCATGAAGAGGAGGAGGAGGAGGAATACTTCTACGATCAAAAAGCGCACCTCTAGTTCGACGCTCGGACTGTATGCATCCTCACCCCGGAGGTGTCTAAGCAACAAATCTCCGCCCTAGAGGAGAGACTGAAGGCAGTGGAAGGGCACAACTTTGACGTCAAGGAGGTGGCAGACATGTGCCTGGTGAAGAACATCCATTTCCCTCCCAAATTCAAAATCCCGGACTTCCCCAAGTACGCCGAGCTGATCTGCCCAAAGAACCATCTTACGATGTATTGTCGTAAGATGGCCGCATACGCTGAAAATGAAAAACTCCTGATCCACTGCTTCCAGGAGAGTTTGGCCGACACAGCTCTCAATTGGTACATGCAGTTGGAGAGAGGGCAGATTCAAAACTGGAAACAGTTGGCTGATGCTTTTCTTCGTCGTTATCGATACAATATCGATCTGACCCCTGACAGGTAAGATCTCAGGACCCTAAGCAAAAGGAACGATGAATCCTTCAAAGAGTACGCCCAAAGGTAGAGGGAAATGACCGCCCAGATAGAGCCTCCGTTGACGAATAAAGAGACAGTGACTATGTTCATAGATTCATTGACTGGAGCGTACTACGATAAGGCAATAACCAGTACCTCCAACTTTTTCTCGGACATAGTCACTATGGGGGAAAGAGTAGAGCAGGGACTGAGAAGTGGGAAGATAGCACAGTCTTCCCATGCTGGCGTCTCATTCAGAAAACTTGCCGACAAGAAGAAGGATGAAGTTGTGCACACAATTAATTTCGTCACTCCTTCTTCTGCTCCACAAGCAGCTCGGCAGCCTCGCAAGAAAGAAAGGAAGTTCACTCCCATTTCGACTTCCTATGGTAAACTGCTGCCTCTACTGCTGGAGGCCAAACTCTTGACCTGCGTTCCTCCCAAGAAGCAGATAGAGCCTCCCTACCCCGAGTGGTATAAACCAAACGAGAAATGCGATTACCACTCAGGTTCACCTGGGCACTCAACAAAAAATTGCTTGACCCTTAAGTATCGGGTCCAAGAATTGATCGACGCCGGGTGGATAACTTTTGATGCCTCTGCTTCTGATGTCGACGCCAAACCTCTGTCGAAGCCAGAGTAGTAGAAAGGGAGGATTGGGAGGATCAGCCCCTAGGGTGCCTTTTTTTTAAGCTTTCTCTTGTATCTCCTGCGGTCCCCGCCCGTGGCAGCAGAAACTCTAATTAAAAGGGTGCCTTTTGTCACATTCATCTCCTTCATCCTTTTCCCTCTTCTATTATTCTTTCAAAGATAATTGAATAATAAAATCTATGACTAAAATAGAACCTAAAACACATCATGTCCGTGATTGATGAATCTCTGTGGACCCCGGAAGCCGAAGGAGAATGGGTCGAGTTCGATAGTGAGCAGGGGACCGTTTCCCCGGACATGCAAAGGATGTTGGAAAAAGAAGCACGCATTATACAACCGCATCAAGAAGAAACGGAAACTATCAATTTGGGAGAAGGGGACGATGAGAAAAAGATAAACATTGACACCCAAATAGAAAATAGCTTAAGGGAGGGATTGATACAGCTTCTAAAAGAATATATGGATGTATTCGCCTGGTCCTACCATAACATGCCCGGGCTCGACACGAGTATAGTGAAGCATAGACTGCCATTAAAAGAAGGGTTCCGACCTGTGAAGCAAAAACTCAGAAGAATCAAGCCAGATTGGTCCTTAATGATTAAGGAAGAGGTACAGAGGCAACTAGATGCCAATTTCTTAGTAGTATCCAAGTACCCTGAGTGGTTGGCTAACATAGTACCTGTCATAAAAAAGAACGGTAAAGTCAGGGTATGCGTGGATTATAGGGACCTCAATCGAGCAAGTCCAAAGGATGACTTTCCCCTACCACATATAGACACGCTAGTAGACCATACCGCTACCAATACGCTTTATTCCTTCATGGACGGGTATGCGGGGTACAATCAAATTAAATTGGCCGTCGAGGATAGAGAAAAAACCTCTTTCATCACCACCATGGGGCACCTTCTGCTACCGTGTAATGCCTTTCAGACTCAAGAATACAGGGGCTACCTATCAAAGGGCTATGGTCACGCTATTTCATGACATGATCCACAAAGAAATAGAAGTATATGTGGACGACATGATCGCCAAATCCAGAAATGAGATGGACCACATTCGGTATCTCAAAAAACTATTCGATCGGCTTCGAAAGTATCAACTCAAATTAAACCCGGGAAAATGTACTTTCGGAGTACGGTCAGGAAAACTCTTGGGGTTCATCGTTAGCAAAAGAGGAATCGAGGTGGACCCTGACAAAAGCAATTTTGGAAATGCCCCCACCAAGCACAGAAAAGGAGGTCAGAGGATTTCTAGGCCGAATCAACTACATTGCCCGTTTCATTGCATAGTTGACGAATAAATGTATACCCATCTTCAAACTGTTGCGCAAAAATCAACCAACGGTGTGGAATGAAGAATGCCAACAAGTGTTTGATAAGATAAAAACATGTTTAACCAATCCGCCAGTATTGGTACCACCTGTTGAAGGAAGACCTCTGATCCTATATCTGTCAATACTCAAAGAATCCATGGGATGTGTGCTCGGTCAACAAGATGAAACTGGAAAGAAAGAGCGAGCCATTTACTATCTTAGAAAAAAATTTCTAGACTATGAAACCCGTTATACACCATTTGAAAAGACCTGTTGCGCATTAGTGTGGGTCACTCAGCGTCTCCGACAATATATGGCTCGGCATACAACATGGTTGGTTTCCAAAATGGACCCAATCAAATACCTCTTCGAGAAGCCCGTTCTGACCGGAAGAATAGCTAGGTGGCAAGTGCTCCTCTCAGAGTTCGACATCATTCATGTCACCCAGAAAGCTATTAAAGGTAGCCCCCTAGCGAACTATCTAGCCCATGGATCAACAAACGAGTATCAGTCCCTACAGGACGACTTTCCTGATGAACATATCATGCACATTGAACACGAAGAGACCAAAGAAGAGGCATGGACTATGTTCTTCGACGAAGCCTCAAATATGCTTGGACACGGGATAAAAGCTATTTTGATATCCCCAAAAAGAAGTATATCCCCGTAACGACCAGGTTGAATTTTGACTGTACCAATAACATGGCCGAATACGAAGCGTGCGCACTAGGAATCCAAGCAGCTCTACATCATGGGGTTACTAAGCTCAAGGTTTTCGGCGACTCATCCCTTGTCATCTATCAACTTAAAGGTGAATGGGAAACCCGAAACTCCAAACTAATCCCATATCTAGATCACATACGTGATTTGGTTTCAAGACTGTAAAGCATCACCTTCCAATATGTTCCTCGGGAAGACAATCAATTTGATGACGTCCTCGCCACTCTATCATCCATGTTTTCTTTAGATCAAGAGCATGAGATGCCAACCATCCAAATCAAACTGCATGACAAACAAGCTTTTTGTATGGCAGTAAGCAGCGAGCGTGATCAAAATCCCTGGTATCATGACATCAAGCAATACCTCATGAAGGGAGAATATCCCGAAGGAATTAATGATAATGATAAACGAACCATTCGTAAAAGGGCAGTAGGGTTTACGTTGATTGAAGAAACCCTCTACAAAAAGAGTTTTGATTCCACTCTCTTAAGGTGTGTGGACCATGAAGAAGCCCAAACCTTGATAAGAGAAATCCACAAAGGAACTTTTGGGACCCACGCACCTGGGCATGTCATGGCAAAGAAGATCTTAAGGCAGGGTATTTTTGGTCCACAATGGAAGCTGATTGTCACTGATGAGCCATTATTTTCCCGCATTTTCTTATCTTTATGTACTTATCTTAATTGGTGCATTGTGTTTAATTGTCTATTATTAGTGCATTTCCATTGATTGGGCTTCATTGGGCCAATAATTTAGATTTTAATTAATTTGAATCTATTTGATCTAATTTTTACTCATTATTAATTTTAGGACAGTTTAAAGCAATTTTGGGCTTGAAAAATTGGGCCAAATGTCATATTTTATTTTATATGGGTACTAACATTAGTTTACTGTTTTATTTATCGTTTTTTTACAGATCTCCAAATAACATGATTCTAAAATAATTATAAACTAAACACATTGAGCTTTCCACAGGATCTAAAATCATTCAATTCGGAGCTAAATTGGATTTTACATAAATTATCCAAAACGGGTCAAGCGCATCAGGCCGGCCCAATAGACATGCTTCAGTAATTTAAGTTTCCTTAATTCATTAGACCTCCGAAAATAGTAGAAATAGTGGCGTTTTAAAGCTAGCTCAAAAGGCTTTCAAAAGAGACCAAAATCGCTTAATTTGGATAAGTATTGAAAATAATGCACGTGTTTGAAGTTCATGGACCTGCACTGAAGCCAACTTATGATGTGTTTCATGGACTAGTTGAGCCCAAACCTCGATTAAGATTAGGGTTAGGGTTATTTATATAAGAGAGGCACATCACACGAAAAATAAGACACAAGGACTGTGCAGCCACCACACAACCGCATTTCATCTTTTGCAATTTATATTCAAGTTTGTTTACTCTTCTGTCATTATTTTTAAATTCTTGTTTCGATTTTAATTATGTTTCTTCTATTGCGTTTTCAACTTTCCATGGATAGCTAAATCTTTGTATTGATTTTTTGAGAAGAATGCAGGTAGATCTTTGAGGTTTTGTTCTTCAATTTCATTTTGTTTGTTCTCTTAACTCTTCATCTTTTAATCTCAGTGTTGAATTATAATCTGTTTATGCTTAATAAACCGAAACTAATATCACAGTTTGCTTAATTCTGTGTTAGAGATGAGATTATGTGATGTATACAATGCTTAATTGTATAAGGATAATTTGGGGTTAATCTTCGCTTAGTTGGTTAATTTCATGTTGGAATAAGGGTTAAGGAAAATTTGGGATTAATCTTTGATTAGTTGGTTAATTTCAAATTTGAACAAGGGTTAAAGCTAATTTGAGATTAATCTTCGCTTAGTTGATTAATTTTGAATTAGAATATAATTTGGGATTTATCTTCGCTTAGTTGGTTAATTTCGAATTAATTTCGTAATCTAGGATAAGTGACATTGCATTAGAATCAGGAAATCAATTGCATTTTAATCTGTTTTTAATCCGCATTTTTATAATCTGCTTTTGTTCTGTTTCATCTAATATTTTAATTTTGAAAAACTCCTTTTTTTTGTTACTGTTCTAATTTTAAAAATTGATAAGCTTTGATAGAAATTCGTGGTCTTTGGGAGACGACCTAGGAAAGCTTCCTAGTACTACATTTATCTGTTTTAATTATTTGACCGAGTACGACATCGATCAAATTTGGCGCCGTTGTGGGGGACCAAGATTTTTGTCTAGGTTTTCAATTTTTATTTTCTGTTTCTGTTTTCATTTTTTTTTGTTTTTATTTTATTTAAATATGTTATTTGATTGTTAGTTATTTAATATTTTATTTGATTTGCTTGTTATTTGGATATTTTATTTGATTGTCGGTTATTTAATATTTTATTTGATTGCTAGTTTTTAATATTTTATTTGATTTTCAGTTATTTAAATATTTTATTTTATTTTTAGTTATTTAAATATTTTATTTGATTTTCAGTTATTTGAATATTTTATTTGATTTGTTGTTATTTGAATATTTTATTTGATTTTTAGTTATTTAAATATTTTATTTGATTGTTAATTTTTAATATTTTATTTGATTTTCAGTTAATTAAATATTTTATTTGATTTTTAGTTATTTAAATATTTATTTGATTGCTAGTTTTTAATATTTTATTTGATTTCGAGTTATTTAAATATTTTATTTGATTTTTAGTTATTTAAATATTTTATTTGATTTTTAGTTATTTAAATATTTTATTTGATTTTCGAGTTATTTGAATATTTTATTTGATTTGTTGTTATTTGGATATTTTATTTGATTTTTAGTTATTTAAATATTTTATTTGATTTGCTTGTTATTTGGATATTTTATTTGATTTTCAGTTATTTAAATATTTTATTTGATTGCTAGTTTTAATATTTTATTTGATTTTCAGTTATTTAAATATTTTATTTGATTTACTGTTATTTGGATATTTTATTTGATTTTCAGTTAATTGAATATTTTATTTGATTTTCTATTTAATTTAACATTCTTACTTCTCTTAATACTATTTTGATAGTCCACTGTTGTTCTAAAACTCTTTTGGGTTAAAATAAAATAAAATAAAAATTAAATATAAATAATAATTCAAAAAACAATTTCATCTCTAATTTGTTTTTCTAGCTTTATTTAAAAAAAAATTATAATTTCCATTCTCATAGGAAACTCTGGATATAGCTTGGTAGTGTGAAAGTGCATGTCTAGGAGGGTTCGGCTAGGAAAAACTTGGTACTTAAGCGTGACCATTATTGACCCACCTCTCTTTCCTGGGAACCTACCTGGTGTACTTGTTCACGGTCTACCGTTTTCATTCCAGTAAACAACTGATTTTTTTTAGGAATTTTTTTGTTAACTCTTGGGAAATACATTAATTGTTGAATATAGTGCATGACTAGAAGCAATCCTGACCTTTTACAACCCTTTGATCCTGAAATAGATAAGACCTTTCATAGACTAGTTAGGCATTCTAGGAACGTGTCTTTCGATGATGTTCATTTAGATAGCATTAGTTTAAGTAGTTCGACAATTTTTCTACATCCGACCATTCTCGCGCATCCGAACATAATCTTGATTTTGATAACATGGGTGAGCAAAACAATTTTGGACCTCGTGAGAGGACTCTCGGGGAGATGGCGCACTTTGATTTCATTTATGCAAATTTATGTATCCAATACTCGAAGAGGATGTACCATTTGTGCTTAAAAGCTGGACTAATCCATTTGTTGCCCAAGTTTCATGGTCGTGCGGTGAGGATCCACACAAGCATCTCAAGGAGTTCCATATAGTCTGCTCCACCATGAAGCCACAAAATGTTCCTTAAGATCACATATACACGAAGGCTTTTCCTTTCTCTTTGGAGGATCTTGTCAAAGACTCGGTTGTACTACTTAGCTCCTGGTTCCATAACGAGCTGGGATGATCTCGAATAGAGTCTTTCTAGAGAAATTTTTCCCCGCTTCCGGGACCACTACCATCGGGAAGGATATATCGGGTATCGAGGCAACGGATGGGAGAGAGCTTATACGAGTATTGGGAGAGGTTCAAGAGACTTTGTGCAAGTTGCCCTCACCACCAAATATCGGAACAGACTACTGCTGCAGTACTTTTATGAGGGGATGAACACAATGGATAGGAGTATGATAGATGCGGCTAGTGGAGGAGCTTTAGGAGACATGACACCTGCTACTTGCTAGAGGTTTAATTGAGAAGATGGCATCCAATTCCCGGTAATTTAACATGAGGAGTGATGCCATAGTCCTTAGAGGTGTACATGATGTGGGTTCATCGGATTTAGTGGAGAAGAAGCTAGAAAGTAAGATTGATGCCCTCACCACCCTAGTCTCCCAACTTGCTTGCAAATCGGAGACTCGCACCACCCGCAAGGGTTTGTGGCATTTGTACTTCAAGTGAGCATCCCACCGATTGCGCCAATTATTGCATGAGTCTACGGGTTACGGAGCTCCACAAGCTTATGCAGCAAACATTTTCAATAAAAGGGCTCCGAACCAACAACGGAATTCGACCTCTCAAGCAATAGATACAATCCAGGGTGGAGGAATCACCCAAATGCGAG
Organism: Sphenostylis stenocarpa; assembly: GCA_963425845.1. NCBI lineage: Eukaryota > Viridiplantae > Streptophyta > Magnoliopsida > Fabales > Fabaceae > Sphenostylis > Sphenostylis stenocarpa. Next base: position 22,391,549 of record OY731398.1, read on the forward strand.
ATGGTCCAATCAACAACACCAACAACGGCAGAATCCTTTGCCACCACCACCATTTCGAATTCTGCTGGTCCAAGCGGACCTTATGTGCCTCCACCAATGCAACAACAATATCGGAGGCAACAAAATGAAGCACCAGCTCCTCAACCTTCTTCACCTTCATTAGAGGAATTGGTCAAACAAATGGCTGAGATGAACATACGAGTACCAACGGAAAAATGATGCCTCCATTCGGAGTTTAACCAACTAGATTGGTCAACTAGCTACTGCCGTGAATCAATTGCAAAATCAAAATTCGAGACAAGCTCCCTGCACGAGACTATGGTTAATCCTAAGAATGTGAGTGCCATCACATTGAGGTCAGGGAAACAGATTGACATACCCAATGCAACACCTCCACCCTCATCTGTAGCTGCCTCAATTCCTACACCTGAGCAACCAGTTGGTAGCCGAAAATTGCATATAGATGGACCTTCTTCCAGCCCCAGTTCTGACCTGCAACAACTTCCTATCCCTCTTCCATTCCCTCCCAAAGAAATTCCAAGCAAAAAGATGGAAGAGGTCGATAAAGAGATTCTAGAGACCTTCGGGAAAGTTGAGGTGAACATACCTACGCTTGATGCCATCAAGAAAATTCCCGAGATATGCTAAATTCCTGAAGGAGTTGTGCACCCACAAGAGGAAGATGAAGGGCGAGTGAGACAATCGGCATGGGCGAAATGTGTCCGCTTTGATAGGTAAATCTGTTCCTTACATTCCTGAGAAATGTAAGGACCCAGGTACATTCTGCATACCTTGTATTATTGACAATAATAAATTTGAGAATGGCATGCTTGATTTGGGTGCTTCAATTAATGTTATGCCTTTGTCCATTTTTAATTCTTTATCTCTTGGACCTCTACAACCTACGGGTGTGGTGATACAACTGGCAAATAGGAGTGTAGCCCATCGTACGAGGTTTCATTGAGGATTTCTTAGTTCGGGTTGGTGAACTCATTTTTCTTGTTGATTTCTATGTGCTTGATATGGAGGAGGGATTCTCCCATGGATCCGTCCCAATCATTTTAGGCGAGACCATTTTTGAAAACAGCTCGAACCAAGATTGATGTGTATGATGGTACATTGTCCATGGAATTTGGTGATATTATTGTCCATTTCAATATTCTGGATGCCATGAAACATCCATCCGAGTGCCATTCTATTTTTCGTGTTGAGATCATTGATGATGTTATTGATGAGTATGTTTCGATTTTCATTCCTTACATGCTAGGAAACATTGTTTTGTTTTCGATCTGTATACTTCTTTTGCATGCACCGAATCCGAATCTGATTTTGATATTGACATTGATCTTCATTCTAATCCTGAGTTATATTATGAATTTAAATTTGATCATATGTCTGATGTTTTGGGTGTTGTACCTCCTATGGATATAAGTTCTTTAGAGTCAGAATGCACTAACCATGTTGCAGGAAGTATATATGAATCTGACTTGCAGGTTGAGGTACAGGCTGTGGAACCCATTCTTCTTCCCTCTCTGGTTCCTTCTATTCAGCCAACACCCACTCCAGAACTAAAGACTTTACCAGAAAGCCTCAAGTACGCTTATTTGGAGGATGATGAGTGTCGCCGCCTCCCAAGAGGGGCGGTCGGAGCGATGCGATGGTTTTTTTGACCCTCTTGTTTTTGCATTTTTATGGGTGGTTACAACGCCTTTAGGTTGTCCGATAACCGGGCTAACTTAGGGGCGAGGTTTTCGAAAAGTGTCCTTGGGTTGTCCGATAACCGGGCTAACCCAAGGACTTATTTATTTTGGGTTCTATGGAGTCACCACCGATGTTTTTACCAGAAACATCGGAAAAGGAGTTTAAAAAGGCGTTGGTTTTCGAAAACCAAATTTGGTCATTAGAACCAGAGTTGGGTAAGGGAGTTCGTTACGTGTAAAGGAAGTGTTAGTTCCTTTACGACGCCCCTTTCGGGTTCCCTATGACGGACCGGCTACTTTGGATAAATAATTAAACTGGAAAATTGCGCTTTTACCTTTTTTTATTATGCGGAATTTAAAATCATGACTACATGGCCCTAGCAACTATTGCACAATTTATATAAAGCGGTAAAGAGGCAAAGAGAGATAGAAAACCTTCGAAGCGAGCTTTTCTATTAATTCTTTAAAAATAGGGTGCTTTGCGGCAGCCCTTCACTCTACACAGCATCGGAAAACCTCTCGAAACGCTCAAAAACACTCTTAGAAATGCTCAGAAACTCCGGAAATGCTTCGGAGGGGTTCTAGAGAGAGAAATTCTAGTGATTTCTAGAGAGAAGGAAGAGAAATTGTGTGGAAATGAGGGAATGGAGCCCCCTATTTATAGTTTTTTGCGCCTGTCAGGTCGAGAACGGCGTTCCCGTCTGACAAGGTCGAGACGACGGTCTCGACATTCGGGAAGGCGGTCTCGACATTCGGGAAGGCGGTCTCGACCCCTGAAGACAAAAATCCTTATTTTTGTACAGAAAATCCTTCCTACTCTAACATGGGGCCTAATAGTCTCTCCTAGTGGCTTTTTAGGCTTCTTCCATCTTCGAAAAGGAGGTCTTCTGACTTTATTTTGAGGCCGGGCAAGATTTGGGGTCTACAGCTGCCCCCCCTTTACCCGACCAGTCGACTGCTGGCCTTTTGTGCCGAGGTGATCGACTGGAGGGTAAAGGAGTTGACCCTCTTGCCCGGTTACCCTTCGGACGTCCCGTCTTGTGGCGGATGATCCTCTGGGGAGATGTTGTATTGTGCACCTCCGGGATACTACTCCTGACGTAGCTGATCCCTTTGGTTGACACGTGGTAGAACCTCCGGATACTACTCCTGACGTAGCCGATCCTTCGGTTGATGGGTATAAACCCCCCATCAGGCTGGTAGTTACAGTCCGTTGTGTAGGACTGGATGGGTATGAACCCCCCATCAGGCTGGTACGGTCCGTTGTGTGGGACCGGATGGGTATGAGCCCCCCCATCAGGGTGGTAGTGGCGGCTTACTGTTCAGGTGGCCCATGCGCTGTTTAGGCACTCCTTGTGTGCTGGTTGATAGGTATAAACCCCCTATCAGGCTGGTACAGTCCATTGCGTAGGACTGGTGGTGGTGGCGGCTTACTGCTCGGGTAGCTCATGCGCCGGCTCCCTGGGGAGTGATCTTTGTGTTCGTAGATGTGCTCGGACCTTTTTGGAATGGTCATCCGGGTTGTGCCGGGGATTGTCGGTGTTCATCCAACTTCGTTGGTTGCTGGGGATTCTTGTTTTTTATCTCTTTGGGGTGATCACCCGACTCTGCTGGTTGGTCGGGCGATCTTTTGTTTGTTGGGGATTTTTTATGAGTGCCTCTTATGTAGGTAGGAATCCTCTGGGGATTTGTTGATCTTGGTGATGCCTCTTGAGTAGGCGGATATCCATTGAGTTTCTGGTAGTGCCTCTGAGTAGGCAGATGCTTCATCAGAGGTGAAGACTTTTGGCTGAATTTTGTTTTGCCTCTGACTAGGCTGATATTCCCTTATGGGGATGCTGGCTCTTGCTTGCCAGGTCTTGCCTATGCGTAGGCAAATGACATTCTGAGGATGAACCTGAAGTTTTGCCTTTGCAGTAGGCTCACTAGGATGATCTTTTTGTTTGATCCACCGGGGAGTTGGTTGACTTCCTGGGGATCTGATTTTTGGTAACCCTTTGGGAGAATGGAGTTTCAACTCCTTAATTGATGTGATGCTCTTATTCTGTTGGAGGAATGGAATTATTGATTCCTTTGTTGATTTTTCCTTTTTCTGAGTACACCTACTTAGGGAGCAAGGATTTTTATTTGATTTCACCTTTTTCCGCAATTTTCCTCTTTTTTATCGCGATTTGAAATTTGGCTTTTTCGGGATAATGCGTAAACCTTTTTACTTTTTAGTCTATTTTTATTACGCTGGCTTTTTCCTTCTTTTTGGGAGGTCCATTAGGGATGAAGTTTTCTTTCTTTGGTGATCCACCAGGGAATTAGTTGGCTCCCTGGGGATCTGATTTTTCTTTTCTAGGGATGGAGTCTTGGCTCCTTGATTGATGCGAGCTAAACTTGTGAAGCTCTTATTCCACTGGAGGATGGGAATTTCTGATTCTTTTTTGTAGACTTTTTAGGAGATTCACTTGAGGATTTTTATTTGGCCTTCTCTGTTGTTGCCTCTTCTTTTGGACATCCTCTGCAAGAGTTTTCTTCTTTTTTTCCTTTTTGTTGAGCCCTTGTTGGTATGGAGATTGGACTCTTTTGACTGTTGATGATGATGGGCTCTTGAAGCCTTTATTTTCCATTGGGGAGTGTGGAGGAGACTTTGGGTGAGTGTGCTCGATGACTCATGTAGTGGTAATGCTGAGCCGTGAGGAGTGTTTTTGTTTTGCCTTCGGAGTAGGCAGGGATCCTCTTGGGGATGACTAAGCCTTTCCGTTGGCTTTTCTTTTATGATGTCTGATGATTGTGCCCTCTTTTATTAGGTGATGACTGAAGCTTTGGCTTCTGGAAGTTTCTTATGACAACTCACTCTTCTTTCTTGATGGAGAGCAATGTTTGGAGACTTATTACTTTCTTGTGCCTTCTTTTCTGGGTAGAAGGATGGTAGCCAGAGCTCTTGATTTTCAGAAGCTCTTATTCTGCTGAGTCGCTTGATTGACGACTTGCTCCATTTTCTTGAGGGCATTATTTGGAGACTCAGTCTCAGTGATCCTGTTTTCAATCACAAACATGGAGCTAGTCTCCTTATATGCATGAATGCTTTTTATTTTTTTTGTTATTTGTTTGAAGTAATTTTTATTTCTTTCATTTTTGACATTGACAAAGTCGTTTTGTGCGACTACTTGTGTGTGGATGCTCTAAATGTAATCTATTCTTTTTGATTGATGCATCTGGAAAAGTGACTGGCATTCTCCTGCTGGAATTTTTTATGATTATGATGAAGGGCCCCTCTCTTTTATTCATTTTTTGGTTTAGCCCTATCTTTTGCCTAGACCGCCCTTTTTGGGGTTTTCGGTCTAGCGGGCTGCCTTAATTTTTGCCTAGGATATCTTAGCGGACTTTTTCCTTTTTTATGAATGCCCTAACTTTTGCCTAGACCGCCCTTTGCGGGTTTTCGATCTAGCGGGCTACCCTATCTTTTGCCTAAGAATCTGCTAGCAGGCATTATTATTATTTTTTTATTGTCATTTTTTCTTTCTCTTCTTTTTTGAGAGATAGGAGCCTATCATATGCATGCAATGTTTGTGATATGCATCCTATAATACTATTTCAATTAATTTTTCAAAAGGATTAACCAATGTGCTTTTACTTCTGATGAGTTTCTGACGTTATGTGCTTTCATCGATAGGGATAGGCTGTACCAATTTTGCCGTCTCGATTTTTTCATGACCGAAGAATGATTGTGCTAATTGTAGAGCGACTTGCCATGTTAGTGCGCCCCTCCCTTTCCTTGGGGATGTCGATCCTCCTATTGATTACTATCTCCACATTTCCCTACTAATTACTAGAATGTCGTAGTGGTAAGGGTCAAGAGAAAAGAAGGAAGAGGATTTTTAATTCAAAGGCTTGTGTTTTAGAATTGTTTTATTTTGACAACAATGGTTTTTGTAAGCACGTCTAGCCAAGGTTGGTTAGAGTGTTTAGGATAGTTTAAACAAACGTTTTGTTTATGGAGTGGCGTCTTATTCTATGGCACTTGCTATGACTGATTGACTTCCCTAGTCTGCCCTTTGGGTTTTCAGCTTAGGATGTTGTGTTTTACCCTAACTTTTGCGTAGCCCCCTTTGGTGGGTTTCCTACCGGGTATCTTGCCCTCTCTTTTTGGCCTTTAGCTTTTATGGGCTTCTTTTGATTTTTGTTTTTGCACAACATTGGCGAAACATGACTTTACTTATGACGAGGTAAAACTTTATTTTGTGTTTCTAGTCAATTAGTTGGTGATGGATTTGACTTTTATTTTGGTCAATGGCGCATTTTGATTACTTTGACGCACTTTTGAAAACGTTTGCTTAAACATGGTTATTAATGAGGTTTAGCTATGAATAGCAAGAAGAGAAACAGATAGTAAGAATGTCATTCTTTGTAATTAATAGGGAAATATGTGCCCTAAAATGCTCGGGGGTCGGGCTAGCCCCGAGGAGTAATCTCTAATGGTCATTGGATTTACAAATCCTAAGAATCAGAAGGAGAACACCTAATGACTAAAGTCGCTTTTGATGCTTGAACCCCTCTATATGGGAAAATCTGATTCAAGGTGCGAAGGGGAGACTTCCCTTTTCTCTGTGCAGCTTGTTCCTTTGTAGGATTATGCTTCAAAGGATCTTTAAAATCTGGTGGCTCCCTTATTTCTTGAAAGGTTCTAATGAGCCCTTGGTTTGGGCGGCATCCATATTTCCTCATCATGTGGGTCACCTTCATATTGTTGGGGAAGTCTTTTCATATTGGCAAAAGATATTTCAAAGGTCCTAGGTCCTCTTCCGCCGCATCCATTTAAGGTAGGGCAGATGACTTGCTGATCTGAATGTCGTCTCTAGCTCAAACTGTGACTAGCTTGTTGCCTACCCTGAGTTTGTCTCTTTGACGGAGCGTTGAAAGAATTGCCTCAGCATCGTGAATCCAAAGTCTCTTTAATTTCCTCTTTGTGTTATGTTTTTCTTCGGTCTTTTTATTTATTCCTTTATTCTTAGGAGCGTTATCTTATACGTCCTTGGGGGAATAGATCCTTTCACTTCTAATTCTGCCCCCGGACGTTGGCTATGCTGGAGATATCTTCATTGATGGACGATGTTTTTGCGCATCTCCACGGTACCACCTTATTTGATGTATGGGGTGAACGACTGTAACGACATCCTTGCCCCCTCTTCTTTATTTACTCAGATGACCAACGGTTGAGGCTTATTATCCTTCTTAGGCGGATCAACCGTTGGAGATAACTTGACAAAAGGTTTGCTCTTCGCCCTACTTTGATTCGTGGAAAGCACATCGACTAATCCTTTCTTTTTATTATCTCATTATTATTAAAGTGAGAATGGATGCAATTTATGAATGCAATAGACGGTTGAGGAGATGATGAAGACAAACAATTTTATTTATTTCATCCAGATAGTGTACATTCCTCAATGCAATGTTTCGAAGTATATTTTTTTTTTTTGAAAGTGGAGAAGCCTAAATGAACCCATAGGCGGGTAACTATTTCTATTTATTTTCTTTTTTGACTTCCCGTGCATGGCATGCGAATGCCCTAATCCTCTTTTCATGGTATTGAGGAATGTCCACTTCTTCGACTGCCTACTACTAGATGATGTTATGAGGATGAAGTTTGGTAGATGCATGTATGCAAGTGTTTATTTTTTCCTAAACATTATCATGTTTTATTTTCTAACATGATGTATGATAGTGTTTGGGATTTTTTTTTTTTTTTTTTTTTTTTGTATGCGGATGAGGGCATGAAGAATACCAACCACTTTCTAAAATGCAAAAGATTTTTATTGTTTAAAACAAATGATTTATGAGATGGATATTCCTTAAGACAATGACTTAGGTATCCTCTCCAAAGCTTACGCTTTGTGGGGTATCCTACCCACCTTGGTGTAATGGTTCCTTACCCATCACAGACTTGACAAGTATAATGGGGGTCACCATCACACCTTAGTACACTCGTTCCTTCCTTGTTGCGAAGGTTACAAATGTGTTCGGGGCCTCTTTCGCCATTGTCTTAGGGATATCTAGTACTCCCTAGAATGAATGTATTTATGAATGCACCAGTACAAAAGGGCGATAGGTGTTCAAAGTGACATAACTTTTGACTGGGTTGTCCGATTTGGACGCACAACATGTCAAAATGAAGAGAAAAGGGTGAAGAACCAAGCTGCAAATACCCGAAAGGGATTTGGCCCAGTAATTATCCCAAAAAACGCTCCTAAGACCTATTTTGTGAAGGTTTATTAAAATGATGTGCATGCATGCATTCCTTATGCATTTATTTTTTTCTCTTGGTTTTTCCACTTATGATGCAATATGAATGATACGACTTTGTCAAAATTATTTTCTAAATGTTTTGATTTTATTATTATTTTATTTATTGAGGATTTATTTTTTTTTTTTTTTGTATTTTATAGCCTTTTTTCTCTTCTGTCGGAACTGTGTGGCTACTTAGCTTACAAAGAACCTGAAACCAGGCTAGCTAAAAGGCAGACTGTCCGAGATAAAATATGGCTTTAAGCGAAAGAATATTTAACGTCCCTTATCTCTTCTGTCGGAACTGCGTGGCTACTTAGCTTACAAAGAACCTGAAACCAGGCTAGCTAAAAGGCAGACTGTCCGAGATAAGGGTGTTTATTTGTAAAGAATATTTTTTTGGTTTTTGTTCTGTTGTTTGTTTATGCTATGCAACATACAAATGCAACAATCATATGCACACACAATTTGATCATCCCCGAACAGGCGAGATTTCGTTTTTATCACGAGGTAGGGTTTTCCTGCAGAAAAGTGCATTGGTCAGGGTAGGTTCTAACTGTTCTCACCAGGCTAAGGCCCCCAAGGTGCCCCCATTATAGGGTCCCCACTCTCCAGCCGTCCAACCATGCTTAGCACTAAGGCCAGAGTCGGTCTTGTTGCCAAAAGAGGAAGGTTATCACCTTGAGTGGTGGTTTCCGATCACACTGGTGGGCACAAGGCCCTAACTACAGCGAACCATACCTGCCACCCACTCCCTATGGTTATCTCACTTGCCCCCGGGTATAGAGGGAACTGTAGTGTGCAAGGGTTTGTGTGCAGTTTATATTTCAATCAATTGCGTAAGTATAAACAAGTAACAGTTATTTGAAAGCCAAACAATAAAGCATGTTATAATACAAGGCAGGGTAAAAGCGCTATTTTCTTGGTTTAATTATTTTTAAGTCAGCCCATCACTAAATGGGATCAACTCTCTAGGCTTCCCCAGTGGAGTCGCCATCTGTTGCCGCCTCCCAAGAGGGGCGGTCGGAGCGACGCGATGGTTTTTTCGACCCTCTTGTTTTCGCGTTTTTATGGGTGGTTACAACGCCTTTAGGTTGTCCGATAACCGGGCTAACTTAGGGGCGAGGTTTTCGAAAAGTGTCCTTGGGTTGTCCGATAACCGGGCTAACCCAAGGACTTATTTATTTTGGGTTCTATGGAGTCGCCACCGATGTTTTTACCAGAAACATCGGAAAAGGAGTTTAAAAAGGCGTTGGTTTTCGAAAACCAACTTTGGTCATTAGAACCAGAGTTGGGTAAGGGAGTTCGTTACGTGTAAAGAAAGTGTTAGTTCCTTTACGACGCCCCTTTCGGGTTCCCTATGACGAACCGGCTACTTTGGATAAATAATTAAACTGGAAAATTGCGCTTTTACCTTTTTTTATTATGCGGAATTTAAAATCATGACTACATGACCCTAGCAACTATTGCACAATTTATATAAAGCAGTAAAGAGGCAAAGAGAGATAGAAAACCTTCGAAGCGAGCTTTTCTATTAATTCTTTAAAAATAGGGTGCTTTGCGGCAACCCTTCACTCTACACAACATCGGAAAACCTCTCAAAACGCTCAAAAACACTCTTAGAAACGCTCAGAAACTCCGGAAATGCTTTGGAGGGGTTCTAGAGAGAGAAATTCTAGTGATTTCTAGAGAGAAGGAAGAGAAACTGTGTGGAAATGAGGGAATGGAGCCCCCTATTTATAGTTTTTTGCGCCTGTCAGGTCGAGAACGGCGTTCCCGTCTGACAAGGTCGAGATGGCGGTCTCAACATTCAGGAAGGCGGTCTCGACATTCGGGAAGGCGGTCTCGACTGGTAAGGTCGAGACAGCGGTCTCGACATTCGAGACGGCGGTCTCGACATTCAGGAAGGCGGTCTCGACATTCGAGACCCCCGGTCTCGACCGGTAAGGTCGAGACGGTGGTCTCGACATTCGGGAAGGCGGTCTCGACATTCGAGACCCCCGGTCTCGACATTTGAGAAGGCGGTCTCGACATTCGGGAAGGCGGTCTCGACCCCTAAAGACAAAAATCCTTATTTTTGTATAGAAAATCCTTCCTACTCTAACATGGGGCCTAATAGTCTCTCCTAGTGGCTTTTTAGGCTTCTTCCATCTTCGAAAAGGAGGTCTTCTGACTTTATTTTGAGGCCGGGCAAGATTTGGGGTCTACAATGAGAAGTTTCCAATGATAATTTCCACCTCCCTTGATGCTGTTCAAGAGGAGAAACTGTTGCATGTTCTGAAAAGGCATAAGAAAGCCATCGGCTGGACCCTGGCGGACATTCCTGGTATCAGCCCATCCACATGCATGCATAGGATATTATTGGAGGATGGAGCCAAACTAGTGAGACAACCACGAGACGACTCAACCCCGTGATTTTGGATGTTGTGAAGAAGGAGGTGACCAAGCTTCTTCAGGTCGGGATCATCTATCCTATATCGGATAGTCGGTGGGTGAGTCCGGACCGGGTGGTCCCCAAGAAGACAGGCCTCACTCGTTGTGAAGAATGAGAGGGGTGAGCTCATTCCCACCGGAATACAAAACGGTTGGAGGGTCTGTATCGACTACCGAAGGCTCAATCAGGCAACATAGAAGGACCATTTTCCACTACCTTTCATTGACCAGATGCTTGAGCGTCTGGCAGGTAAATCTCATTACTGCTTTCTGGATGGTTTCTCTGGTTATTTTCAGATCCATATTGCTTCTGAGGATCAGGAGAAAACCACATTCACCTGCCCCTTTGGCACTTTTGCCTATAGGAGAATGCCTTTTGGCCTATGCAATGCCCCTGGTACCTTCTAGCGGTGCATGCTTAGTATATTTTCAGATTTCCTTGAAAATTGTATAGAGGTGTGTAGACCCCTAATTTTGCCCAGTCTCTCAATAAAGGCTAAGGAGACTTCCTATGACAAAGCAAAGCTCTCCTGGCTTCTCAATAAAGGCTAAGGAGACTTCCTATAACAAGACAAAGCTCGCCTAGCATCTCAATAAAGGCCAAGAAGACTTCCTATATGAAGATAAAGCTTCAACGAGCGTCTATAAGCATCAACCGAGTCCGAATAAAGAAAGGAAAGCTTCCCAGGGGTCCCAGAACACAAAGGTTGGCCAAAACAGGTTGAGACGGCCGTGCCAAAGTCGAGACGGCCATCCCAAGCTACCCTGGCCAAGTGGGACGGCCGTCCCAAGTGAGACTGCCAGTCCCACTCTTCAGGGGGTCCCAACAAGTGCAAAAAATTCAATTGGGACGGCCGTCCCAACCCAGACGGGCGTCTCAAAGTGTCAGGCTGCGAAAAACTATAAATAGGAGGCTCATTTGCCACTGTTTCACACACTAGACAACTCCCAGTACTTGTCTTCTCTCCCTACTTCGAATGAACTCTCTGATTGCCTTAATAAGGTAACAATCAGTTAAGGAATTGTATTCCAGCATTCGATTCTTCTTTAAAATTTAGTCGAGTCGATCTTGTATTCGGAGAGGAGAGTCTTTGTAGAGCGGGGGATTGCCAAAACGCATCCTCATAGTTAAAAGATTTGCAATACAAAGCTTGCTACGGAGGTTCTTTTCAATTCTCTTCTCTTTTACTGCTTTTTTTATTGCTTTCTGTATGCAATCATGTAGATAGCCATTTTTAATATTATGCAATAAAATAGGGTAATCGCATAATTTCTTGTAATCTTCACTTAAATGAATTAGTCCGTCATAGGGAACCCGAAAGGGGCGTTGTGGGGTGCTAACACCTTCCCCACACGTAACTAACTCCCTTAACTAACTCTGGTTATAATGGCCAAGTTTGGTTTTTATTAAAATCAACGCCTTTTTATCCTTTTCCAATGTTTATGGTCAAAACATTGGTGGCGACTCCAAAAGAACCCCTTTTCGAAAACCTTGCTTTTATTAGAGGATAGTTCAGTTGTTGAGCACCTCGGAAGCAATGAACATATTTTAACAAAAATGCGAGTCTAAACCATCTTTTCGCGACCGCTCGCATAAACGTTCGAGATGTCCTTGGACGTCGGAACGGACGGCCGCGACAGATGGCGACTCCACTGGGGAAGCTAGAGAGTTGATCCCATTTAGTGACGGATAAATTCAAACTAAGTAAAGATTTAAAATTACGGCTTTACCCTCTTCCGTATGTTTTATTGTATGGCTTTAATAATTGCTGTATGATTATTTTCTGCAAATTGTCTGAAATATAAATTGCACACAAAAACCCTTGCACATAACAGTCCCTCTATACCCGGGGGCAAGAGTGAATACCTATAGGGAGTGGGTGGCAGATACGGCCGGCTTGTTGGCACACGGGGCTACAACCGTTGTCGGAAACCACCAACTCAAGGTGATAACTCTCTTCTTTTGGTTTAAGGATGTCGCCATGGAGTTCCGTGCATGACCCGAGGACTGAAAGATTGAGAGGTCCCTATAATGGGGGCACCTTGGGGACCTTTGGCCTTGGTGAGAATAGTTTAGAACCACCTAAACCAAGCATGTTTCTGCAGGAAAACCCTACCTCGTGATTAAATAAGCGTGGCTCTGCTCGTGGATGTATGAATTGTGTGTGCATTCGTTTGCTGCATTTGTATTGATGCATTAGCATAGGGTAATCATACAACAAACAAAATAGTGAAAAACCCTAAAAATCATAAAAGTGATAAGATAAACCAACTTTATCTCGGACAATCTTCAGTTAAGCTAGCCTAGTTTCAGGTTCTTTGTAAGCTAAGTAGCCACGTTGACCGACAGAAGAGATAAAGGGTCATAAAAATATAAAAACAAATTAAAGCGATAAAAATATCTTTTACAATAAAAAGATTTTCAACAAAGTCGTATCATTCATACCACATCATCCAATAAGTGGTAAAACCAAGAGAGAAAATAAATGCACTAAGAAAAGTATGCATAAACATCATCATAATAAAGTCTCTCATACATAAACACACTCATTCTAGGATGTATTAGATATCCTTAGACAATAGCGAAAGAGACCCAAGTGCGTTTATCACCTTCCTAGAAGAGATAAGTGCGCTAAGGTATGTTGGCAACCTTTGAAAAGAGGAAGTTAGCACATTAAGGTGGGTATGGTACCCTTAAAACATAGGCTTTTGAGAAGATACCAAAGCTATTGTCTAAAGCATATCTATTTCACACTAATCATTTGAAATAAAAAGCTATAATAAAAATCGTTAAAATCATTTAGAAAGTGGCTGGTCTTCCGCCCGTCCTCACTCGTGCTCAAAAAGCTAAGAAGATGGAGCAACTAGAAGAACAAAACCGAAAGCTCACCACTGAGCTTAATACGCTGAAAGAGGAAATGGCTCAAATGTTGGAAATGATGCGCCAACAGAATCTCCACAAAGAGGGTCTTCAAAGTGGACAAGCCTCTCACCAAGAAGAAGAAGAGGAACCTCAGGATGAGCATGACCAATCTGATACAAGAGCAGTACATATTCATGCTCCGGAAGTATCAAAGCAACAAATTACTGCTCTTGAAGAGAGGCTGAGAGCCATGGAGGGGCATAATTTTGATGTAAAAGAGGCGGCTGATATGTGCCTCGTTAAAAACATCCAATTCCCTAACAAATTCAAAACTCCGGACTTCCTAAAATATATGGGACTAACTTGCCCCAAAAGCCATCTTACAATGTACTGCCGTAAGATGGCTGCATATGCTGACAACGAGAAGCTCCTGATCCATTGCTTTCAGGAAAGCTTAGCTGAATCAGCCCTAAACTGGTATATGCAACTGCAAGGAGGGTAAGTCCAAACATGGAGACATTTAGCAGATGCTTTCCTTCGTCGTTATAAATACAATATTGATCTGACCCCTGAAAGAGCAGATCTACAGTTACTCAGCAAGAAAGATGACGAATCTTTTAAGGCATATGCCTAAAGATGGAGGGAATTGGCAGCACAAGTAGAACCTCCTCTGTCTGACAAGGAAACCACATCCATGTTCATCAATTCTTTGACTGGTCCCTATTATGACAAAATGATAGGGAACACGTCAACACTCTTCGCGGATGTGGTAATTATAGGAGAAAGAGTAGAGCAAAGTCTGAAAAGCGGAAGAATCGCACAACATACTTTCTCTAATTCCTCTACTCAAAATGTTAAAAAGAGCTTCGAAAGAAGAAGGAAGGAACTGTGAATGCAATCAACATTGCCACTCCTTCTTCTTCCTCACAGCAGACCAAGTCACGCAGACCGGAAAGGAAATTCACTCCAATACCTACCTCCTATGGAAGTCTCCTGTTAAAATTGTTGGATGCTAAACTCCTTGTGCGCATCCCTCCCAAGAAAATGGAGCCACCATATCCAGAATGGTATAAGCCAAACGAAAAATGCAATTATCATTCGGATGCTCCGGGACACTCCGTGGATAACTGCATGGCCTTAAAACATAAGGTCCTAGATTTAATAGATGTAGGGTGGATTACCTTTGACGCCTCTACTCCAAAAGTAGATGATCAGCCTCTTTCCAAACCCGAATGAAGGATGGGCTAAGGAAGATCAGCAATTTAGGGCTCATCATTTTTATCATCTAATAAAAATAAATACAAAAAATATATAATAAAAAAAATATATCGAAAAGCTTCCGGTGTATCTCTCGTGATCCTCGCTCATGATCACGAGATTTTTGATTAATATGGGCTTTGTAAATATTTCTTTCTATCAATACAACGAGGCATTATTCATAATATTCATATTCTTTTTCATTCTTTTCCCTCTCACACATTTAATAAAGAAATCTAAAACAAAGCATAACCGTACAATCATGTCTGTGATTGAAAACTCTCTGGAAGATCCGAAAGACGAAGGTGAATGGATTGAGTCAGACAGTGAGGAGGGGACCATTTCCATGGACATGCAAAGACTGTTAGAAAAAGAAGCTCAATCAATACAGCCCCATCAGGAGAAAACTAAGGCCATCAATTTGGGACAAGAAGATAATAAGAAAGAAGTAAATATTGGTACCAAAATTGATGATGATGTCAGGGAAAGGCTGATACAGTTGCTAAGAGAATATGTGGATGTATTCGCTTGGTCCTACCATGATATGCCTGGAATTGATGAAAGCATAGTGGAGCATAGATTACCACTAAAAGAGGGATTTCGGCCTGTTAAGCAGAAGCTCAGAAGAGTAAAGCCAGAATGGTCCTTGAAAATTAAGGAAGAAGTAGAAAAACAGTTGGATGCCAATTTTCTAATCGTTGGCAAACATCGTGCCGGTTATAAAGAAAAATGGAAAAATCAGAGTATGCGTAGATTACAGGGATTTAAATCGTGCAAGTCCAAAAGATGATTTTCCCTTACCACATATTGATATGTTGGTAGATCATACCTCTACAAATACTCTCTATTCTTTCATGGATGGATATGCAGGGTATAACCAAATTAAATTGGCTGTTGAAGATAGAGAAAAAACTTCCTTCATTACACCGTGGGGTACATTCTGTTATAGAGTAATGCCTTTTGGACTTAAGAATGCAGGGGCTACTTATCAAAGGGCCATGGTGACATTATTTCATGATATGATCCACAAAGAAATTGAAGTATATGTGGATGACATGATTGACAAGTCCAAAAACGAAATAGATCACCTCCAATGCTTAAAGAAGTTATTCAATCGGCTTCGGAAATACCAGATCAAGCTCAATCCGGCTAAATGCACATTCGGAGTTCGATCAGGAAAACTCCTTGGGTTTATTGTCAGTAAAAAAGGAATTGAGGTAGACCCTGATAAAACAAAGGCAATCGTAGAAATGCCCCCACCAAGAACAGAAAAAGAAGTCAGAGGGTTCTTGGGCCGAATAAACTACATCGCACGGTTCATCGCGCAATTAACGGATAAGTGTACGTGAAGCACTTGGTGGATTTGATGAAGACATAAATATAACTTAGGTTGTGGGTGTGTAGATGATTAGGTTTTTAAGTTTTAGCACTTAATCTCTTGATAGGCCATTATATTTTGTGATAAGCACCTTAAAATGATGCATCTCATTGAAAATCATTTTTCTGCATGAAAAACTTACGTTTAAGTATTAAAAGAATTAACTAAGTTTTTTTTCAATCTGTTGAAAAGGATTTTCAATCTGTTAAAATCACTTAACATAATAAATGGTCATACATAATCGAAAATTCAATTGATTGATTCGCGGAATCAACAAGTTAAAATAACTCAATGAATTTTCAATATCAAGTTTCGCATTTTCAATTTGTTGAAATGATTTTAAATCTGTTGAAACAGAAAGATCTTTTTCAGTCAGTCTTTTCAAAGAGTTTTTAGAAAATCAATCTGTTGAAATATTTTTCAATCTGTTAAAACAGAGAGACTATTTTTTATATACTGAGTGTTTGCAGGAATTTAATCTGTTAAAATGTTTTTCAATCGATTGAAACAGAGAGTTGTCATTTTTCATTAAGTTGTTTTAATCCATTAAAACTCGAATCAATCGATTAAATAGAACTTTAAATGAAATCAATCGATTGAATCGATGTCTTAATCGATTAAATGGAACTTTAAATGAAATCAATCGATTGAACCGATCTTTTAATCGATTGAAATAATACTCTGATCGATCATAGTTTTGTTCTAATCGATCATAACTCATTCTGATCGGTCATAGTTTTATTCTGATCGATCATAACTCAGTCTAATCGATCATAGTTTCATTCTGATCGATCATAACTCAGTCTAATCTATCATACTTCTGTTTTAATCGATCAGAGTCTTTTCTAAACCTGTTTTACTACTAACCAACTTATCTTATGACTCTCTAAAACAGTTTTTAACAGATGAAACGTTCTGTTTTTCTGATTTACTCTATATATACAGATTTGATCTATCTTTTGAAAATACAATACAACACACCACTTGAGAAAACTTGTGAAACTTTCATACGTGACTTTCTCTGCATTCAAGAATCTTTTTCATATCATAAGGTGTCTGTGATCAGAATTGTGGTCATTCGAGAGAGAAAGTGCTTGATAGAATTGGTTCTGGACAATTAGAAACTTCAAGTCCAGGTTTTTTCTTTCCATATTCTTTTGTAAAAGTTGTTTGTGCAGGTTGGATTGTAATCTGCACTTGGTACCGGTAACTCGGGTTTGGTTACTTGGGTGTTTTTCAAGATTCTCGTCTTGTGGGTTTGCAAGATAGTTCTTGAGGTAGATTGGTGAGTATCTACTGGTTGTAAATTTTCACTTGGTATTAGTGAGACTTGACTGGTTTGTCAAGAACTGGATGTAGCTCTGGATTAGAGTGAACCAGTATAAATTTGTGTGTTAATATTCTTCTTTCATCTCTTTTATTTTCTGTCAATAAACTTGTTGTGTTTAAACCAAACTACCTTCACAAAGATTAAATAAAGATAACTCATTCTTCCAAAAGAAAGTAAGTTTTTGCGAAAAAGTTTTAAAGTTCAATTCACCCCCCCTCTTGAACTCAACCATTAATTCTTTCAGTACGCCCATATTCAAGTTATTGCGTAAGAACCAACCGAAAGTTTGGAATAATGAATGTCAACAAGCTTTCGAAAAAATCAAAACGTGCCTAACCAATCCCCCAGTATTAGTACCACCTGTGGAAGGAAAGCCCTTAATTCTTTACCTTTCGGTACTCGACGAATCCATGGGATGTGTGCTCGGTCAACAAGATGATAGGGTAAAAAAGAACAAGCCATATATTACCTCAGTAAAAAATTTCTAAATTATGAGACCCGTTATACACCACTCGAAAAAACATGTTGTGCATTGGTGTGGGAAACTCAGCGCCTTCGACAATATATGATTAGACACACAACCTGGTTGATTTCTAAAATGGACCCAATCAAATACCTGTTTGAAAAACCCGTCTTGACCGGAAGGATAGCCAGGTGGCAGGTACTCCTCTCAGAATTCGACATTGTTCATGTCACTCAGAAAGCTATCAAAGGCAGTCCTTTAGCAGAATACTTGGCACATGGGCCAACTGACGAATATCAATCCCTCCAAGATGATTTTCCAGATGAGCACATAATGCACATCCAACATGAAGAATGTGAAGATAATAAGTGGATCATGTTTTTCGATGGAGCTTCAAACTTATTAGGACATGGGATCAGAGCTATTTTAATATCTCCCGAAAAGAAGTATATCCCAGTAACAGCCAGACTAAACTTTGATTGCACGAACAATATGGCGGAATATGAAGCCTGTGCTCTAGGTATTCAAGCAGCTCTGGATCATGGGGTGACTAGACTCAAAGTATTCGGTGACTCATCCCTTGTTATTTACCAGCTCAAAGGTGAATGGGAAACTAGAAATTCCAAATTAATCCCTTATCTGGAGCACATCCGTAATATGACTTCAAAAATGGAAAACATCAGTTTTGAGTACATCCCTCGGGAAGATAACCAGATTGCAGATGCACTAGCAACATTATCATCCATGTTTGCATTAGGACAAGAACATTAGATGCCCATCATCCAAGTCAAAAGGCACAATAAACAAGCCTTTTGTATGATGATAGACAGTGAAAAAGATAAAACCCCTTGGTATCAGGACATAAGGCGATACTTGACAAAGGGCGAATACCCCGAGGGAATCAGTGACAATGACAAAAGGATCATTCGGAAAAGGGCCATAGGGTTTATGTTGATAGGAGAAACCCTTTATAAAAAGAATTTTGATTCCACTTTGTTAAGATGCATCAATCTCGAAGAATCGCAGAAATTGATTAAAGAAATACATGAAGGAACCTTCGGGACTCATGCACCAGGGCATATCATGGCTAGGAAAATCCTCAGAGCAGGATACTTTTGGTCCACAATGGAAAAGGACTGTCATCAGTATGCTAGAAAATGTCACAAATGTCAGGTACATGCGGACAATGTACATGTTCCACCGGTACCACTCAATGTTATGGCTATCCCTTGGCCATTTGCTATGTGGGGCATGGATGTTATCGGACCTATTGAGCCTAAGGCATCCAATGGACATCGATTTATTCTGGTGGCTATCGACTACTTCACTAAATGGGTAGAAGCTGCATCTTATGCACATGTGACTAAAAAGGTAGTGGTCACCTTTGTTAAGAAAAATATCATATGTCGATATGGCATCCCACATCGTCTTATTACTGATAATGGAACCAACTTGAATAATAAGATGATGGAGGAATTATGTCAAGATTTCAAAATTCAACACCATAATTCCTCTCCCTACCGGCCCAAAATGAACGGCGCAGTGGAAGCAGCCAATAAAAACATCAAGAAGATTGTTCAAAAGATGGTTAAAACCTATAGGGAGTGGCATGAAATGTTGTCTTTTGCTCTTCATGGTTATCGAACATCTGTACGAACCTCAACAGGAGCTACTCCATATTCCCTCGTATATGGAATGGAGGCCGTATTGCCAATAGAGGTCGAAATACCTTCCCTGCGAATTAAATGGAAGCAAAATTAACAAAAGCCGAATGGGTTCAGAGTCGATATGACCAGCTAAACCTTATCGATGAAAAGCGACTGAACGCTATATGTCATGGACAAGCCTATCAAAAGAAGATCAAAAAGGCTTATGATAAAAAGGTCCACCCTCATACTTATCAAGAAGGGGATCTAGTGATAAAGAAATTTCTTCCAGCCCAGAAGGATAACATTGGAAAATGGGCTGCAAATTATGAAAGACCCTTTGTGGTCAAACGAGCTTTCTCAGGAGGGGCACTTATCCTCACTAATATGGATGGAGAGGAGCTTCGACACCCAATCAACTCTGATGCAGTGAAGAAGTATTATGCTTGAAGACATTGCTCAAGACTCGTCAGGAATGAAAACCCGCAAAGGGCATCCCTGGGCAAAAGATAGGGTCCATATCCCTCGCTAGGATAGGTCCTAGGCAAAAAATAAAGGTAAAAAAAAAAAAAAACTAACTAACTAAGAGCAATGGTTACTTTAGTCGAAAACCGAAAAGGCGGCTAAGGTAACATTCTTCCAGAAGCAAGCAGTCTGCATAGTCTTCACTCTGAGCTCAGGCATCTCAACTGAAGCAATTAGGAGAACCAGGGGGCAGAGATCATGGACATGACTGTTTAAGCCTATACAGTATAGCCAACCCTGACCACCCATTCTTCTAAATACCTCTTGAAATCCTTCTATAAAAGAAATAAAACTTTTGCGCATTTATCAATAAAATTCCTTTTCATTTCCTTTCTCTTGACCAAATATTATGGAAATGCCTCTTTATTGATAAATCATAAATATGCGCAAAGACCTTTAATCAAAGATCAAGCATGCATCTAAAAAAAAAAGGGAAGCATAACAAATAAGAAAATAATAAATGCCTGCTAGGATATTCTTAGGTAAAAACTAGGGTAGCCTGCTAGATCGCAAACCCCAAAAAAAGACGATCTAGGCAAAAGATAAGGCAAAAGCCCCCTAAGATATTCTAGGCAAAAATTAAGGCAGCCCGCTAGATCGAAAACCCGTAAAGGGCGGTCTAGGAAAAAGATAGGGCTAAAACCAAAAGATGAATAAAAGAGGAGCCCATCATCATAAAGGAGGAGCCCATCATGGTCATAAAAGAGGAGCCTATCGGCGTATTCATAAGAAGCCAACGGGAGAAGGCCAGTTACTTTCTAAATGCATCAAAAATAAATAAACATTAGATTGCATTTAGGACATCCACACACAAAGTAGTTGCATAATACGACTTTGTCAAAATCAAGAAAAAATAATTTTCTTCAAACAAGAATAATAAACATGCATATAAAGAGAATAGTCTCCATGCTTGTGATTGAAAATAGAAGGCGCCAAAATCCAACCTCTAAATGAAAATCAAAATCGCGAAAGACGAAATCAAAAACCATTTCAGCAGAATAAAGAGCTTCAAGGAAACTAGCTCTAACCTTCTATCTCAATAAACGAAGGTAAACCAGAAAAAGGCCAACGGAAAGGCTCGATGATCCCCAAGCAGATCCTTGCCTACTCCAGAGGCAAAACAAAAATTACTCCACGACTCAGCATCATCATCACATGAGTCGTCAACCACAGTCATTTGAAACCTCAATCAACATCCTTCCATCTAAAAAGAAGGAAGCCATCAACGTAGAAAAGCCAACGGAAAGGCTTGATCATCCCCAAGAGGATCCTTGCCTACTCCAGAGGCAAAACAAAAAGATTACCTCACGACTCAGCTTCATCGCCACATGAGTCATCAAGCAAACTCATCCAGAATCTCCGCCACTTCCCCAAAGGAGAATAAGGAGAATAAGGAGAATAAGGACTACACAAGAGTCCATTAAAGAAAATACAGAGTCAAATCCTCCATATTACCAGGGGGCAACAAAAAGAAAGAAAAGAAAAACTTTCATTCCCCAATAGAGGCCACAACGAAAAAGGCCAAATAAAAATCTCCAAGTAGAGTATATCAAGAAATTCTACAAAAAGAGGAAAACAAAAATTTTTCCATCTTCCAGCTCAAATAAGAGCTTCACAAAGCCAGGAGCCAAGACTCCATCATCAAATTTGGATCCCCAGGAAACCAACAGACTCCTCGGTGAATCCCAAAAAAGAAAATCTCTTCGTCCCGCTCAATAAAGAGCTTCACAAAAGTCAGGAGCCAAAACTCCATCATAAAAAATCAAATCGAAGATTGGATCCCCAAGAAGTAAAGAAAAATTCCCCAGGGATCACCAAAAAGAAAAGAGAAAAAAGATATCTTTTCATCCAAAGAAAAAGCCAATGTGCATAAAAAGGCGCACATATGTAAAAACCAATTTGCGAAAAAGAAATACAAATCGCGAGAAAAAGATAAAAACCCATTCCCCAGCGGAATAAGAGCATAGGCAAAGCCAGCTCAAACAACAACGTCCAATAAAGAGTCGAAAACTCGATTCATCCCTAGGGGGCAATTCAAAAAAGATCCCTAGAAAACGATCAAATCCCTGGTGGATCATCAAAAAGAAAAATCCCCAGCAAGCCTACCAGCAAAAGGCAAAATACAAATTCATATCCTCAGGGAGTTAATCGCCTATAACACCCAATATGAATATCCCCAGTGAAAGGCGAAACCTTCACTCCCAAGAATGCCTATGCCTACTCAGAGGCAAGCAAAGAGCCGATATCCCCAAGAAACGGGAAATCAACCTATGCAAGAGGCAATACAAGCACAAAGCTTTCAAAAAAGCATCCGCCTACTCAGAGGTATTATCAAGAACAAATATCCTCAAGTAGAACATCAGCCTATTCAGAGGCGAAAAACAACAAGTAAAAAGCCTTCACCACTATTGAAGCATATGCCTAATCAAGAGGCACAACCAACAAAAATCAACAAATCCCCAGTGGATTCCCGCCTAAATAAGAGGCAACCAACAAAGAATCCCCGGCAAAGCCGGATGGCTAAATGAAAAAGCCAAAAAATGAAATCCCTAGTAAAACCGGATGGCTAAACAGAAAAGCCAAAAATAAGAAATCCCTGGCAAAATCAGATGGCTAAACAGAAAAGCCAAAAACAAAGAATCCCCGGCAAAGCCGGATGGCTAAACGAAAAATCCAAAAACAAAGAATCCTCGGTAAAACCGGATGACTAATAGAAAAGTCAAAAAGTCAAATCAAATATTCCCCACGGAATGGGCGCATGAACAGAAACAATAAGTCGCCAACACATCTCCAAAACCAGATGACCACAGGATTGACTATCAAAAAGTCATCCTAAGAGCCTTGTAGAACGGGGTTCGTACCGGGTGGGGGTAGGTACCCATCGAGCCTTGCGGAACGGGGTTCGTACCGGGTGGGGGTAGGTACCCACAAGAGCCTTGCGGAACCGGGTTCATACCGGGTGGGGGTAAGTACCCATCAGAGCCTTGCAGAACGGGGTTCATACCGGGTGGGGGTAGGTACCCACAAGAGCCTTGCGGAACGGGGTTCCTACCGGGTGGGGGTAGGTACCCATCGAGCCTTGCGGAACGGGGTTCGTACCGGGTGGGGGTAGGTACCCACAAGAGCCTTGCGGAACGAGGTTCGTACCGGGTGGGGGTAAGTACCCATTAGAGCCTTGCGGAACGGGGTTCGTACCGGGTGGGGGTAGGTACCCACAAGAGCCTTGCGGAACGGGGTTCGTGCCGGGTGGGGGTAGGTACCCATCGGAGCCTTGCGGAACGGGGTTCGTACCGGGTGGGGGTAGGTACCCACAAGAGCCTTGCGGAACGAGGTTCGTACCGGGTGGGGGTAAGTACCCATTAGAGCCTTGCGAACGGGGTTCGTACCGGGTGGGGGTAGGTACCCACAAGAGCCTTGCCGAACGGGGTTCGTACCGGGTGGGGGTAGGTACCCATCAGAGCTTTGCAGAACGGGGTTCGTACCAGGTGGGGGTAGGTACCCATCAGAGCCTTGCAGAAGGGGGTTCGTACCGGGTGGGGGTAGGTACCCACAAGAGCCTTACAGAACGGGGTTCATACCGGGTGGGGATAGGTACCCATCAGAGCCTTGCAGAACGGGGTTCGTACCGGGTGGGGGTAGGTACCCATCAGAGCCTTGCAGAACGGGGTTCGTACCGGGTGGGGGTAGGTACCCACCAGCACCTTATAAAATAAGGTTTATACCGGATGAGGGTAGGTACTCATCAAAATCTAGCAAAAATGCAGATTCGTACCAGGTGGGGGTAGGTACCCACCAGAACCTTACAAAATAAGGTTTATACCAGATGAGGGTAGATACTCATCAGAATCTAGCAAAATGCAGATTCGTACCGGGTGGGGGTAGGTACCCACCAGAGCCTTACAAAATAAGGTTTATACCAGATGAGGGTAGGTACTCATCAGAATCTAGCAAAAATGCAGATTCGTACCAGGTGGGGGTAGGTACCCACCAGAGCCTTATAAAATAAGGTTTATATCGGATGAGGGTAGGTACTCATCAAAACTTAGCAGAATGCATTAGGTGGAGTAAAATACTCACCTAAGCATTACAAAAATGGGTTGCAAATACCTTGCTTCTATTAGAGGATAGTTCAAGTGTTGAACACCTCGGAAGTAAGTACCCACAAGAGTTTAGCAAAATGCGAACTCATACCGGGTGAGGGTAGGTACTCACCAAAGCCTTGCAAAAACAAGGTTCATACCTAGTGGGGGTAGGTACCCACAAGAGTCTAGTGAAATGCAGACTCATACCGGGTGAGGGTAAGTACTCACCAGAGCCTTATAAAATAAGGCTCAAACCAGATAGGGGTTGGTACCTATCAAAAATATTTATCATCCGGAGGATCAACAAAGAAGCATCTGAAGGATAACCGGGCAAAAGGGTTAACTCCTTCCCCTACCAGCTAATCTTGTCGGTATATTAGGCCAACAAATTAGCTAGGCAGGTGAAGGGGGGGCAGCTATAGACCCCTAATTTTGCCCGGTCTCTCAATAAAGGCTAAGGAGACTTCCTATGACAAAGCAAAGCTCTCCTGGCTTCTCAATAAAGGCTAAGGAGACTTCCTATAACAAGACAAAGCTCGCCTGACATCTCAATAAAGGCCAAGAAGACTTCCTATATGAAGATAAAGCTTCAACGAGCGTCTATAGGCATCAACCGACGTCCGAATAAAGAAAGGAAAGCTTGCCAGGGGTCCCAGAACACAAAGGTTGGCCAAAACAGGTTGAGACAGTCGTCCCAAAGTCGAGACGGCCGTCCCAAGCTACCCTGGCCAAGTGGGACGGCCGTCCCAAGTGAGACTGCCAGTCCCACTCTTCAGGGGGTCCTAACAAGTGCAAAAAATTCAATTGGGACGGCCGTCCCAACCCAGACGGGCGTCTCAAAGTGTCAGGCTGCGAAAAACTATAAATAGGAGGCTCATTTGCCACTGTTTCACACACCAGACAACTCCCAGTACTTGTCTTCTCTCCCTACTTCGAATGAACTCTCTGATTGCCTTAATAAGGTAACAATCAGTTAAGGAATTGTATTCCAGCATTCGATTCTTCTTTAAAATTTAGTCGAGTCGATCTTGTATTCGGAGAGGAGAGTCTTTGTAGAGCGGGGGATTACCAAAACGCATCCTCATAGTTAAAAGATTTGCAATACAAAGCTTGCTACGGAGGTTCTTTTCAATTCTCTTCTCTTTTACTGCTTTATTTATTGCTTTCTGTATGCAATCATGTAGATAGCCATTTTTAATATTATGCAATAAAATAGGGTAATCGCATAATTTCTTGTAATCTTCACTTAAATGAATTAGTCCATCATAGGGAACCCGAAAGGGGCGTTGTGGGGTGCTAACACCTTCCCCACACGTAACTAACTCCCTTAACTAACTCTGGTTATAATGGCCAAGTTTGGTTTTTATTAAAATCAACACCTTTTTATCCTTTTCCAATGTTTATGGTCAAAACATTGGTGGCGACTCCAAAAGAACCCCTTTTCGAAAACCTTGCTTTTATTAGAGGATAGTTCAGTTGTTGAGCACCTCGGAAGCAATGAACATATTTTAACAAAAATGCGAGTCTAAACCATCTTTTCGCGACTGCTCGCATAAACGTTCGAGATGTCCTTGGACGTCGGAACGGTCGGCGGCGACAAGGTGTTTATGGATGATTTCACTGTGTATGGATCCTCGTTTGATGCATGCTTAGATAATTTGGATAGAGTGCTTAATAGATGCATCGAAACTAATCTTGTTCTGAATTTTGAAAAATGTCACTTCATGGTAGAACATGGTATAATTTTAGGGCATATTATTTCTAGTAAGGGCATAGAAGTGGATCCTGCAAAAATCTCTGTTATTTCACAATTGCCTTACCCCTCTTGCATGCGAGAGGTTCGATCTTTTCTTGGCCATGCAGGTTTCTACAGGCGGTTCATTAGAGACTTCAGTAAAAAGGCACTTCCACTATCAAATCTGCTTCAAAAAGATATTGAATTTGATTTTGATGACAGGTGGAAAAAGGCATTTGACTGCCTCAAGGAAGCATTGACCACCACTCCTATCATCCAGGCACCTGACTGGACAGTCCCATTTGAGTTGATGTGTTATGCATCTAATTATGCATTGGGGGCTGTCCTAGCACAGAGAGTTGATAAGCTGCCTCGGGTAATATATTATGCTTCCAGGACTTTAGATGCTACCCAAGCAAACTATACCACCACTGAGAAAGAGCTTCTTGCCATTGTGTTTGCTCTTGATAAATTTAGATCATATTTGCTTGGTTCTCGTGTTATTGTGTTCACTGACCATGCAGCTTTGAAGTACCTACTAAAGAAGGCTGAGTCAAAACCTCGATTGATCAGGTGGATGCTCTGGCTCCAAGAATTTAATTTGGAGATCCGTGATAGGAGTGGAGCACAAAATTTGGTTGCAGACCATTTGAGCAGAATAGAGAGGTGTGCTGATGATGCTTCACCAATCCGGGATGACTTTCCTGACGAGGGTTTGTTTGCACTTTCTGCTTCTTTTCCAACACCTTGGTTTGCAAACATTGTTAATTATCTTGTAGCTTCTGTTTTTCCTCCCTTAGCATCCAGAGCTCAATGTGATAAACTTAAGAGCGATGCTAAGTATTATATTTGGGATGACCCGTATTTGTGGAAGTTGTGCAGTGATCAGGTTACTAGGAGATGCATTCCGGACCATGAGATTGACTCGGTCCTGCAATTTTGTCATTCTTCCGCAACCGGTGGTCATCTTGGCATTCGGAGGACAGCTCGCAAGGTGCTTGACTGTGGTTTCTATTGGCCCACCATCTTCAAGGATGCGTTGAGAATTTGCAACACTTGTGAGCAGTGTCAGAGAGCAGGAGGGTCCCTTACATGGAGACAGCAGATGCCCCAACAACCCATGTTGTTTTGTGAGGTGTTTGATGTCTAGGGTATCGATTTCATGGGTCCCTTCCTTATTTCTTTTAGTTTTTATTATATTCTCCTTGCTGTTTATTATGTTTCAAAATGGGTGGAAGCCAAAGCCACCAGGACTAATGATGCTCGGGTTGTTATGGATTTTGTTAGATCTAACATCTTTTGCAGATTTGGAGTACCCAGAGCCATTGTTAGTGATCAAGGCACCCATTTCTGTAACAGGTCCATGCAGGCCTTGCTCAAGAAGTATGGGGTTGTTCACAAAGTCTCTACACCTTACCACCCCCAAACTAATGGGCAGGTTGAAATCTCAAATAGGGAGATAAAGAGGATTTTAGAGAAGATTGTCCAGCCTAACAGAAAGGATTGGAGCAACAGACTGGAGGATGCTCTTTGGGCGCATAGGACTGCTTACAAGGCACCTATAGGGATGTCTCCCTATCGAGTTGTCTTTAGTAAGCCATTCCACCTACCAGTGGAGATAGAGCACCGAGCATATTGGGTTGTGAAATCATGCAACTTCTCACTTGATGAAGCTGGAGAGGAGAGGAAGCTACAGATAAATGAATTGGATGAGATCCGTTTGGAAGCTTATGAGAACTCCATGTTCTACAAAGAGAAAACTATGAGATTTCATGATAGCTCCATAGCTAGGAAGGAGTTCTTTGTTGGTCAGCAAGTGCTATTGTACAATTCCAGATTGGGTCTCATGGGTGGTAAGTTGCGTTCAAAGTGGATTGGACATTTTATTGTTACTAATGTTTATCCTTATGGTGCAGTTGAAATTAAAAGTGAATCCACAGAAAAGAGCTTCAAGGTTAATGGCCATCGACTGAAACCATTCCTCAGCAATCCTTCTCTAGTGGATGTAGTTGTGGAGGAGATATCCCTGATTGATCCCACTTACCTTCCACCATGACTTAGGGAGTTCTCTTTTTCCTTCTCTTTATTTTTATTGCACTTGTCCAATTGGTGATTTGATTGCTTGATTTGATGTTATGCTACATTGGGATAATTTGTAGTTTAAGTGTGGGGGAGACTGTTCTTTGTTTAGGATTTTTAGTTTTCTTTGTATTTTAGGTTCGTGTTTTGTGTACAGTTTGCATGTTTCTTTTGGATCTCTGGGTTTTGTTTAAGTTTCGGGCACTTTCTTCACTCTTGGGATAGGAGTTGCTTTATGCTTTTTGGATTAAAATCCTTGTTTTTCTCTGCTTGTCAAGTTGGTTATGATGTTTGAGAGGTTGAATTGAAGGCGACAATCTTACCCTTTGTGAGGAATTGAGCCACTACCTATTCTTTCTTGAGTGTTATGCCTCTTGATTGCTTGCGCAGAAGCTTTGGCTTGACTCTGATTGATCCTTCTTGATTCACATGCATGTTTGGAGATGATTAAGGTATTTTTGTTCTGATTAGCCTCTAGCCAAATGAGCCTACCTTGAATTAATTCCTTTGATAGCCCCTTTGAGCCTATGTTTCCATTTATTTCTTTTGAAGCTCATTAAAAGCCTTAAGTGAAAAACCATGATTACCTTAACCTTAGGAATTTTTGGAGCTTTGGAATTGTTTTGGGAATAAGTTATTGAATAAGTGTGGGGGTGCATTTTGTATTTCATTGGATGATGTACTGGCTAGTTGGTTATCTCTGCTGTACAATTTTTGTGTTTTCCTTTCAGTGTATTTCATGTAGTTAAAAAAAAAGATATATTTAAAAAAAAAAGAGAAAAAAAAGGAAAGTTGTGGTTGAGGTAAAGGCAGTAGTGGAGGTTTGATATTAGAGGTTTTTGGGCATGCATCTTGTGCTTATTTTTGACTTATTCCCCATTGCTCCTCTAGTTTCTCTGGTTCACAGCTACTTATCCCATATGATATCCTCTACCTTGTCCCTAACCCCATTACAACCTGAAAAGACCTTTTGATCTTTTTGTGCATGTGCGTTAGGTGTTGAGTTTAGAGGCTTGCCAAGTCTATCTGTTGTTTGCTTTTCTTGAGTATTTTGAGAGTATATAGTAGCCTAGACACATGAGAGATACAATGCATCTTGTGAGGTTTTGTCACTTTGATTCACCTTTTGACCTGATTGACCTCTTGCCAGGTTTTGAAATGCTTGGATGATTTCCATGACTATCTGGTTCCTCTGACTCTTTGTGTGTTGGATGTTGTCTACTCCTTTCTTTTCCCAGGTTTCGCCGCCGTCTAAAAAAAGAAGAAGGCGGTTGGAGCGACGCGATGGTTTCGACCCTTTTTGTTTTCGCGTTTTTTATGGGTGGTTACAACGCCTTTAGGTTGTCTGATAACCGGGCTAACCTAGGGGCGAGGCTTTCGAAAGGGCGTCCTTGGGTTGTCCGATAACCGGGCTAACCCAAGGACTAATTTTTGTAGGGTTCTGTGGAGTCGCCACCGATGTTTTTACCGGAAACATCGGGAAAGGGGTTTTTAAAAGGCGTTGGTTTTCGAAAACCAACTTTGGTCATTAGAACCAGAGTTGGGTAAGGGAGTTAGTTACGTGTAAAGGAAGTATTAGTTCCTTTACTACGCCCCTTTCGGGTTCCCTATGATAGGCCAACTATTTTGTTAATAAATAAACCGGAAAAATACGCTTTTGCCCTTTTTATTTTGCGGAATTTAAAATTATGACTACATGGCCCTAATCTATTACATAATTTAAAATTAAAGCAGTAAAAGTAGAGAGGAAGAATTTAAACCTCCGAAGCAAGCTTTCTTTTTTATTTCTTTAACAAAATGGGTGCTTTTTGGCAGCCCTTCACTCTACATGACGCTGGAAACTCTTCTAGACGTCAGAAAAACGCTCACAAAGGCACTCAGAAGCTCCGGAAATGCGTCGGAGGGATTCTAGAGAGAAGTTTTAGAGAGAAGGGAGAGCTAAAGCTGTGTGGTGTGTGGAAATGAGGGGGGGGGAGGCCCATATTTATAGGTTTTCGCGCCTGGCAGTGGCGAGACCGCCGTTCTCGTCTGACAGGGTCGAGACTGCCGTCTCGCCAAACGAGACCGCCGTCTCACCAAACGAGACCGCCATCTCGTCCTGCGCAGGTGGCGAGACCGTCGTCTCGCCAAACAAGACCGTCGTCTCGTCCTTCTCAGGTGGCGAGACCGCCGTCTGGGAAAGCGAGACCGCTGTCTCGCCATTTGCAGGTGGCGAGACGGCGGTCTCGTCCCAAAAAGGCGAGAAAACTTATTTTTGGTGCCGAAAATCCTTCCCATCCTAGTATGGGGCCTAATAGTCTCTCCTAGTGGCTTGTTAGGCTTCGTCCATCTTCGAATATGAAGTCTTTTACTCTTTATTTGGAGGCCGGACAAGATTTGGGGTCTACAGCTGCCCCCCCTTTACCTGACTAGTCAACTGTCGGCCTGTTGTGCCAGATAGATTGACAGGAAGGTAAAGGAGTTGACCCTCTTGCCCGGTTGCCCTTCAGATGTTCCGTCTTGCGGCGGTTGATCTTCTGGGGAAAATCTCGGTGTTTGTGCACTTCTAGGATACTACTTCTGACGTAGCCGATCCCTTTGGTTAACACGTGGTAGAACCTCAGGATACTCCTTCTGACGGTAGCCGATCCTTCGGTTGATGGGTATAAACCCCCCATCAAGCTGGTAGTTGCAGTCCGTTGTGTGGGACTTGATGGGTATGAACCCCCCATCAGGCTAGTAGTTGCAGTCCGTTGTGTGGGACTGGATGGGTATGAACCCCCCATCAGGCTGGTAGTGCGACTTACTGATCCAGCTCGAGCGCAGATCAGGCGCAATGCGTGTGCAGGTTGATAGGTATAAACCCCCTATCAGACTGGTACAGTCCATTGCGTAGGACTGGTGGTAGTGGCGGCTTACTGTTCAGGTGGCCCATGCGCCGGCTCCCTGGCGAGTGATTTCTGTGTTTGATGAATGTATTTGGATTCCTTTGAATGGTCATCCGGGCTGCGCCGGGGATTTTGTGTTTCATCCAGCTTTGTTGTTGGTTGCTAGGGATTCTTTGTTTTTGACTTTTGGTGGTGATCATCCGACTCTTACTGGCTGGTCGGATGGGTCTTTGTTTTTGTTCGACTCTTGCTTGGCAGTCGAAATTTTGTTGATTGAGGTGATGGCTTGTCTTAATCCTGCCTTTTTCTCGCGATTTTATCTTTTTTTTCTCGCGATTTAGGATTTTGACTTTTCTTATTGAGCGTATGCCTTTTTCTTTTTTAAGTTTTTTTTTTGTTACGCTGGCTTTTGCAAAGGGTGGCAAGGAGATGCATGAAATAAAATTTTATTTATAGGGAAATTTTATTACAACCACTTTTTATTTTAGGCAAGTACCATCCCTAAGGGCTATCCTCTGGAGATGATCCGCGGGCAAATTGCTGGTAGAGGTGATACCGGAAGTCTGCTTGCTCTTGGACTTCATTGCGGTACTCCTGCTGGAATGTTGTCCATTCCTGCCGCATCACCTGCTGATGCTGGTACATCTCCTCTTGCCGGGTATGGTAGGCTTCTTGCCGCACCGTCATTTGGTTGAACTGCCGGCGCAGATCGTTCATGTTGCGGTTCATGCCGGCGAAGTCGTCCGCGTACGGTGGTGGTCTGGACCATCGAGACGGCGGTCTCGAATTAGGGAAGGTTTTTTTTTTTTTTTTCTTTGAAGAGAAAATAGGACCTGGTTCAAAAACATCTTATGCATGTAATGTTTTTATGTTTTGATGTCCTATAATGCCTACTTTGATTTAAATTTTCAGAAGGATTTAACCAACGTGTCTCGTTGCGCTGAATGCCCTATGATTTGCTGTGTTTACTCTTGGCTGTACCATGCCGGACGTCTTGTGACCGAAGGATAATTTTTCTTTCTTTTCTTTCTCTTTTCCTTTTTTTTTCTTCTTTTTTCTTTTGCAGCACACTCTTTGTCATGTAGTGCCCCTTTTTCCTTGCTTTAGGGATTTCAATCCTCTTGTTGACTATACGCCTCCATATTCCCAAATTAATTATTAGAATATTGATGTGAGGGTCAAGAGGAAAGAAGTAAAGAGGTAAAAATCAATGGTTTGTGTTTTAGAGGGTTAATTTTTATTGATAGAGTTTTTGTAAGCATGGTTGGCTAAGGTTAGGCCTAGGTGTTTAAGCTTTGTCTAAGCAAACAACTTTTCTCTCTTTTTTTGTATTTTGCGCTCTTTGGTTTTATTTCCATTGCCTTTTAATGGCTTGCTAATTTCCCTAGATCGCCCTTTGGGTTTTCGAACTAGGATACTGTGTTTTGGCCCTAACTTTTGTCTAGGTTCCTTCTTTTTGTAATTTTTGGAGAATCCTAGCGGACCTTATTTTGTAACCCTAACTTTTGCCTAGGCTACCCTTTATTGTTGTTCGGGTGTCCTACCGGGTCGACCTATCTTTTGCGTAGCCCCCTTAGTGGGTTTCCTACCGGGTAATTTGCCCCCTTTTTTTTGGTCTTTGGCTTCTCTGGGTTTTTCTTTTTCTTGTGGATTTATTTATTTTTTTGTTCACAGTATTGGCGAAGCATGACTCTCTTTATGAATGAGGTGAAGTCTTATTTTTATGTGCTTCTAATCAACTAGCTTGATGATGGTAGCAATGGTAAATGTTGATTATTTGAATGCACTTTTTATTCTTCTTCTTTTTTCGTTTACTTAGACAGGGTTATTCACGTGGTCTAGTCAGAGATAGAGAGAAGAGAAGCAGATAGTAAGAATTATTCTTTATTAATTAACAAGGGAATATGTGCCCTGAAATGCCCGGGGGTCGGGCTCGCCCCGAGGGATAACAATCATGGGGTTTACATCCCTTAAACGAAGAAAAAGATTTCCTAATGACTAAGGTGGCTCTTGACGCTTGCACCCCTCCACTTCGAAAAATTTGCTTGAGTGTGCGGAGGGGAGACTTCCCTTTTCTTCTTTCTGCCCAGCCCTTAATAGGGTCATATCCTAGGCCATACTTGTAAGGATTGTCTTTGAATTCTGGGGGTTCCCTCATGCCTTGGGAATTTGCCCCCAGTCCTTGGCCAGGATGGTAACCATGCTTCAACATCATACGGGCTACCTTGGTATTTCTAGGAAGTCGCTCTATGCTGGCAATTTCGAGTGCTTGAAAAGATGTTTCAAGGGCCTCTTCAGCCGCATCCACATAAGGCTGGGTGGACGATCCACTGATCAGGATATCGTCTTCTGCTTGGACCGTGACCAGTTTGTTGTCTACTATGAACTTGACTTTCTAGTGGAGCGTTGAAGGTACTGCCTTAGCGTCATGAATCCAAGGCCTGCCGAGGAGATAGCTATATGCTGGAGTAATATCCATTACATGGAAATCGACGTCGAAGATAGTGGGTCCGACTTGAATTGGCAAATTGACCTCCCGCACTACTTCTCGTTTAGATCCGTCGAAGGCTCGAACGATGGTGCTGCTTGGGCGCAGATGGATCCCTTGGATAGTCAGCTTGTCTAGTGTGCACTTGGGCATCACGTTCAAGGATGACACATTATCCACAAGAACTCTGGCAACGAGGTACTCCTTGCACTTGACTGAGATGTGCAAGGGCTTGTTATGGTTTGACCCTTCCAAGGGGAGTTCCTCCTCTATGAAGGTGAGGTGATCGCTTGCCATGATGTGACCAACGATCCTCTTGACCTTTTCTTGGGATATTGTATGAGGTGCATGCGCCTCGCTCAAGACCTTCAGCAGGGCGTTTCTATGCAGTTCCGAGCTCATTATCAAAGATAGCAATGTAATCTTTGCAGGTGTGCGATTGAGCTGGTCTATAATGGAATACTCACTTTACCTTATGAACTGGAGTAATTCCTCTGTCTCCTCCTTGGATTTCTTATTTTCTTTTTCTTCTTCGGTCTTTTTATTTTTTCCTTTATTTTGGAGGACATCTTCCTGCGTGTCCTTGGGGGAGTAGATTCTTCCACTTCTAGTCGTGCCCCCAATGCCGGCTATATTTGTTATTTCTTCTTTTATTGGTGGAGATTCTCCATATCTCCACGGTACAACTTTATTTGATTCGTAGGGGAAAGGACATGGCATAAATAGTCGCACTGGTGTCCTTGCCCCCTCTTCTTTATTCTTGAGGACCAACGGCCGAGGCTTATTTTCCTCTTGCGGCGAGTCGACCGTTGGGGTAAGCTTTATTAGGAGGGGCTTTCTCTCCATTCTTCTGAGTTGGGAAGACGTGTTAGTTAATCCTTCCTTTTTATTATCTTATTTATTAAGCGTGAAGGAGGGGAAATTAAATATGCAAATGAATGTTTATGCATGCGAGTAGACAGTCATTTGAATAAAGAAGATTTTATTTATTCGACAGAAGGTGTACATTCCCCTATTCTATACTGCGAAGCAACTTTTGGCAAAAGTGGAAAACTTTAAAGAAATCCATAGGCGGGTTTTGATCCCTCTGTAGCTCTCTCTCGGCTTCCCGGACATGACGAGCAAGTGCTTCGCTTTGCTTGTGGACCGCCTGGCTCATATCTTCACTGTACTTTTGAGCCTCTTTGATCCTCGCCTCTTGATGAACGACCAAGGCTTGTAGTTCATCGAGCTTCGCAACGGCTTGGTCTTTCTCTTGCAGTACTTGGCTGTACTGAGCTAGCCCGTCTCTTTCTTTGCAGCGTAGCTCAGCGAGACTTCTGTTGAGTCTCCGGTTGGCCTCTCGCTCTTGGCGGATATCTAACCGAGTCTTGATGAGCTCTTGCGACAACTCCTTGATCGTTTGAGCCTGCTTTGATGATTCGGCCTCAAGGCGTGCTGACTTGGCGGTTATCTCCTGTAGTTGGCTATCCGAGCTGGTTCTGGCAGTTTTGGATGCCCGGATAGCTTGTTCGTTGGAGTCAGCACACTGGTCCTTGAGGCGCTCTATTTCATGATCCTTTTTCTTGCCTTGCCTTTGCAGACCGTCTATTGTGAGGATAGATTCTTGCTCTCTCTCCTCAAGGGCCCTCATCTGGGCTCCCATGATTTCTATCCTCTGGGTTAAGGCATCAATCTGAGCCTGCAGCCCTTCATTATTGGCGCTCAAAGTAGGTGTGGTGGATGGTTGAGCCACCCCTCTTTTCTTTCTCCACGCCTCATAGTCACCGGTGACAGCCACCCGAGCTTTTCCTAGCTCTCTGTCCCCCATATAGACTGGCCTCTCCGATGTTTTTCTCACAGCTAGTGAGTTGGCGATTGTGCACGGGTCTCCAAAGAAGCACAGTCCTCCGAGCTCCCCTCGGGAAATAGTAGTTTGGGTCCTCATGAGCTGCCTCATAGCTACTCTAGGTGAGTAGGCTATGCAACCCCTGAGTCCTATCAAGGGTACGCTCGGATAGTCCCCACATCTGATGAGAACTGGGCCGGGTCAGAACCAAGGACAGACCCAGGATAAACTGTTGGTGTCCTTTCGTTCCCACTCATCCCTCCATTCTGAAGTCAGACGACGTTGGAGGGGGATCTTGGAGAAGCTCCTTAAAGGGTCGGGGAATATCCCCATGTGGCTGGAGGCGTAAAGGTGCGTGGCGCTCCACACAAATAGTAATGAAGAGCAGCAGCGAAGTGTTTTTCCCTGCTTCTGGTGGCAGAATTCCACCGAGAGCAGGGTGTTGGCAAGAATTGCAGGCAGGAGACTCTTTGAATTTGCGTCCCAGCACTACTGCAGAAAAGGCTTTTTACGTCGGTTAAAATGGGCTTTCTACGTCGGTTAAAGCGGCGACATAGATACAGGGGTCATAGA
Source organism: Sphenostylis stenocarpa (assembly GCA_963425845.1). Taxonomy (NCBI): domain Eukaryota; kingdom Viridiplantae; phylum Streptophyta; class Magnoliopsida; order Fabales; family Fabaceae; genus Sphenostylis; species Sphenostylis stenocarpa. The sequence goes on from OY731398.1 coordinate 22,427,066, forward strand.
AAGTAAGTCTTTCTACGTCGGTTCCTAATAACCGACGTAGAAAGTAAGACTTTCTACGTCGGTTAGTCAGGGAACCGACGTAGAAAGACTTACTTTCTATGAGCTATCATAATCGGTCATAACTGATTCTGACCTGTCATATTACTTTCTATGTCGGTTAACACTGATAACCGACGTAGAAAGTAAGACTTTCTATGTCGGTTAGTCAGGGAACCGACGTAGAAAGGCTTACTTTCTATGAGCTATTCTGATCGGTCATAACTGGTTCTGATCGGTCATAGGGTATTCTGATCGATCATAACTAATTCTGACCTGTCATATTACTTTCTATGTCGGTTAACACTGATAACCGACATAGAAAGTCTTACTTTCTAACTTTCTATAACCCCAGTATCTATATCGGTTAACAATAACCGTGATTGTATGTGTTATCAATGTCGGTTATGCCTATAACCGACATAAAATGTTAAACTTTCTACATCGGGTAATGACATAACCGACGTAGAAAGTGTTATTTTTTTAAAAAAAATCTGCATTTTCTTCACAGATGCTACCTTTCTTTGAGTAGACCTGCCTATTCATCACAGTTCCAGACAAATATTCACAGATCCAAACCCTTGTACAGACAGATATGCACAATTCATATATAGTTCCAGACAGATATGTACATATGAAACATATTGAAATCAATATATGTACCTCAGTTCCAGACAGTTCATTTACTTAAACGAATGTAAATTTGCTAACTTAAATCAATTCAATCATAATTGTTACAAGTCAAATTTGCTATGAAGATTGAATACTTAGCAGGAAAGAAGCCCACTTGCTCTCTAATATCGTCTAACACTTCAATCTTCATTGGAGATGAGTCTGTAAATGCCTACATATTGAAACATTTCAGATTTAGAAACCATTTACATAATTGGCATATTTGACTTAATTATAGTATATTTACCTCCCTCCATGAGCCCATAATATTTTTGGCTACGATGGTGTGCATGTGCTTCATCACATAATACCCGCACTCATGGCTTCCCGGTTGGCGTGGACACTACAAGTTAAATACATGTTAGTTTAACTTTAAATGACAAATTGAACAACAATAAGAGGTGTTTGGTCACCTTTGGTGCAATATACGTCAACTTCTTTCTAGCATGAGATGGAAGGCCTTGCAACCTTAGGTGAGCTTCCAAAGCTCTACAAAAGGACAAATAATTTTGGTGTAAGTGCACATATGATACAACAATTAAAAAATCAATTAAAAAAACCAAACTTACGCGTCTATGTGCTTTCTAATATCCAAATCATTTGGTTTCTTGTGTAATGAACACAAGAGAATCACAACAAATTGCCGAGGAACAATGATTATGAGCTGCCAATGACCCCTGCACGTTGAAATAATATTAGTAAAATTTCAGTTTTACATAAATGTTTATTAATTTATAAGATGTATACTTACTGATGCAAGTAAGGTGCTAAGTAGACTTCTTTGCCCCCATTTTGAAATGTCTCTATTAAGTACGTTTACACCTCTTCGACTTTATTCCCAATGGATTGAATGGCAACGAGGTCAACAAATCCATAGATAAAGGCAATCTTCCTCTCAACACACAAACGATGTAAATACCTTTAACATTGAAAATAAATAAAGTTATAAAATAATGTACCAGTGAGAATATAAAAAATATGTAAATATACTTACAATTCCCAAAGCTGCAACACCGATACACATAGCATATCGAGTACCAGTGAGAAGATCAAAAATATCCCTTTGGAGTAAGAAAAAAGGGATCGTCTGGGTCCTGCATACGACTTCGGGTGGCATATCTAAGCTGTATGGGAGTGGTCTCGATAGTCAGTTGCTAGTACACCGAGTCGTTGTAAAGCGATCGGTGGTGGTGGTGATTCATGCACAACTTCCTTTGCTTTTTCGACCTCTTTCTATACAAGTACCAAAAATAAATAACATTAATATACATCAACCTATCAAAAAATAATAAGTAAAAGGGATAAATGCATGACACAACCTGTGAATGTGTTGGGATGGGTCTTGTTAATGAAGCTGGCCATAAGATAAAATTTCCAGTGCACTGTCCCACTTGTTTGAATCTCTTCGATGGGAGCCGGGATTGGGGCGACAACATCCAGGACATCTACAACCACCACTCTTATCATATCATGTCCAATACTACGGTGGTGGATGGTTGACCCCAATGCATACATTTTCCCTAAGGTAAACAAATGATAAAATATTTTAGACTATATAATGCTTAACAGTGTACCAAATACATGTCAAAGATATAATATGTACCGTATGCCACCAAATGCTCGGGAGGACCCGCAACATACAACTCACAGTCAACAGTGTCAGTAGGAGCAACCTCTGCCCCTCTATCAGGAGCATCACAACTCTCCTTTGTGCTGACATGAATCGGGGATGCCTCTCGGGCGGGGACAGAAGGTTGAGAGGACAAAGATGTCAACTCTGCTCGCATTGAGCTCAATAACTCTGCCTTCAAGTCAGAGTACACCTCATCTCGAATATCCTTCCTAATTTGTTGTTTGAGGGACTCAAACTCCACCTCATCTCAGCTGCCTCAAAGTAGGAGTTGCAACGGGTGGGGCACCAAAGTACCTGTCCGATGCCCACCCCTCGTCCGGCGAGCACAAACACGTCCAGGATGCTCCGGGGTACCAATGGCCACTACCAATATATCCCGACGGCCATGTGGGTGGAATGATCCCCGAGTGCTCTGCTTCAACCAACTCATCCTACAACACAAAGGAAGGATTTTTTAGCAAATACATATGCTTATTGTAGCAAATATATAATTAGTATAGGATATGCTACTTACAATACGTTGAGCTACAACATTAGTTTGCTCGAGATAAGTAATTCCCCGATGAGTTCTGGCGAGCTCTCTTCCATTTATCATGGCGTGAAGGGAGAGTGACAGGCACTCACAACCGACTCATCTCGAAGGATGACTTGAAGATGTCTCCTTCATCATCTTCTCCTCCAATTTCTCATAACCCCCACGAGACAACTCTGTGGGGGTGGATATTCTTTCTCACGAATATCCCGTGCCTTCTACCGCTTGGCCTGTTGCATTCCATGTTAAATACCGGATTTAAAACCTCTATTTAAAAAAAATGATCGCAAACAAATGACAAATGTGCTAACCTGAAACTTAGCGTCTAAACGCTGAGTCCGAAATGCCTGCCATGTCTCCTCATCCAAAAGCTGATCCTGGTCACACGGGTTCTTGTTGCTCAATGCCCCATATATGTATCGACTAGTCGAGATCACTCTTAAAACCTCTCCAGCGTTCCCAAGCATATGAGATCCACTTTGTCCTTAACAAAGTGGTGTTAGGGACATCATATGTGACCTACACAATAAAAATAACATGAAGTTCCCAAAAAGTTAAATATATATACATGTTAAATGCTCAATAAGAGTAGGTACCATGATACTACGCCAAATCTGCGTCTTCGGTGTCTCGGAACATGGTCCCAATCCTCAATAAGAATACTAACCTTGCTTCTCCCAAGCAAGGCCACATAGCTAGTGAATCTAGCACTGTGCTCTCCGTGGCTCTACACTGTTTGCATGTCAAGCTGGATAGACAATTTCTGATCGGAGTTACGGCTGATATTCAAGTCCCTCAACCGTGTAGCACGCCTACCCTTTTTCCTGGTAGACGGCGACTACGATCACCACCTTGTGTAGGAGGGGCGGACTGTGTAGGAGGAGGGGTACCAGATGAATCGCCATATCTCGTGTTCAAAGAAAAAAATAATAATTATTAATTTAGACAATATGACTGAAGATAAACAAAAAAGTGCATACATTAAAAAATAATACATTAAAAAAAGTGCATACATTATCAAGTTGGAACATTCTCCCAAAATCCTTCCATATGGTCATAACGTGTGGCATGCACATCATCTATTTCTACATTAACACTCAAGTTTGGCATATTTGAAGAGAAACATGGTGTCTCCGGTATATCAAGTACTAATTCATCATTCTCATGAGAAGTATACATGGGTTTTCCTTGTAGAACCACTGACCATCCTTTGTTAGCGGGATCGGTGACATAAAACACTTGTTTTGCACGAGATGCCATGACAAATGGTTCTTCGGTATAACGAGTATTTTCAAGGTTAACCAAGGTAAATCCAAGATCGTCGGTGAAGATGCCGGTATTAAAATCAACCCACTTACATTTAAAAATAGGTACTCCGAATATCGTGTAATCTATTACCCAAATCTCTTCAATTACACCAAAGTAGCCCATTGGCGTCGTTATCGGATATTTATCCTTTGAACTCGAGAAATGCATTGATTCAGCCACCACCATGACTCCACTATTTTGCATTGTGCTTATTTCATCTTCTCCCTTTGTATAAAATGAATAGTTATTTATATCATACCCACCCCAACATATCACATCAAAGTTTGGCTCACATGCTAGCCACTTTAGTGTATCAGAAGCTGTATTGTCACCTTCAACTTGTTGTTTAAACCACTTCAAAAAGCTCTTGTTGTGTTCAGTGATCACCCACTTTTTAGGCATACGTGGATTATTTCGCTTCACAATGTCTTTATGAGCACTTAGTAGGGGATGACTTCTTCACTGTTATTCAATATGTACAAATGCGCTTGAAGTACTTCATCTCAACACATTGTCACAACTTTTGCACCTCGAGTTCCACTACCAAGACCTATTCCATGGTAACGAGTCTTAGGTAACCCTATAGCTTCAACTTCGATAAGTATTGTGTGCAAAACTCAATAGCTTCCTCTGCGATATATCTTTGAACAATTGATGCTTCGGGACGATATTGGTTCTTCACATACCCTTTTAATATCTTCATGTATCGCTCAATAGGGTACATCCATCGTAAGAAAAGCTGGACCACAGATTCTAACTTCCACGGCTAGATGAACAATCAAGTGAACCATAATATCAAAAAATGATGGAGGAAAGTACATCTCAAATTGACATAATATGACTGCAGCCTCATTCTCTAAGCTGATCCAAAACATCCGGGTCCATAACTTTACTACATATGGCATTAAAGAAAAAGCATAATCGAGTTAAGGAATATCTAACATTCTCCGGTAAGATACCTCGAATAGCCACGAGGTAGAAGTTGTTGCATCAATACATGACAATCATGAGATTTTAACCCAAGCAATTTTAGATCTTTCATAGATACAAGTCTCTTCACATTGGAAGAGTAACCAAATGGAACCTTCACACCTCGTAAAAACTCACAAAAACTTCTTTTCTCTTTTTTAGACGAGTGTGTGACATGCTTGGAGGCAAGTATGTTCGGTTACCATGAGGTTGAGGAGCTAATTGTTCTCTTATACCCATTTCAACCATGTCCAAACGAGCATTGACACCATCTTTTGTTTTTCCTTGAATGTTAAGGAGCGTTCAGATGATCTTGTCACACACATTTTTCTCTACATGCATGACATCTATACAATGCCTCACATCAAGAACCCTCCAATATGGAAGAACAAAAAGGATTGACATTTTCTTCCATATACACTGTGGCTTTCTTTTGTGTCTTTCCAAACTCACACGAAATCGCACTTGCTCGTTGATATACTTCTTCCCCACTTAAAGGTGTTGGGGCTGCATCATTTTCTTGACACCAGTTAAATGATTTTTTTAATTTACGATATGAATGGTTTGATGGAAGAAATCTTCGGTGTCCAAGGTACACTTGTTTTCCTTCCATGTTGTAGTTGATAGTGACATGTGTCTTCTTCACATATCGGGCAAGCTTTATGTCCCTTTGTGTTGTAGCCACTCAAATTACCATATCTTGGAAAGTCATTAATTGTACAAAATAACATTGCACGCAACTTGAATAAGTCACCTGTGTACCCATCAAACACATCAACACCTTCCTCCCACAACATCTTCAACTCTTCAACCAATGGGCTTAAAAAAACATCAATGTCATTTCCAGGTTGTGCGGGACCCGAGATCATCAAAGATAGCATCAAGTACTTACGTTTCATACACAAGCATGGAGGTAAGTTGTAAATAACTAACACCACAGGCCATGAACTATGTTTCTTGCTTAAATTTCCATATGGATTCATTCCATCCGTAGCAAGTCCAAACCTAATGTTTCTTGGATCATTACCAAAATTCCGGAAGATGGAATCAATTTTTTTCCATTGCAATCCATCTGCTTGGATGCCTCAACTGACCATCTTTAATACGACTATATGCATGCCATCTAGTGAGCTTTGCATCATTTCCATTAGTGAATAATCATTTCAACCTTGGAACAATGGGAAGATACCATAACACTTTTGCCAGGGTACCCTTCATTACATTATTGTCAGAATCACCATCCTTCTTCTTGTATCGTGATTCCCCGCATTGTGGACATTCGTGAAAGTTCTCAAATTCTTTCCTGTACAACACACAATCATTCGGACATGCATGAATTTTTTGGTACTCCATACCCATTGGACACAATATCTTCTTAGCATCATAATTGCGGGTTGGCAATGTGTTACCTTCGAGGAAGCATGTCACTCAACAACTCAAGCAATTCTGTGAAACTTTTATCGAGTCCACCCATTCTTTGCCTTCACATTGAACAATTTTAGTACCATAGACAATCGTGTGAACTTAGTACAATTTTTATACAAAGGCTTTTTTGCATCATTGGACAACTTCTCGTACACATGTGTATGTTGGAAGGCATCTTGTCCAAGCTCACGAATCATTTCCTCCAGTTGATCATCCATCTCTAGATTAACTTCTTCTTTGTCTTCTACACTTGGCATGTTTAATAATTCACCATGCCATGTCCACTTTATGTAACTCTTTAGGAAACCATCACAAAGAACATGTTCCCGAATAACTTCGATCGGTAATCTTCGCTCATTCAAGCGAGTTAACACAAGGGCAATAGAATCTTCCATCATTATCAGGAACATTCATCTTAGCAAATTCAAGGAATTGTTCTACTCCACTCTCATATTCATTTGTTGTTCGTCTATAATTGATCCAACTCCGATCCATTGTTACCTTCTAATTTTCAAAATAACTACATTATAATACAAATCTAATTTTCAAAATCAAAATCACGAAAGAATGCCTACGAAACACATTCAAATGACTAAACTACTTACAATACGTCTCTAAATTAGCTAAAGGCACCCGCGAACTTCCATCTCTTGACAGACATTATTACATACCAGATTCAAAAATGTAAACCTACAATGGCTAAAGCAAGCACGAAAACTTACCTCTTGAAGACCTACAGAGGTGGCAGCTGGCCTGACGTGTAGAGCTGGGTAGGGAGAAACGTGCACAGGCGACGGGCACCAACGACAGTAGCAGCAGGCGGCACGACGTACAGAGTTGGTAGGTGTCGTGACGAGCAGAGCTGGGTGGGGAGAAATTTACAAAGGCGAAGACGTTCGTAGAAGATACAGAGAGAACGGGGAGCTCTGCAATGGGTGAAGTGAGAAATGGAGTGTCGCGGGAGGTGTAAAACAGAAGATATTATGTCGGTTTCCCTAACACCCGTCATCAAATATACTTTCTATGTCGGGTAAAACTTAACCGACATAGAAAGTTCACTTTCTATGTCGGGTAAAACTTAACCGACATAGAAAGTTCACTTTCTATGTCGGGTAAATTATAACCGACATAGAAAGTTCACTTTCTATGTCGGGTAAATTTTAACCGACATAGAAAGTGAACTTTCCACTTACTATGTCGGTTAAAATTTACCCGACATAGAAAGTTTATAATTTAATTACAAAATTGCCACCGCGCTACATACTATGATGGGTGGACTACGACCGTGATAAAAACTCGTCATAGAATGCTATTTTTCCACTAGTGCAGGCGAAGAAGGCATCCATGACGGCCTGATCTACTGTGTCGAAGTGGAAGGGGAACAAGACTGTTCCAAAAATTATGAGTGCCAGGGTTTTGTTGAAGGTGACCCACTTTGCCCTTTCAGCCAGGTAGGACAGGTGGTCTTATAACATTGACACTTTCCAACCCTGGGCGTTCCCCTTCCTTATCAGGGAACTCTGTCGGAATGGTAGTTGAATAAGGGCAGCGACTGGTGCTGCAGGAGTATATGTCTCGTGGCGGACATGGACCCCGGCTGATTTGGGCCATTTCAACATGGTCTCATACTCCTCTAGGGTGGGCACCAAGTCGAACTGCGAAAATTCGAAACACCGCAGATTTGAATTCCAGAAGTGGATTAGTGCCCTTAGGAACACCTGATCGACACAGATCTTTAGAAGGTCCAAAATCCGTCCATAGGATTTTTCAAAGTCAGCGCGGACCTCCGATGGCATTGCCGTGCTTAGCCGTTCCAACCTCTCAGTATGGAAACGGGGAATATCCACCTTCTTTGGCTGTCTACTTGTCCCCTCCATTTCTAAAACCAAAATGCATGTTTGATGAAAACGATGCTTATTTGAATGAATGTAAGTGTTTATTTTCTTATTTATCATGTTTTTCTATATGATGTATGGTAATTGCGTGTATTTTTTTATTGAAGAATAAACTATCTATATGAATGTTTTATGAGTGTAATATTTTTTGGACCAGGTCTTATTTTGGAAACGGATTTTTATTTTGATTTTGATTTGATTATTTTTATTTGTTTATTTTATAGCCTTTTATCTCTTCTGTCGGAACTGCGTGGCTACTTAGCTTGCAAAGAACCTGAAACCAGGCTAGCTAAAAGGCAGACTGTCCGAGATAAAATGCGGCTTTATGCGAAAGAATATTTTTAGCGTCCCCTATCTCTTTTGTCGGAACTGCGTGGCTACTTAGCTTACAAAGAACCTGAAACCAGGCTAGCTAAAAGGCAGATTGTCCGAGATAAGGGCATTTATTTGCGAAAGTATTTTTTGTGATTTTTTTTGTTTTGTTGTTTGTTTATGCTATGCAACAGACAAATGCAACAAACATATGCACACACAATTCGGTCATCCGCGAACAGGCGAGAATTCATTTTTATCACGAGGTAGGGTTTTCCTGCAGAAAAGTGCATTGGCAAGGGTTGGTTCTAACTGTTCTCACCAGGCTAAGGCCCCCAAGGTGCCCCCATTATAGGGTCCCCACTCTCCAGCCGTCCGACCATGCTTAGCACTAAGGCCATAGTCAGTCTTGTTGCCAAAAGAGGAAGGTTATCACCTTGAGTGGTGGTTTCCGATCACACTGGTGGGCTCAAGGCCCTCACTACAGCGAACCGTACCTGTCACCCACTCCCTATGGTTTTCTCACTTGCCCCCAGGTATAGAGGGAACTGTAGTGTGCAAGGGTTTGTGTATAGTTTGTATTTCAAACAATTGCATAAGTATAAACAAACAACAGTTATTAAAGCCAAGCATTAAAACACGTTATAATACAAGTTAAGGGCAAAAGTGTTATTTTCTTGGTTTATTTATTTTTAGGCCGGCCCATCACTAAATGGGATCAACTCTCGAGGCTTCCCCAGTGGAGTCGCCATCTGTCGCCGCTGTCTAAAAAAAGAAGAAGGCGGTCGGAGCGACGCGATGGTTTCGACCCTTTTTGTTTTCGCGTTTTTTATGGGTGGTTACAATGCCTTTAGTTTGTCCGATAACCGGGCTAACCTAGGGGCGAGGTTTTCGAAAGGGCGTCCTTGGGTTGTCTGATAACCGGGCTAACCCAAGGACTAATTTTTGTAGGATTCTGTGGAGTCGTCACCAATGTTTTTACCCGAAACATCAGGAAAGGGGTTTTTAAAAGGCGTTGGTTTTCGAAAACCAACTTTGGTCATTAGAACCAGAGTTGGGTAAGGGAGTTAGTTACGTGTAAAAGAAGTATTAGTTCCTTTACTACGCCCCTTTCGGGTTCCCTATGATAGGCCAACTATTTTGTTAATAAATAAACCAGAAAAATACGCTTTTGCCCTTTTTATTTTGCGAAATTTAAAATTATGACTACATGGCCCTAATCTATTACATAATTTAAAATTAAAGCAGTAAAAGTAGAGAGGGAGAATTTAAACCTCCGAAGCAAGCTTTCTTTTTTATTTCTTTAACAAAATGGGTGCTTTTTGGCAGCCCTTCACTCTACACGACGCTGGAAACTCTTCTAAACGTCGGAAAAACGCTCACAAAGGCACTCAGAAGCTCCGAAAATGCGTCGGAGGGATTCTAGAGAGAAGTTTTAGAGAGAAGGGAGAGCTAAAGCTGTGTGGTGTGTGGAAATGAGGGGGGGAGGCCCCTATTTTTAGGTTTTCACGCCTGGCAGTGGCGAGACCGCCGTTCTCGTCTGATAGGGTCGAGACCGCCGTCTCGTCCTGCGCAGGTGGCGAGACCGCCGTCTCGCCAAATGAGACCGTCGTCTCGTCCTTCTTAGGTGGTGAGACCGCCGTCTGGGAAAGCGAAACCGCCGTCTCGCCACTTGCCTGAGGCGAGACGGCGGTCTCGTCCCAAAAAGGCGAGAAAACTTATTTTTGGTGCCGAAAATCCTTCCCATCCTAGTATGGGGCCTAATAGTCTCTCCTAGTGGCTTGTTAGGCTTCGTCCATCTTCGAATAGGAAGTCTTTTACTCTTTATTTGGAGGTCGGACAAGATTTGGGGTCTACACCAGGATTCGTTAAGGATTGTGTAAATTTGTTTGTGTTTTGTGTGTCTTCTTGTTCCTGCTCCCTTTTGTTGTGTCACTCTCTTCGATGTCTTTGGAATTGCTCCTTGCTTTGCTTCTTGATTTTGCCCGGGAGTGCAAAAGGCTAAGTGTAGGGGAATTTGATGAGCCATTATTTTCCCGCATTTTCTTATCTTTATGTGCTTATCTTAATTGGTGCATTGTGTTTAATTGTCTATTATTAGTGCATTTTCATTGATTGGGCTTCATTGGGCCAATAATTTAGATTTTAATTAATTTGAATCTATTTGATCTAATTTTTACTCATTATTAATTTTAGGACAGTTTAAAACAATTTTGGGCTTGAAAAATTGGGCCGAATGTCATATTTTATTTTATACAGGTACTAACATTAGTTTACTGTTTTATTTATCATTTTTTACAGATATCCAAATAACATGATTCTAAAATAATTATAAACTAGACACATTGAGATTTCCACAGGATCTAAAATCATTCAATTCAGAGCTAAATTGGATTTTACATAAATTATCCAAAATGGGTCAAGCGCATCAGGCCGGCCCAATAGACATGCTTCAGTAATTTAAGTTTCCTTAATTCATTAGACCTCCGAAAATAGTAGAAACAGTGGCATTTTAAAGCTAGCTCAAAAGGCTTTCAAAGGAGACCAAAATCGCTTAATTTGGATAAGTATTGAAAATAATGCACGTGTTTGAAGTTCATGGACCTGCACTGAAGCCAACTTATGATGTGTTTCATGGACTAGTTGAGCCCAAACATCGATTAAGATTAGGGTTAGGGTTATTTATATAAGAGAGGCACATCACACGAAAAATAAGACACAAGGACTGCACAGCCACCGTACACAACCGCCTTTCATCTTCTGCAATTTATATTCAAGTTTATTTACTCTTCTGTCATTATTTTTAAATTCTTGTTTCGATTTTAATTATGTTTCTTCTATTGCGTTTTCAACTTTCCATGGATAGCTAAATCTTTGTATTGATTTTTTGAGAAGAATGCAAGTAGATCTTTGAGGTTTTGTTCTTCAATTTCATTTTGTTTGTTCTCTTAACTCTTCATCTTCTAATCTCAGTGTTGAATTATAATCTGTTTATGCTTAATAAACCGAAACTAATATCACAGTTTGCTTAATTTTGTGTTAGAGATGAGATTATGTGATGTATGCAATGCTTAATTGTATAAGGATAATTTGGGGTTAATCTTCGCTTAGTTGGTTAATTTCATGTTGGAATAAGGGTTAAGGAAAATTTGGGATTAATCTTCGCTTAGTTGGTTAATTTCGAATTGGAACAAGGGTTAAAGCTAATTTGAGATTAATCTTCGCTTAGTTGATTAATTTCGAATTAGAATATAATTTGGGATTTATCTTCGCTTAGTTGGTTAATTTCGAATTAATTTTGTAATCTAGGATAAGTGACACTGCATTAGAATCAGGAAATCAATTGCATTTTAATCTGTTTTTAATCCGCATTTTTATGATCTGCTTTTGTTCTATTTCATCTAATATTTTAATTTTGAAAAACTCCTTTTTTTTAGTTACTGTTCTAATTTTAAAAATTAATAAGCTTTGTCACCAATATGCTAAAAAATGTCACAAGTGCCAAATCTATGCCGATAATATTCGCGTGCTGCCCGCACCTCTCAATACCCTGGCTACACCATGGTCATTCTCTATGTGGGGCATGGACGTCATCGGACCCATCGAGCCTAAAGCATCTAATGGTCATCGTTTTATCTTGGTGGCCATTGACTATTTCACCAAATGGGTTGAGGAAGCATCATATGTGCACGTGACTAGAAAAGTGGTGACCACCTTCATCAAGAAAAATATTCTATGTCGATACGGCATCCCTCATAGGCTCATTACTGATAATGGGACCAACCTCAATAATAAGATGATGGAGGAATTATGTCAAGACTTCAAAATTCAACACCACAATTCCTCTCCGTACCGACCTAAGATGAATGGTGCAGTAGAGGCAGCCAATAAGAACATTCAGAAAATCATCCAGAAGATGGTAGTAACCTACAGATTGGCATGAAATGCTCCCCTTTGCCTTACATGGTTACCAAACTTCTGTACGAACCTCCACGAGGGCCACTCCGTTTTCCCTCGTATACAGCATGGAGGCAATACTACCAATAGAAGTCGAAATACCCTCCCTACGAGTTATTATGGAAGCAAAGTTGACAGAAGCAGAATGGGTCCAAAATCGCTACGATCAGCTGAACCTAATCGAAGAAAAGCGGTTGGATGCCATATGTCGGGGGCAAGTTTACCAAAAGAAGATAAAGAAAGCCTACGACAAGAAAATCAATCCCTGCACCTTTCGAGAAGGGATTCTAGTAATAAAGAAATTGCTTCCAGCCCAGAAAGATAAAATTGGGAAATGGACAGCAAACTATGAAGGACCCTTTGTGGTCAAGCGAGCCTTCTCAGGAGGAGCCCTTATCCTCACCAACATGGACGGAGAAGAGCTTCGACATCCAGTCAACTCAGATGCGGTAAAGAAATACTATGCCTGAAGACATTGTTCATGACCCGTCAGGATGAAAACTCGCAAAGAGTGTCCTGGGCAAAAGATAGGGTCCATATTCCTCGTTAGGACACGTCCTAGGCAAAAATTAGAGGTTCCAAAAAAAAAAAAAAAAGGAAAGGAGCAATGATTACCTTAGCCGAAAACCGCAAGGCGACTAAGATAATACCTTCCCAGAAGCAAGCAGACTTCACATGATCTTCACTCCGAACTCAAGCATCTCAATTGAAGCAACCAGGAAAAACAGAGAAACAGAAATCACGGGCATGATTGTTATATCCTATACAGTTTAGCCAACCTTGGTCAGCCCTGCTTATAAATTCCTTTGTAAATCCTCCTGTAAAAATAAACTATTTGATTATATCAATAAAAATTGACTTCTCTTCTCTTGACCTACTTGTGAGAATGTCTCTGTACTAACGAAAGATGAGCATGCATAAAACAAGCAATACAAGAAAGCATAAGAAAGAAAAAGGAAACAAGATCAAAATAAACAGCGCCTACTAGGATAGTCTCAGGCAAAAATAGGGCAGCCTGCTAGATCGAAAATCCGCAAATGGCGATCTAGGCAAAAGTTAAGGCCTTCATAAAAAGGAAAAAGCCCACCGAGACGTCCTAGGCAAAAATTAAGGCAAGTATGCTAGATCGAAAACCCGCAAAGGGCGGTCTAGGCAAAAGATAGGGCTAAAACAAAAACAAAAATTTCATAAGAATAATCACGGGAAAACAGCAAAGAAAGTACCAGTCACTTTCTAGGTGCCCCAACTAAAAATAAATCGCATTAAGAGCATCCACGCACAAATAGTCGCACAAAAATAACTTTGTCAAAATCAAAACAAACAAAAATACTTAAGGCAAATAAAAAACCAAAAAGCATTCATATAAAAAGATTAGCTTTGTGCTTGCATTCGAAAAATAGGAAACACCCAAAAGTATCTCGATAAGACTTCACCGACTCTACCAAAAATAAACAAGTCAACCACATTGACCAAGAGTTTCCTCAACAACCGACAAAAGTCAAACGACCAAATAAACAAGACCATCCCAGCAGCTAACAAGCTGGATGAACAACAACAGAATCCCCCGCACAGATCGGATGACCACTCCCAGAAAAGACAAAAACAAAGACAAAATTAGTTGGCTTAACATGCCCAGCTAATTTGTTGGCTTAACATGCCGACAAAATTAGTTGGTAGGGGAAGGAGTTAACCCTTTTGCCCGGTTATCCTTCGGATGCTTCTTTGCTGATCCTCCGGATGATAAATATTTTTGATAGGTACCAACCCCTATCTGGTTTGAGCCTTACTTTATAAGGCTCTGGTGAGTACTTACCCTCACCCGGTATGAGTCTGTGTTTCGCTAGGCTCTTGTGGGTATCTACCCCCACTAGGTATAAACCTTGTTTTACAAGGCTTTGGTGAATACCTACCCTCACCCGGTATGAGTTCGCATTTTGCTAAACTCTTGTGGGTACTTACTTCCGAGGTGTTCAACACTTGAACTATCCTCAAATAGAAGCAAGGTATTTGCAACCCATTTTTGTAATGCTCAGGAAAGTATTTTACTCCACCAGATGCATTCTGTTAAGTTTTGATGAGTACCTACCCTCATCCGATACAAACCTTATTTTTATAAGGCTCTGGTGGGTACCTACCCACACCTGGTGCGAATCTGCATCTTGACAGACTCTTGTGGGTACCTACCCCCACCTGGTACGAATCTGCATCTTGACAGACTCTAGTGGTTTTTACACCCCCACTTGGTGCGAATCTGCATCTTGACAGACTCTTGTGGGTACCTACCCCCACCTGGTACGAATCTGCATCTTGACAGACTCTAGCGGTTTTTACACCCCCACTTGGTGCGAATCTGCATCTTAACAGACTCTTGTGGGTACCTACCCCCACCTGGTACGAATCTGCATCTTGACAGACTCTAGTGGTTTTCACACCCCCACTTGGTGTGAATCTGCATCTTGACGAGACTCTTGTGGGTACCTACCCCCACCTGGTACGAATCTGCATCTTGACAGACTCTAGTAGTTTTTACACCCCCACTTGGTGCGAATCTGCATCTTGACAGACTCTTGTGGGTACCTACCCCCACATGGTACGAATCTGCATCTTGACAGACTCTAGTGGTTTTTACACCCCCAATTGGTGCGAATCTGCATCTTGACAGACTCTTGTGGGTACCTACCCCCACCTGGTACGAATCTGCATCTTGACAGACTCTAATGGTTTTTACACCCCCACTTGGTGCGAATCTGCATCTTGACAGACTCTAATGGGTACTGTAGACCCCTAATTTTGCCCGGCCTCTCAAAATAAAGGCTAGGGAAACTTCACACAAAAATAAAGTTCACCCGGCTGCATATCAAAAACTGAGAAAGACCTCCCACAACAAGACGGAGTTCACCCATCCATATAATAAGGACTAAGGAGACTTCCTACACAAAGATAAAGCTCGCCCGGCATCTCAACAAAGATCAAGAAGACTTCCTACACGAAGATAAAGCTTCAACGGACATATATCGGCATCAAACGACGTCCGAAAAAGGAAAGGAAAGCTTCCCAGGGGTCCCAGAACACAAGAACTGCTGAAAACAGGTCGAGACAGCCGTCCCAAATTTGGGACGGCCGTCCCAAACAACCTAGGACAGTCGAGACGGCCGTCCCAAATGACACTGGCCGTCCCACACGTTCCAGGGGTGGAGTCAAGAACAAAAAATTCAACTGGGACGGCCATCCCAAACACACCTGGCCGTCCCAAACTGACTCAGTGCAAATTTTGCATTTGGGACGACCGTCCCAACCCAGACGCCATCCCAAAGTTCCAGGCGAAAAAAGGCTATAAATAGGAGGCCCTTAGGTCATTCTCCACACACCTCACACCCCAGACAACTCCAAGACTTGTCTTCTTCTCTCCCTCCTTCGAATGATCTTTCTGATTGCCTTTAATAGGTAACAATCAGTTAAGGAATTTATATTTCGGCATTCGATTCTTCAGTAAAAGTTTATTCGAGTCGATATTATTTTCGAGAGGAGAGTCATTGTAGAGCGAAGGATTGCCGCAAAGCATCCTCTGTGTAAAAGACTTATAATATAAAGCTTGCTTCGGAGGTTCTTCTCAATTCTCTTCTCTTTTATTGCTATATTTATTGCTTTTTGTATGCAATGTAGATAAAATCATGTAGATAGCCATATTTAAATACTGTATGAATAAAAGAGGGTAATAGCGTAATTTCTCGTAATCTTTACTTAAATGAATTAATCCGTCATAGGGAACCCGAAAGGGGCGTTGTGGGGTGCTAATACCTTCCCCACACGTAACTAACTCCCTTACCCGACTCTGGTTATAATGGCCAAGTTTGGTTTTTATTAAAATCAATGCCTTTTTCTCCTTTTCCAATGTTTATGGTCAAAACATTGGTGGCGACTCCAAAAGAACCCTTTTCGAAAACCTTGCTTCTATTAGAGGATAGTTCAGCGTTGAGCGCCTCGGAAGCAATGAACATATTTTTAACAAAAAACGCGAGTCTCAACCATCTTTTCGCGACCGCTCGCATTAACGTTCGAGACGTCCCAGGACGTCGGAACGGACGGCGGCGACAGATGGCGACTCCACTGGGGAAGCTAGAGAGTTGATCCCATTTAGTGACGGATAAATTCTAACTAAGTAAAGATTTGAAATTACGCCTTTACCCTTTTCTGTATTTTTATTGTATGGCTTTAATAACTGCTGTATGATTACTTCTGCAAATTGTTTGAAATATAAATTGCACACAAAAACCCTTGCACACAACAGTCCCTCTATACCCGGGGGCAAGAGTGAATACCTATAGGGAGTGGGTGGCAGATACGACCGGCTTGTTGGCACACGGGGCTACAACCGTTGTCGGAAACCACCAACTCAAGGTGATAACTCTCTTCTTTTGGTCTAAGGATGTCGCCACGGAGTTCCGTGCATGACCCGAGGACTGAGAGATTGAGAGGTCCCTATAATGGGGGCACCTTGGGGACCTTTGGCCTTGGTGAGAACAGTTAGAACCGCCTAAACCAAGCACGTTTCTGCAGGAAAACCCTACCTCGTGATTAAATAAGCGTGGCTCTGCTCGTGGATGTATGAATTGTGTGTGCATACGTTTGCTGCATTTGTATTGATGCATTAGCATAGGGTAATCATACAACAAACAAAAAAATGAAAAACCCTAAAAATCACAAAAAGTGATAAGATAAAATACCTTTATCTCGGACAGTCTTCAGTTAAGCTAGCCTGGTTTCAGGTTCTTTGTAAGCTAAGTAGCCATGTTGACCGACAGAAGAGATAAAGGGTCATAAAAAAATATGAAAATAATTAAAGCAATAAAAATGCCTTTTACTTTAAAAAGATTCTTGGCAAAGTCGTATCATTCATACCATGTCATCCAATAAGTGATAAAACTAAGAAAATAATTGCAGCATGCACATCATTTTAATAAACCTCCAAAAAATAGGTCTTAAGAGCATTTTTTGGGAAAATTACTGGGCCAAATCGCCGTTCTTCACCCTTTTCTCTTCATTTTGACATGCTGTGCGTCCAAATCGGACAACCCAGTCAAAAGTTATTCCACTTTCAATATATGCTGTCATAAAAAATATTTTTGTAGTGCATGCATAAAGCACATTTATTCTAGGATGCATTAGATATCCTTAGACAATAGCGAAAGAGACCCAAGTGCGTTTATCACCTTCCTAGAAGAGATGAGTGCGCTAAGGTATGTTGGAAACCTTTAAAAAAAAAAAAAGGAAGTTAGCACACTGAGGTGGGTATGGTACTCCCTTAAAACATAGGCTTTTGAGAAGATACCAAAGCTATTGTCTAAGACAATCTATCTCACACCAATCATTTAAAAAAGCTATAATAAAAATAGTTAAAATCATTTAGAAAGTGGCTGGTCTTCCGCCCGTCCTCACTCGTGCTCAGAAAATTAAGAAGATGGAACAGCTGGAGGAACAAAACCGAAAGCTCACTACTGAGCTTAATACGTTGAAAGAGCAAATGGCTCAGATGTTAGACATGATGCACCAACAGAACCTCCATAAAGAGGGTCCTCAAAGTAGACAGGCCTCTCACCAAGAAGAAGAAGAGGAACCTCAGGATGAGCATAACCCATCTGATACAAGAGCAGTACATATTCATGCTCCGGAAGTATCAAAGCAACAAATTACTGCTCTCGAAGAAAGGCTGAGAGCCATGGAGAGGCATAATTTTGATGTTAAAGAGGAAGCTGATATGTGCCTCGTTAAAGATATCCAATTCCCTAACAAATTCAAAACTCCGGACTTCCCAAAATACATGGGAATAACCTGCCCCAAGAGCCATCTTACGATGTACTGCCGTAAGATGGCTGCATATGCTGACAATGAAAAACTCCTGATCCATTGCTTTCAGGAGAGCTTAGCTGAATCAGCCCTAAACTGGTATATGCAACTGGACGGAGGGCAAGTCCAAACTGTTAGAATCGCGCAGCGGAATGTTCGTGTGGTCGGACAAAAACCAAGAGGGGGGGTGAATTGGTTTCTTAATAAAAATTAGGTTTTCAAAATTTTCCCCAAATTTTACCGATTAAAAACTGCGTAAATGTAAATAGAGAAGAGTAGAGAAGATTACACAGTAGGTTTATACTGGTTCGGATCAAAAGACCCTACGTCCAGTTGCTAATCACTCAAAAGAGGATTAACGCTGTCACTAAGAACAAATTGTTACAAACAGTTTACAAATCAAAGAGATAAAGTAAAGACAACACCTCTCTTGAAATCCACAAGAGATGAAGAATAGCTTTCCCCAGAGACGGCACAACACACAATCCACTAAGAACTCCACTTAGTGATTCTTATCGCTTCTAGCCCACACCAGGTTCCAAAAGCCCCCTTTCCTTGCAACAAACAGTTCTCTGGCACTCACAGCACTTAACTTTTGTATGGAAAGAGTTGTTCTTTACTTTCCGAGTGCCAAAGCAGAGTTTAAGTAGGGAAATTAGGGTTTAGAAATTGGGGATTTCGAAACTAGGGTTCTTGGTAATTGGGTTTTCGAAAATAGGGTTAATTTGAAATTTAAAATGAAAAACAGATCGAAATAATCGATTATTTAGAGTGATAATCGATTAAAACAGAGCCAAATACGACAGAACCCAAACCTCTCTGGATTAATCGATTATTTGGTGAAATAATCGATTATCTGTACTGAACAAGTACAAAATAATCGATTATTTTGTTGTTTAATCGATTAAAACAGTGACTTTGTATAGAAAGTGGTTTTCTCATTGTTTTAATCGATTATTTACCTATATAATCGATTAAAGCCGAGCCTGCATGATAAATTTGAGCATTTTGAAGCTTCTAAGTTACAGACTATGTACCGGCTATCTTAGATTCTATAATTATAGACTCAATCAAACTAAAACAGAGTTATTACAATACAGAAATCATCAATCTTCAATCTTCAATACTCTAAGTCTTTAAGCTCTTGGATCATCATCAAAATCAACATTCTTCATGATCATTATTTGCAACATCAAGTCCTTGAATGTTCAACAATCTTCCCCTTTTTGATGATGATCAAAATTATCTTTTAAAGCCCTTGTAATAACCTATTTTATCTGTCATACTAACAAACACATTAAACATACCAGATAAAATTAATATTGAATCATAGGCTTTAAATTTTTCTCCCCCTATTTTGATTATAATCAAAAAGAACTCTGCAACATCAATCATAAGAGCTCCCCCTCAAAATATGCATAAGTTAGAGAAAGCTCCCCCTCAATCATAGCATGAAAGAAACATCAAATTTTATTTCATAATCATTCATTCATTACAATATAAAGATATTAATAAAATCTAAAATTCTTCACTATCCTCATCATTAAAGTGAGTATCAAATCTATTTTCTAATCTACCCACTCTATCATCTACATCGGATATACGGCGAATAATTTCATCATGCTGTACACCAGAAAGATTGAAGAATGATTGCATTCTTTGATTCATGTCGGAAAGCATATCTTCCATGGATTGTCTTGATTCTTGATGAGAAGAGGATGTTCCTATATTTTGGATTTGGGTAGAGGGAAATTCAGCTGCTGGAGGCATATCTTCATCCGAGTCTTCAATTGCATCACCTTGATTTTGGACGTCATCTTTATGAACATAGATGTCATTGACCCGCACCATTTGTAGATGAATCAAAGTGCTGTCCAGCATGCGGTTCAAGTTAGTAGTTCGGACAACTTGTTCACCTTCGACATTGACTCCTTTATATTCAAGAATTCGGGATACAAGAAGAGCATATGGAATTTTGAATGTTGGATGACGTTTGACCTTTAACATTGTCATTGTGACAAGAACACCCCAATCTAAAGGTTCATTATTCATTATGGCATGAATAATGCGAAGATCAATAGAAGAGCATTGGGCATGATTTGTGGCCCGGGGACATAAAATCCAGACAAGCAAATGAAGAATCATGCGTTCTTCCTTCTTCAAGGGTCCAACATGAAGAATACGTCCAATCTCCATGGAGGGATTCTGCAAAAAAAGATCTATAAGCTAGGAACCTGTCAAAATCATCTAGCTCACCATAAACGTTAATAGCATCTTCTCTAATTGGGAAGTGAGCAACATTTTCCCAAATATCATCATCTAGAATTATGGTCACTCCTTTGACACGGGATGTAGCAATTTGATCCCTAAACTTAAATCTAGAAAAGAATACCCTAACTAAGTCAGGATAGTAAGTACCTTGCATTTGGATAAATGGGAGAACTCCTTGAATTTCAAGAAGATTTGGAAAATTAAACCCTCTATGTATAAATTGCTCACCAATGAGAAACTTAGGAGAAATGATGGCACGTTCCTTCCAGTACATCAGAAATTCTTGTTGCCCTTCCGTATCAGAAATCCATCCTTCAACAGAATTAGGACGGGAAAGAGAAGAAGGTGCAGATCTTCTTCTTGTAGGAATCTTAGGGCGGGATGATGAGGCCATTAGAAAGAATAGATAAACTTGAAGAGATTTTGGAGACAAGTGAGGGAATAATGAAGCAAAGAGAGTATAGATTTCAAGAAAACTTGATTACAAGAGTTAGAAGTGAGTATAATTGACCTAGATGTCTCTATTTATAGAGAAAACACTTCCAACGGTCATATAGAAGAGAATATAGGTCAAAATATCTGTTGGCAACAGCTAGAAGGCAAAACTGGTCGGTTTTAATCGATTAAAATTCAAAATAATCGATTATCCCAGTATCAGACACATTTAATCGATTATTTCCAGCAAATAATCGATTATCTGAAGCTTTTAATCGATTATTTCACGAAATAATCGATTATTCCAGAGGAGAATACCCTGTTTTGGACGTTTTGAGGGAAAATAATCGATTATTACATCAATTAATCGATTATTCCAGAGGCTACATCAAGTTTTTGAGGTTTTTACACATAATAACCTATGAACATCCTACACCACGAATTTTAACATAACAATCATCCAAAAATAGTCAAATTAAGCAGAATTTAAGCTATTTCTAATATCCCTAAGTCTCTTCTAAGATCATAGAATCTATCCTTTGGTAGAGGCTTAGTAAATATATCTGCTAATTGACGTTTAGTGTCTACATACTCTATCTTACAGTTTCCTTTGCTAATATGATCTCTTAAAAAGTGATGTCTAATCTCAATATGTTTAGTCCTAGAGTGCATTACTGGATTCTTAGTTAGATTGATTGCACTCGTATTATCACACATTAATGGAATGTCATTTAAATATATGCTATAATCCTCTAACTGTTGTTTCATCCACAGAATTTGAGCACAACAACTACCAGCTACAATATATTCAGCTTCAGTGGTAGATAAAGCTACACATGCTTGTTTCTTAGAATGCCATGATATTAAGGATGAACCTAACAAATGACATGTCCCACTAGTGCTTTTCCTATCAATTTTACATCCACCATAATCAGCATCAGAATATCCTATTAAACTAATACAAGCATCAGACGGATACCACAAACCAAAAACAGTAGTTCCTTTTAAGTATTTTAAAATATGTTTTACTGCAATTAGATGAGATTCTTTAGGACAAGCCTGAAATCTAGCACACACACAGACAAAATGCATAATATCAGGTCTACTTGCAGTTAAGTATAATAGTGATCCTATCATACCTCTATACATAGTTTGATTAACTTCCAAACCTGATTCATCCTTGTCTAGATAGCATGAAGTTCCCATGGGTGTGTTGGCTTCCTTTGAGGTGTCCATTCCAAACTTTTTGAGAATCTCTTTGCAGTATTTAGTTTGAGAGATGAAAGTGCCATCTTTAAGTTGCTTGATTTGAAGTCCAAGGAAGAATGTTAATTCTCCCATCATAGACATTTCAAACTCTCCCTGCATAATCTTAGCAAATTCTACACATAACAAACTATCAGTTGATCCAACAATATCATCAACAAGTAGCACATCCTTGATCTCCAAAGTGTTTGCACCGCGATTGCTTGATTGATTGCTAAAGGATGTGTGAAAACTTATATTCAATGTGTGTTTAAAAAGTTCAAGCCAAACTTGTTTTTATAGACGATTTTCAAAACTGCTTGGTTTAATTAATCTGTTAAAAGATTCTTTTAATCTGTTAAAAGTGCAGTTTTAATCTGTTAAAACTTCTTTTAATCGATTAAAACGCAGTGTAGAAAAAATTTTTAAGTTGTTTTAATCGATTGAAACGAGATTTAATCGATTAAAAGAGTTCGATCGGTCATAACTAAATTTGATCGATCATAATCGATTCTGATCGGTCATAATTGCATTCTGATTGATCATCCTGACCCTTTAAATGATTTTAATCGATTGAAACGTGTTTTAATCGATTGAAAAGAATTCGATCGCTTATAATTTGATTCTGATCGATCATCCTGACCCTTTAAGTGATTTTAATCGATTGAAACGTGTTTTTAATCGATTTAAAAGATTCTGACCAGCTCATAATAAAAATCTGATCGATCACAATGAGTTCTAAATGGTTTTAATCGATTAAAAACAAGTTGTATCGATTAAAATACTGTAAAAACACTTCTTTGAACATTCTAAGTGATTTTATTTGGTTCTTTCAAAAGCTGCATCAGTTAAAAACATGTTTTAAGAAAGCTTTTGTAAAAATACTTTGTTTTTAGTTGTTTAAAACAATTTTAGAGGCTTTTCGCAAAAATCTTTAAGTGAAGAACCTTCATGCAATAGAAAAGATAAAATGTTTTTACCTAATCATTCTGTTTAAAACATACTAAATGATCCATTTTATTTGAATAAATACAAGATACAAATAGATTTATTTAACAATTGGAACCCAAATATATTTACCTTTAGGAACACCAAAATGTTTAATTTTACACTTATTTGAAGTGTGACCTTGTTTCATACAATAGAAGCATGCATTTGGAGTAGCTTTAGAACAAGATACATTATTAACATGACATGCTCTAGTTCCTTTTTCTACCCATATTCTTTTCTTTTTAGGTTTACTCTTTTTCAAAGGAACTCTTTGATTTACATTATTTTGAGCAATTACCATTTCATGCTTCCTAAGATCATCAATTTCTTTTTCGGCTTTGTCAAGAAAATGGTTAAGAATATCTATGTCATATTCATGCTCTTTACAATTTGCACAAGCTAAGTCCTTATTCTCATCTAAGCATACAATTTTCGTATTAGCTACCTCCTTTTCTTCTAAACATGCAATTTTCAATTTTAAGGACTCATTTTCCTTTTCGGATCTTCTTAGATTTTTCTTTACAACTTTAAATTCGTTTTTCATATCCATAAATGCAGTAAATAACTCATTATAAGCATTTTGCAATTCATCATGGTCATTTTCTTCACTAGAGGATGAATTGGAATCACTAACCTCAAAATCCGAAGAAATGTTGTCATAAGCCATTAAGCAATTGTTTGCTTCTATTTCCGAGTCGCTTGATTCTGAATTTGAATCACTGTCATCCCAAGCAATATATGCTTTCTTCTTGAATTGCTTTTTGCCCTTGTGTTCATCATTTTTCTTGTTTGGGCATTCGGTCTTTATATGCCCCGCTTCACCACAACCAAAGCATTTTATATTAACGGAAGAATTTTCTTTTACCTTTCCCTTACCTTTGAAAGGATGTCTTCCTTTTGCTTTCATCATCTTGGTGAACTTCTTTATAAAAAGACTCATCTCTTCTTCATCAATTTCGGAGTCTTCTTCTTCTTCTTTCTTATTTTTGCTTTTTGAAATCTCGGTCTTGAAAGCTAGGTTCTTCTTTTGATATTGACCCTCTTCCTCATTTAGTCTTCCAAGGTCAAGTTCATGCTCCCTAAGCTTTCCAAATAACGCCGCCATAGACATAGTGGCAAGATTTTGTGACTCCGAGATGGCCGTCACCTTTGGTTGCCATTTCCTATCCAGAGATTTCAAAATTTTAACATTTAATTCATCAACGTCAAAAATTTTACCTAGTCCGGTAAGATGGTTCATGATATGAGTGAAACGTTTCTGAACGTCGAAAATCGTTTCGCGGGTTGCATCCGGAACATCTCGTATTCTTGGATTAAAGAATTTTTACGTGCTCTTTTGACGTCGTCGGTTCCTTCGTGGGTCACCCTTAGCATTTCCCACATTTCCTGTGCACTTTTACAAACCGAAATTCTATAAAACTCATCAAGGGTTAGAGCGAGATGAAATAATGTTTCTAGCCCTAACATCAAATTGTGCTTTTCGACTTTCTTCTGCAGTCCATCTAGAAATAGGTTTAAGAACGTCAACACCGTTCTCAGTAGTTTTAGGAACAAATGGACCATTTAAAATAGCGTCCCAAACGCCTCTATCAACAGACTCTAAAAATATTTGCATACGTACCTTCCAAAAAGGATAATTTTGACCCGCAAAAAGTGGGGGTCTGTTGATAGACGCACCTTCGGCAAAAGTTTGATTTTGTCCGGCCATTTTCGAAAAGTTTGAATGACTATCAAAGCAAGCTCTGATACCACTTGTTAGAATCGCGCAGCGGAATGTTCGCGTGGTCGGACAAAAACCAAGAGGGGGGGTGAATTGGTTTCTTAATAAAAATTAGGTTTTCAAAATTTTCCCCAAATTTTACCGATTAAAAACTGCGTAAATGTAAATAGAGAAGAGTAGAGAAGATTACACAGTAGGTTTATACTGGTTCGGATCAAAAGACCCTACGTCCAGTTGCTAATCACTCAAAAGAGGATTAACGCTGTCACTAAGAACAAATTGTTACAAACAGTTTACAAATCAAAGAGATAAAGTAAAGACAACACCTCTCTTGAAATCCACAAGAGATGAAGAACAGCTTTCCCCAGAGACGGCACAACACACAATCCACTAAGAACTCCACTTAGTGATTCTTATCGCTTCTAGCCCACACCAGGTTCCAAAAGCCCCCTTTCCTTGCAACAAACAGTTCTCTGGCACTCACAGCACTTAACTTTTGTATGGAAAGAGTTGTTCTTTATTTTCTGAGTGCCAAAGCAGAGTTTAAGTAGGGAAATTAGGGTTTAGGAATTGGGGATTTCGAAACTAGGGTTCTTGGTAATTGGGTTTTCGAAAATAGGGTTAATTTGAAATTTAAAATGAAAAACAGACTGAAATAATCGATTATTTGGAGTGATAATCGATTAAAATAGAGCCAAATACGACAGAACCCAAACCTCTCCGGATTAATCGATTATTTGGTGAAATAATCGATTATCCGTATGGAACAAGTACAAAATAATCGATTATTTTGCTGTTTAATCGATTAAAACAGTGACTTTGTATAGAAAGTGGTTTTCTCACTGTTTTAATCGATTATTTACCTATATAATCGATTAAAGCCGAGCCTGCATGATAAATTTGAGCATTTTGAAGCTTCTAAGTTACAGACTATGTACCGGCTATCTTAGTTTCTATAATTACAGACTCAATCAAACTAAAACAGAGTTATTACAATACAGAAATCATCAATCTTCAATCTTCAATACTCTAAGTCTTTAAGCTCTTGGATCATCATCAAAATCAACATTCTTCATGATCATTATTTGCAACATCAAGTCCTTGAATGTTCAACACAAACCTGGAGACATCTGGCGGATGCTTTTCTTCGTCGTTACAAGTACAACATTGATTTAACCCCTGAAAGAGCATATCTACAATTACTAAGCAAGAAAAACGATGAATCCTTTAAGGCATACGCCCAAAGATGGAGGGAATTGGCAGCCCAAGTAGAACCTCCTCTATCCGACAAGGAAACCACATCCATGTTCATCAATTCTTTAACTGGTCCCTATTACGACAAAATGATAGGGAACACATGAACACTCTTTGCGGATGTGGTAATTATAGGAGAAAGAGTAGAGCAAGGTCTGAAAAGCAGAAGAATTGCACAGCATACTTCCTCCAATTCCTCTACTCCAAATGATAAAAAGTGCTTTGGAAAGAAGAAGGAAGGAACTGTAAATGCAATCAACATTGCCACTCCTTCTTCTTCCTCACAGCAGACCAAGTCACGCAGACAAGAGAGGAAATTCACTTCCATACCTACCTCCTATGGAAGTCTGCTTCTGAAATTGTTGGACGCCAAGCTCCTCGTGCGTGTCCCTCCTAAGAAGATGGAGCCACCATACCCGGAATGGTATAAATCTAATGAAAGTTGTGATTATCATTCAGGCTCTCCGGGACACTCCGTTGAAAAATGTGTGGCCTTAAAGCACAAGGTCCAGAATCTAATAGATGCAGGGTGGATTACCTTTGATGCGTCTACTCCAAAAACGGATGACCAACCTCTTTCCAAACCCGAATGAAGGATGGGTTAAGGAAGATCAGCAATTTAGGGCTCATCATTTTGTCATTTAATAAAAATAAACACAAAAAATAGATAATAAAAAAAATATATCAAAAAGCTTCCGATGTATCTCTCGTGATCCCCGCCCATGATCACGAGATTTTTTATTAAAGTGGGCTTTGTAAATATTTCTTTTTCATCAATACAATGAGGCATTTTCATAATATTCATATGCTTCTCATTCTTTTCTCTCTCATTCCAAAATAATTGAATAAAATCTAAACCCAAATAAGTACTGTCGCCGCCGTCCGTTCCGACGTCCTGGGACATCTCAAACGTTTATGCGAGCGGTCGCGAAAAGATGGTTTAGACTCGCGTTTTTTGTTAAAAATATGTTCATTGCTTCCAAGGCGCTCAACACTGAACTACCCTCTAATAGAAGCAAGGTTTTCGAAAAGGGTTCTTCTGGAGTCGCCACCAATGTTTTGACCATAAACATTGGAAAAGGAGAAAAAGGCATTGATTTTAATAAAAACCAAACTTGGCCATTATAACCAGAGTCGGGTAAGGGAGTTAGTTACGTGTGGGGAAGGTATTAGCACCCCACAACGTCCCTTTCGGGTTCCTTATGACGGATTAATTCATTTAATTAAAGATTATAAGAAATTACGCTATTACCCTCTTTTATTCGTACAGTTATTTAAATATGGCTATCTACATGGTTTTATCTACATTGCATACAGAAAGCAGTAAATAAAGCAGTAAAAGGGAAGAGAATTGAGAAGAACCTCTGAAGCAAGCTTTATATTATAAGTCCTTTATACAGAGGATGCTTTGCGGCAATCCTTCGCTCTACAACAACTCTCCTCTCAAATACAGACTCGACTCGACTAAGATTTCTAGAAGAATCGAATGCCGGAATACAAATTCCTTAACTGATTATTACCTATTAAAGGCAATCAGAGAGATCATTCGAAGGAGGGAGAGAAGAAGACAAGTCTTGGAGTTGTCTGGTGTGTGGAGAATGACCTAAGGACCTCCTATTTATAGCCTTTTTTTCGCCTGGAACTTTGGGATGGCCGTCTGGGTTGGGACGGTCGTCCCAAACGCGTTTTCCACGTTGTGCCAATCTGGGACGGCCAGTCTGGGTTGGGATGGCCATCCCAAATGCAATTTTAACACAGGCTGGGACCCCCTGAGGTTTGGGATAGCCGTCCCAAGTTTGGGACGCGCGTCCCACTTGCACAGTGACAGTTGGGACGGCTGTCCCAACTTTGGGACGGTGGTCTCGGCGTGTTTAGTCCAGTTTTCGCGTTCTGGGACCCCCGGGAAGCTTTCCTTTCCTTTTTCGGACGTAGATTGATGCCGATGTGTGTCCGTTGAAGCTTTATCTTCATGTAGGAATTCTTATTGGCCTCCATTAAAATGTCGGGCGAGCTTTATCTCTGTGTAGGAAGTCTCCTTTGCCTTTATTGTGTGGATGGGTGACCTCCGTCTTATTGCGAGAAGTCTTCTTTTCTTTTATTTGGGAAGCCGGGTGAACTTTGTCTTTGTGTGAAATTCCCCTAGCTTTTATTTGAGAGGTCGGGCAAAATTAGGGGTCTACAAGTACCATATAAACAGTCATGTCTGTGATTGAAAGCTCTCTGCGGGATCTAAATGCCGAAGGCGAATGGATTGAGTCAGACAGTGAGGAGGGGACTACTTCCCCGGACATGCAAAGACTGTTAGAAAAATAAGCTCAATTGATACAGCCCCATAAGGAAAAAACTAAGGCCTTCAATTTGGGACAAGGAGACAATAAGAAAGAAGTAAATGTCAATACCCAAATTGATAATATCAGGGAAGAGGCAATAACACCTTTGCGCTTATTCATGCCTTGTCCTTTCCCTTATACATCGGATAAAGTTGTACTGTGGATATGCACAGAAGAATTGTCTGTCAATAAAGATATCTCCAATATAACCGGCATTGGGGGCACAACGAGAAGCGAAAGAATTTATTCCCCAAGGAGCTACAAGATAATGTTCCTAAAAACAAAGGAAAAATAAAGAAATCAAAGAGGAAAAGAAAAAAATCCAAGGGGAAGATTGAGCAGACCTTACGCTCCACCGAAAAATCAAATTCGTGGTAGGCTACAAGTTGATCATGGTTCAAGCTAAAGACTACATTCGAATCAGCGAGTCGTCCACCATACCTTAAATGGATGCGGCTGAAGAAGACATTTAAAAATATGGAAAGACTTCCTAGCAATTTAAAAGTGGCCCATATAATGAAAAGATATGGATACAGCCCAGACAAGGGCTTAGAAAGGATGCTCAAAGAATAAGAGAGCCACCAGATTTTAAGGATAATCCTTTAAAGTACGACCCTACTAAAGATTAAGTCGTACAAAGAAAAGAGAAGTCTCCCCTCCATACCTTAAAGAGGATATTCCGAAAAGGAGGGATATTAGCATCAAGGGTAGCATTAGTCATTAGACGTCCTTCTTCTGATTCTAAGGGATATAAAACCAATGACTATTAGAGATCACTCCTCGGGGTGTGCCCGACCCCCGAGCATCTTTAGGGCACGTATTTCCCTTTGGATTACAAAAGAATGCTATTCTTACTATCTGCTTCTCTTCCTGCTAAACATGTCTATACCCCATTAAATAACCATGTTTAGACAAACGTTTTGTTCCAAAATGTGTCAAAATAATCAAAGCGTCATAGACAAAATAAAGTCCGCTAGGTATCCCAAAAAATGAAAAAGGGGAACCTAGACAAAAGTTAGGACACATCACAACATCCTAGGCTGAAAACCCAAAAGGGCGGACTAGGAAAGTTAATCAGTCACAAACAGGCGCCATAAAGTAATCAGCTGAAGATGCCATCTCATTAAAACAAAACATTTGTTTAAACTAGCCTAAACACCGACCAACCTTGGCTAGCCATTCTTACAAAAACTATTATTTCAAAAAAAAAAAATCTCACTAAAACACAAGCCTTTGCAATAAATCCCTTTCTTTCTATTCTCTTGACCCTTCATCATAAAGCATTCAAGTAATTGACCGGGAAATGTGGAAATATGGTGATCAATAGGAGGATTGAAATCCCTAAGGAAAGGAAGAGGGGCATTGACATGACAATTGCTCTACATTCAAAATGATTACTCTTCGATTATAGCAAAGATCCGAGACGGCAAATCGGTACAGCTAATCGTGTTGACAAAAGCACATGATGATGGAAGTAAACTTAACAGAAGTTGAATAGGTTCGAAGCTGATATGACTAGCCAAACCTTATTGAAGAAAAACGGCTGAATATTATATGTCACGAACAAGCCTATCAATGGAAAATAAAAAAGGCTTACAAAAAAGGTCAACCCTCACATTTACCATAAGAAGGATTTAATGGTAAATAAGTTACTTCCAGCCCAAAAGGATAAAATTGGAAAATGGGCAGTGAACTACAAAGGACCCCTTGTGGTCAAATGAGCTTTCTCGGGAAAGGGCTCTTATCCTAACCAATATGGATGAAAAAGAACTTCGACACATAATCAACTCCGATACGGTGAAGAAGTATTATGCTTGAAGAACATTGCTCAAAACCCGTCAGGAATGAAAACCCGCAAAGGGCATCCCTGGGCAAAAGATAGGGTCCATATCCTTCGCTAGGATACGTCCTAGGCAAAAATTAGAGGTAAAAGAAAACTAACTAACTAAGAGCAGTGGTTACTTTAGTTGAAAACCGAAAAGGCGGCTAAAGTAACATTCTTCCAGAAGCAAGCAGTCTGCATAGTCTTCACTCTGAGCTCAGACATCTCAACTGAAGCAATTAGGAGAACTAGGGGGCAGATATCATGGACATGACTGTTTAAGCCTATACAGTACAGCCAACCCTGACCACCCATTCTTCTAAATATCTCTTGAAATCCTTCTGTAAAAGAAACAAAACTTTTGCTCACTTATCAATAAAAATTCCCTTTCATTTCCTTTCTCTTGACCAAATATTGTGGAAATGCCTTTTTATTGATAAATCATAAATATGTGCAAAGACCCTTAACCAAAGATCAAGTATGCATCTAAAAAAAAGGAAGCATATAAAAATAATAACAATAAGAAAATAACAAATGCCTGCCAGGATATTTTTAGGTAAAAATCAGGGTAGCCTGCTAGATCGGAAACCTCAAAAGAACGATCTAGGCAAAAGATAAGGCAAAAGCCCCCTAAAATATTCTAGGCAAAAAATTAAGGCAGCCTGCTAGATCGAAAACCCGTAAAGGGAGGTCTAGGAAAAAGATAGGGCTAAAACCAAAAGATAAATAAAAAGATGAGCCCATTAGCATGGTCATAAAGGAGGAGCCCATCGGCGTATTCATAAGAAGCCAACAGGAGAAGGCCAGTTACTTTCTAAATGCATAAAAAATGAATAAGCTAAGAGATTGCATTTAGGACATCCACACACAAAGTAGTTGCATAATACGACTTTGTCAAGAAAAATAATTTTCTTCAAACAAGAATAATAAACATGCATATAAGGAGGATAGTCTCCATACTTGTAATTAAAATAGGAGGCGCCAGAATCTAGTCTCCATATGAAAATCAAAATCGCGAAAGGCGAGATCAAAATCATTTTAGCAGAATAAAGAGCTTTAAGAAAACCATAGCTCCAACCATTCTCCTCAAACCCCAATAGAAGGAGGGTACATCAAAAAAGGCCAACGGAAAGGCCCGATGATCCCCAAGCGGATCCTTGCCTACTCTAGAGGCAAAACAAAAAAAATTACTCCATGACTCAGCATCATCATCACATGAGTCATCAAACCATAGTCATTTAAAGATCCGACCACTATCCTTCCATCCAAGGAAAAGGAAGTCATCAACCTTCTTCACCAATAAAAGAAGGAGAAGAAAAGCCAATGGAAAAGGCTTGATCATCCTCAAGAGGATCCTTGCCTATTCAAAGGCAGAAAAATACTCCTTGACTCAACACCACCACATGAGTCGTCAAACATAAATCACTTGGAGCTGCAACCAGCATCCTTCCACCCAGAAAAGACATCAACAAAGAAGAAAGGCCGACGGAAAGGCTCGACCGTCCCCAAGAGGATCCTTGCCTATTCCAAAGGCAAAAATAAAAAATTATTACTCCATGACTCAACTTCATTACCACATGAGTCATCAAGCAAACTCATCCAGAATCTTCGCTTCATTCCCCAAAGGAGAATAAGGACTACATAAGAGTCCATCAAAGAAAATATGGAGTCAAATCCTCCACATCACCAGGGGGCAACAGAAGGAAAAGAAAGAAAAACGTTTCATCCCCTAACAGAGGCCACTACAGAAAAAAGGCCATATAAATGTCTCTAAACAGAGCATATCAAGAAAATATCCACAAAAAAGAAAAAAACAAAAAATTTCCATCTTCCAGATCAAATAAGAGCTTCACAAGGCCAGGAGCTAGGACTCCATCATCAAATTTGGATCCCCAGGAAACCGACAGACTCCTCGGTGAATCCCAAAAAGAAAAAAAAAAGAAAATATCTTCACCCCACTCAATAAAGGGCCTCACAAAGCCAGGAGTCAGAACTCCATCATACCCCCAGGCCAACAAATTCCCCAGGGCCAACAAAAAGGAAAGAGAAGAAAAGAAAACCTCTTCATCCCCAGCAGAAGATAAAAGCCTGTGTGCACAAAAGAAAAAAGGCACACGCATCCAAAATCAAAAATCCAAAATCGCAAAAAAAGAGAAATCGCGAGAAAAGGGTAAAAACCCATTCCCCAGCAAAATAAGAGCTTAGGCAAAACCAGCTCAAACAACAGCAGCCAATAAGGAGTCGAATAACTCCATTTCTCCCTAGAAGGACAATTCAAGATAGATCTCCGGAATGAAATTAATTCCCCAGTGGATCATCAACAAGAAAACTACCTCAATGAGCCTACGACAAAGGCAAAATACAAAATTTATATCCACAGGGAGTTAATCGCTCATAACGCCCAAAGACGGATATCCATAGTGAAGCACGAAGCCTTCACTTGCAACAAGCAAGCAAAAAACTAATATCCCCAAGAAATGGGAAATCAACCTATGCAAGAGGCAATCCAAACCCTCAGAGTCTTCACCATTATTGAAGCATTCGCCTAATCAAGAGGCACAACAAAATCCCCAAATGAATCTTCGCCTAATCAAGAGGCACAATCAAGAAGAGAATACAAAATCCCCAGAGGATTCCCGCCTGAAAGAGGCAATCAACAAGAATCCCCGGTCAAGACCGGATGGCTAAAAGAAAAAGCCAAAACAATGAAATCTCCGGCAAAAGCCGGATGGCTAAAAGAAAAAGCCAAAATCAAAGAATCTCCGGTCAAGACCGGATGGCTAAAAGAAAAAGCCAAAACAATGAAATCCCCGGCAAAGCCGGATGGCTAAAACAAAAAAGCCAAAAACAAAGAATCCCCGGCAAAGCCGGATGGCTAAATGAAAAAGCCAAAAATAAAGAATCCCTGGCCAAAGCCAGATGGCTAAACAGAAAAGCCAAAAATCAGAAATCCCCGGCAAAAGTCGGATGGCTAAATGAAAAAGCCAAAAACAAAGAATCCCCCGCAAAAGCCAAATGGCTAAACAGAAAAGCCAAAACTCATAAATCCCCGGCAAAGCCGGATGGCTAAACGAAAAAGCCAAAAACAAAGAATCCCCGGTAAAACCAGATGACTAACAGAAAAGTCTAAAAGTCAAATCAAATATTTCCCACGGAATGGGCGCATGAACAGAAACAATAAGTCGCCAACATATCTCCAAACAACACATAACCACAGGATTAACTACCAAAAAGTGCATCCTGAGAACCTTGTGGAACGGGGTTCGGACCAGGTGGGGGTAGGTACCCATCAAAATCTTGCAGAACGGGATTCGGACCGGGTGGGGGTAGGTACCCATCAGAGCCTTGCGGAACGGGGTTCGGACCGGGTGGGGGTAGGTACCCATCGGAATCGTGCGGAACGGGATTCGGACCGGGTGGGGTAGGTACCCATCGAGCCTTGCAGAACGGGGTTCGGACCAGGTGGGGGTAGGTACCCATCGAATCTTGCGGAACGGGATTCGGACCGGGTGGGAGTAGGTACCCATCGAGCCTTGCAGAACGGGGTTCGGACTAGGTGGGGGTAGGTACCCATCGAGCCTTGCGGAATGGGGTTCGGACCGGGTGGGGGTAGGTACCCATCGAATCTTGCGAACGGGATTCGGACCGGGTGGGGGTAGGTACCCATCGGAGCCTTGCGGAACGGGGTTCGGACCGGGTGGGGGTAGGTACCCATCGAATCTTGCGGAACGGGATTCGGACCGAGTGGGGATAGGTACCCATCGAGCCTTGCGAACGGGGTTCGGACCAGGTGGGGGTAGGTACCCATCGAGCCTTGCGGAACGGGGTTCGGACCGGGTGGGGGTAGGTACCCATCGGAATCTTGCGAACGGGATTCGGACCGGGTGGGGGTAGGTACCCACCGAATCTTGCAGAACAAGATTCGGACCGGGTGGGGGAAGGTACCCACCAGAACCTTACAGAACGGGGTTCAGACCGGATGAGGGTAAGTACTCATCAGAATCTAGCAAAAACGCAGATTCGCATCGGGTGGGGGTAGGTACCCACCAGAATCTTGCAGAACGAGATTCGGACCGGGTGGGGGTAGGTACCCACCAGAACCTTGCAGAACGGGGTTCAGACCAGATGAGGGTAAGTACTCATCAGAATCTAGCAAAAATGCAGATTCGCACTGGGTGGGGGTAGGTACCACCAAAACCTTAAAAATAAGGTTTGTACCAGATGAGGGTAGGTACTCATCAAAACTTAGCAGAATGCATTAGGTGGAGTAAAAATACTCACCTAAGCATTTCAAAAATGGGTTGCAAAGACCTTACTTCTATTAGAGGATAGTTTAGTGTTGAGCACCTCGGAAGTAAGTACCCACAAGAGTTTAGCAAAAATGCGAACTCATACCGGGTGAGGGAAGTTACTCACCAAAACCTTGCAGAACAAGGTTTATACCTAGTGGGGGTAGGTACTCACTAAAGTCTAGTAAAATACAGACTTATACCTGGTGAGGGTAAATACTCACCAGAGTCTTATAAAAAGAGGCTCAAACCAGATAGGGGTTGGTACCTATCAAAATATTTATCATCCGGAGGATCAGCAAGAAGCAGCATCCGAAGGACGACCGGGCAAAAGGGTTAACTCCTTCCCCTACCAACTAATTTTTTCGGCATATCAAACCGACAAATTAGCTAGGCAGGTGAAGGGGGGGCAGCTGTAGACCCCTAATTTTGCCCAGCCTCTCAAAATAAAGGCTAGGGAAACTTCACACAAAAATAAAGTTCACCCGGCTGCATATCAAAAACCGAGAAAGACCTCCCGCAACAAGACGGAGTTCACCCATCCATACAATAAGGACTAAGGAGACTTCCTACACAAAGATAAAGCTCGCCCGGCATCTCAACAAAGATCAAGAAGACTTCCTACACGAAGATAAAGCTTCAACGGACATATATCGGCATCAAACGACGTCCAAAAAAGGAAAGGAAAGCTTCCCAGGGGTCCCAGAACACAAGAACTGCTGAAAACAGGTCGAGACAGTCATCCCAAAGTTGGGACGGCCGTCCCAAACAACCTAGGACAGTCGAGACGGCCGTCCCAAATGACACTGGCTGTCCCACACGTTCCAGGGGTGGAGTCAAGAACAAAAAATTCAACTGGGACGGCCATCCCAAACACACCTAGCCGTCCCAAACTGACTCAATGCAAATTTTGCATTTGGGACGGCCGTCCCAACCAGACGGCCATCCCAAAGTTCCAAGCGATAAAAGGCTATAAATAGGAGGCCCTTAGGTCATTCTCCACACACCTCAAACCCCAGACAACTCCAAGACTTGTCTTCTTCTCTCCCTCCTTCGAATGATCTTTCTGATTGCCTTTAATAGGTAACAATCAGTTAAGGAATTTGTATTCCGGCATTCGATTCTTCAGTAAAAGTTTAGTCGAGTCGATATTATTTTCGAGAGGAGAGTCATTGTAGAGCGAAGGATTGCCGCAAAGCATCCTCTGTATAAAAGACTTATAATATAAAGCTTGCTTCGGAGGTTCTTCTCAATTCTCTTCTCTTTTACTGCTTTATTTATTGCTTTTTGTATGCAATGTAGATAAAATCATGTAGATAGCCATATTTAAATACTGTATGAATAAAATAGGGTAATAGCGTAATTTCTTGTAATCTTTACTTAAATGAACTAAATCCGTCATAGGGAACCCGAAAGGGGCGTTGTGGGGTGCTAATACCTTCCCCACACGTAACTAACTCCCTTACCCGACTCTGGTTATAATGGCCAAGTTTGGTTTTTATTAAAATCAATGCCTTTTTTCTCCTTTTCCAATGTTTATGGTCAAAACATTGGTGGCAACTCCAAAAGAACCCTTTTCGAAAACCTTGCTTCTATTAGAGGATAGTTCAGCGTTGAGCGCCTCGGAAGCAATGAACATATTTTTAACAAAAACGCGAGTCTCAACCATCTTTTCGCGACAGCTCGCATTAACGTTCGAGACGTCCCAGGACGTCGGAACGGACGGCGGCGACAAGAAGTAAAGAGGTAAATTCAATGGCTTGTGTTTTAGAATGTTTATTTTTTAGAAAATGGTTTTTGTAAGCATGACTGGCTTAGGGTTAGGCTCAGGTGTTTAGGCTTCGTCTAAGCAAATGTTTTTTCTCTCTTTTTTTTGTATTTGCGCCTTTTAGTTTTATTTCCATTGCTTTTAATGGCTAGCTGATTTCCCTAGATCGTCCTTTGGGTTTTCGAACTAGGATATTGTGTTTTGGCCCTAACTTTTGTTAGAATCGCGCAGCGGAATGTTCGCGTGGTCGGACAAAAACCAAGAGGGGGGGTGAATTGGTTTCTTAATAAAAATTAGGTTTTCAAAATTTTCCCCAAATTTTACCTATTAAAAACTGTGTAAATGTAAATAGAGAAAAGATAGAAATCTTACA
>OY731398.1:22464245-22523382 GCA_963425845.1 Sphenostylis stenocarpa
TTGTGTCGCCGCCTCCCCGAAAAGGGGGCGCGGTCGGAGCGACGCGATGGTTTTTCGACTCTTCTTATTTTCGCATTTTTATGGGTAGTTACAACGCCTTTAGGTTGTCCGATAACCGGGCTAACCTAGGGGCGAGGTTTTCGAAAAGTGTCCTTGGGTTGTCCGATAACCGGGCTAACCCAAGGACTTATTTACTTTGGGTTCTATGGAGTCGCCACCGATGTTTTTACCGGAAACATCAGAAAAGGGGTTTTAAAAAGGCGTTGGTTTTTGAAAACCAACTTTGGTCATTAGAACCAGAGTTGGGTAAGGGAGTTGGTTACGTGCAAAGGGAGTATTAGTCCCTTTACGATGCCCCTTTCGGGTTCCCTATGACAGGCCGGCTTATTTTATTGATAAACTAGAAAAATACACTTTTGCCCTTTTTATTCTGCGGAATTAAAAAGTATGACTACATGACCCTAATATCTATTGCATAATTTAAGATAAAAGCGGTAAAGGTAGAAGAAGAGAATTTGAACCTTCGAAACACGCTTTTTATATTAATTCTCTAAAAAAAATAGGGTGCTTTATGGCAGCCCTTCACTCTACAAGACGTCGGAAAGCCTGTCGAACGCCGAAAATCACTCTTGAAAGCACTCAGAAACTCCGGAAATGCGTCGGAGGGATTCTAGAGAGAAGTTTTAGAGAGAAGGGAGAGCTATGCAGCTGTGGTGTGTGGAAATGAGGGGGGGGGGGAGAGCCCCTATTTATAGGTTTTCACGCTGTCAGGTGGCGAGACCGCCGATCTCGTCTGACAGGGTCGAGACCGCCGTCTCGTCCAACGAGACCACCGTCTCGACCTGTCAAAATGGCGAGACCGCCGTCTGGGTGAACGAGACCGCCATCTCGTCCTTCGTAGGTGGCGAGACCACCGTCTCGTTAAGCGAGATGGCGGTCTCGCCTCCTACGTGAGGCGAGACGGCGGTCTGGGTTGTCCAGAAGGCGGTCTCGTCCCTTCAAGGCGAGAAAACTTATTTTTTGATACAGAAACTCCCTCCTATCCTAGTATGGGGCCTAATAGTCTCTCCTAATGGCTTGTTAGGCTTGTCCATCTTCAAATAGGAGGTCTTCTGGTCTTTATTTGGAGGCCGGGCAAGATTTGGGGTCTACAGCTGCTCCCCCTTTACCCGTCCAGTTGATTGCTGGCCTTCTGTGCCAGGATGATCGACTGGGGGGTAAAGGAGTTGACCCTCTTTCCCGGTTTCCCTTCAGGTACTCCGTCTTTGCGGCGGATGACCCTCTGGGGAGATGTTGTGTTGTGCGCTTCCGAGATGCTCCTTCGACGCTGTAGCTGACCCCTGCGGCTGATGAGTACGAACCCCCATCTGGTTTGACGAGTACGAACCCCTGCCCGGTAAGCCCCCTTTTGTAAGGCCTGATGAGTTTACACCCCCATCTTGGTGTTTGGCGAGTACAAACCCCCGCCCAGTAAGCCCCCTTTTGTAAGGCTTGATGAGTTTACACCCCCATCTGGTGTTTGCCCTCCGGATGCTCCATCTTGCGGTAGCTGATCCTTTGGTTGACGAGTACGAACCCTCGCCTGGTTTGGTGCCTCTGGATGCCCCTTCTTGCGGTGGCTGATCCTTTGGCGATGGTGGCGGCTTACTGATTCTGACCATGTGCCGGCTCACTGGGGAGCGACTCTTGTGTTTTGTGGTTTGGACCTTTCTGGAATGGTCACCCGGGTTGGCGGAAATCTGGTTTGCTGTTCATCCAGCTCCATTGGTTGCTGGGGATTTTTGTTTCTGATTTTTTGTGGTAATCATCCAACTCTTGCTGGTTGGTCAGATTCTTCTCTTTTCTTTTTGTGTTCGACTCTTGGTAGTCGAAGTTTTGTTGGTTAAGGTAGTTGTTTTGATCCTGCCTTTTCCTCGCGATTTTATCTCCTTTTTCTCGTGATCTTGGATTCTGGCTTTTTCTTGAGCGTATGTCTTTTCTTTTTAATCTTTTTTTGTTACGCTGACTTTTGTAAAAGAAAGCAAAAGGTTGGCGAAGTCGTACCGGAATACCTTTTTTGGTTGTTTTTCATGAATGCAAGCATGAGGCTAAATGCTTTTTATTTGCCTACAGTATTTTGTTTGTTTTATTTTTTGACAAAGTCATTTTTGTGCGACTATTTGTGTGTGGATGCTGTTAATGCAATTTTATTTTAGTTGAGGACATTTAGAAAGTGACCAGTACTTTCCTTCTTTTTGTTCTCTCGTGTTTATTCCTTTTGTGTTTTTTGTTTTGACCCTATCTTTTGCCTAG
Source organism: Sphenostylis stenocarpa (assembly GCA_963425845.1). Classification (NCBI taxonomy): domain Eukaryota; kingdom Viridiplantae; phylum Streptophyta; class Magnoliopsida; order Fabales; family Fabaceae; genus Sphenostylis; species Sphenostylis stenocarpa. The sequence goes on from OY731398.1 coordinate 22,466,538, forward strand.
ACCGCCCTTTGCGGGTTTTCGATCTAGCGGGTTTTAATTTTTTTTGCCTGAGACGTTTTGATGGGCTTTTTTCTTTTTTACGGAAGCCTTATCTTTTGCCTAGACCGCCCTTTGCGGGTTTTCGATCTAGCAGGCTACCCTGTACTTTTTACTTGGGATGGCCCTGGTTGGCGATGTTTGTCTTTTGTTTTTACGCTTTCTCGAATTGCTTGTTTTATGCATGCTCATATTTCGTTAATACAGAGGCATTACACAAGTAGGTAAAGAGAAGAAAAGACAATTTTATTGATATAGATGGTTTTATTTTTACATGGGGGGTTTACAATAGAATTTGTAAGCATGGCTGGCCAAGGTTGGCTAAACTGTATGAGGGTGCCACAATCATGTCTGTGATCTTTGTTTCCCCATTTCTCCCGGTCCCTTCAGTTGAGATGCCCGAGTCCGCAGTGAAGACTATGCGAAGTCCACTTGCTATTGCGGAAGTATTACCTTAGTCGCCTTCGCGGTTTTCGGCTAAGGTAATCATTGCTCTTTTTTTTTTTTTTTTTTTTTTTTTTGCACCTCTAATTTTTGCCTAGGACGTGTCCTAGTGAGGAATATAGACCCTATCTTTTGCCCAGGATGCTCTTTGCGAGTTTTCATCCTGACGGGTCATGAGCAATGTCTTTAGGCGTAGTATTTTTTCACCGCATCTGAGTTGACAGGATATCGGAGTTCTTCTCCATCCATGCTGGTGAGGATAAGGGCTCCTCCTGAGAAGGCTCGCTTGACCACAAAGGGTCCTTCGTAGTTAGCTGCCCATTTCCCGATTTTGTCCTTTTGGGCTGGAAGTAGTTTCTTTACTACTAGATCTCCCTCTTGGAAAGTGCGGGGATTGACCTTCTTGTCGTAGGCCTTCTTGATTTTCCGCTGATAAGCTTGCCCCCGACATATGGTGTCCAACCGTTTTTCTTCGATTAAGTTTAATTGGTCATATCGGTTTTGGACCCATTCGGCTTCTGTCAATTTGGCTTCCATGACAACTCGCAGAGAGGGTATTTCGACTTCTACTGGTAGCACGACCTCCATTCCATATACGAGGGAAAACGGGGTAGCCCCTGTGGAGGTCCGTATCGACGTTCGGTAACCATGCAAGGCAAAAGGAAGCATTTCATGCCAATCCTTATAGGTGACCACCATTTTCTGGATGATTTTCTTGATATTTTTATTGGCTGCCTCTACTACACCGTTCATCTTTGGTCGGTACGGAGAGGAATTGTGATGCTGGATCTTGAAGTCTTGGCATAATTCCTCCATCATCTTATTGTTGAGATTGGTCCCATTATCAGTAATGAGCCTGTGAGGGATGTCGTACCGACATATGATGTTTTTCTTGATGAAGGTGGTCACCACTTTCCGGGTTACATGTGCATACGATGCTGCCTCAACCCACTTGGTGAAATAGTCGATTGCGACCAATATGAAGCGATGGCCACTGGACGCCTTGGGTTCGATGGGTCCGATGACATCCATGCCCCACATAGAAAATGGCCATGGTGTAGCCAGGTTGCTGAGAGGTGCGGGCGGCACATGAATGTTATCGACGTATACTTGGCACTTATGACATTTCTTGGCGTATTGGTGACAATCAGCTTCCATCGTGGACCAATAGTACCCTGCCCTGAGGATTTTCTTGGCCATGACATGCCCGGGTGCGTGGGTTCCGAAAGTCCCTTTGTGGATTTCTTTTATTAATGTTTGGGCTTCTTCTTGGTCTACGCACCTTAAGAGAGTGGAATCAGGGCTATTTTTGTAGAGGGTTCCTTCAATCAATGTGAACCCTATAGCCCTTTTGCGAATGGTTCGCTTATCATTGTCACTAATTCCTTCAGGATATTCGCCCTTTATGAGGTACCGCTTTATGAGGTACTGCCATGCAGAAAGCTTGTTTATCATGCAGTTTAACTTGAATGATCGGCATCTCATGTTCCTGGTCCAGGACAAACATGGATGATAGAGTGGCGAGGGTGTCAGCAATCTGGTTGTCCTCCCTAGGGATGTACTGGAAAGTGACGCTTTCCATTCTCGAGACCAGCTCGTGGATGTACTCTAGATATGGGATCAATTTTGAGTTTCGGGTTTCCCACTCACCTTTAAGTTGATAGATGACAAGGGATGAGTCACCGAATATTTTGAGCTTAGTGACCCCATGATCTAAGGCTGCTCGGATTCCTAGCGCACATGCTTCGTATTCGGCCATATTGTTGGTACAATCGAAATTGAGTCTGGCCATTACAGGAATGTGTTTCTTTTCAGGGGATATCAAAATAGCTCCTACCCCGTGTCCAAGCATGTTGGAAGCCCCATCGAAGAACATGGTCCACATCTCTTCTTTGGTCTCTTCGTGTTCGATGTGCATGATATGCTCATCGGGAAAATAATCTTGTAGAGATTGGTATTCATCTGTGGATCCATGAGCTAGATAATCCGCTAGGGGACTTCCTTTAATAGCTTTCTGGGTGACATGGATAATGTCGAATTCTGAGAGGAGAACTTGCCACCTAGCTATTCTTCCGATCAAAATGGGTTTCTCAAATAGGTACTTGATTGGATCCATTTTGGAGACCAACCATGTTGTATGTCGGGCCATGTACTGTCTGAGACGTTGAGTGACCCACACCAATGCACAACAAGTCTTTTCGAATGGTGTATAACGGGTTTCATAGTCCGAGAGTTTCTTACTGAGATAGTAAATGGCTCGTTCTTTTTTCCCGGTTTCATCATGTTGGCCGAGTACGCATCCCATTGACTCTTCGAGAACTGACAAATATAGGATCAGAGGTCTTCCTTCAACGGGTGGCACCAATACTGGTGGATTGGTTAAACAAGCTTTGATTTTCTCAAACGCCTGTTGGCATTCTTCGTTCCATACCGTTGGTTGATTCTTGCGCAACAGTTTAAAGATGGGGATACATTTATCCGTTAACTGTGCGATGAAGCGGGCGATGTAGTTGATTCGGCCTAGGAAGCCTCTGACCTCCTTTTCCGTGCTTGGTGGGGGCATTTCCAAAATTGCCTTTGTTTTGTCGGGGTCCACCTCGATTCCTTTTTTACTGACAATGAACCCTAGGAGCTTTCCTGACCGTACTCCGAAAGTACATTTTGCTGGGTTTAGCTTAAGTTGATATTTCCGAAGCCGATCGAAAAGTTTTCGGAGATATTGTATGTGGTCCATTTCATTTCGGGACTTGGCGATCATGTCGTCCACATATACTTCTATTTCCTTGTGGATCATGTCATGGAATAGCGTGACCATAGCCCTTTGATAGGTTGCCCCCGCATTTTTTAGCCCAAACGGCATTACTCGATAGCAAAAGGTGCCCCATGGTGTAATGAAGGAGGTTTTCTCCCTATCTTCAACGGCCAACTTGATCTGGTTGTACCCTGCGTACCCATCCATGAAGGAATACAACGTGTTGGTAGCGGTATGGTCTACCAGTGTGTCTATGTGCGGTAGGGGAAAATCGTCCTTTGGACTTGCTCGATTGAGGTCCCTGTAATCCACGCAAACTCTGACCTTCCCGGTCTTTTTGATGACAGGTACTATATTAGCCAACCACTCTGGGTACTTGGACACCACCAGGAAATTGGCATCTAATTGCCTTTGCACCTCCTCCTTTATCATTAAGGACCAGTCGGGTTTGATTCTTCTGAGTTTTTGTTTTACAGGTCGGAACCCCTCTTTTAGCGGCAATCTGTGTTCCACTATGCTCGTGTCAAGCCCAGGTATGTCATGATATGACCAAGCAAATACATCCATATATTCATTTAGGAGTTGTATCAATCCCTTTTTCGTGCTATTTTCCATTTGGGTACCGATGTTCACCTTTTTCTCTTCATCCTCTTTCCCCAAATTGACAGTTTCTATTTCTTCCTGATGCGGTTGTATGATGCGTGTTTCTTTTTCCAGCATCCTCTACATGTCCGGAGAAATGGTCTCCTGCTCACTGTCGGACTCAGTCCATTCTCCTTCCGTTTCCGGGGTCCACGGAGATTCATTGATCACAGACATGATGTGTTTTAGGTTCTGTTTTAGTCATAGATTTTATTATTCATTTTATTTTTGAAAGAATAATAAATAGAAGAGGGAAAAGAATGAATATGACGAAATGCCTCGTATATTAATGAAGATGAAAAATGTATGTACAAGCCCTTTTAATCAAAATTCCTGCGGCCATGGGCGGGGACCGCAGGAGATATAGAGAAAAGCTTTAAAAAATGAAAAGACCCTAGGGCTGCTCCTCTCATTTCTCCCTCTCTGCTATTCTGGCTTCGACAGAGGTTTGTCGTCCGTGTTGGAGGCAGAGGCGTCGAAGGTTATCCAACCAGCGTCTATTAATTCTTGGACCTTATATTTCAAGGTCAAGCAGTTGTCGGTTGAATGCCCTGGTGCATCTGAGTGGTAGCTACATTTTTCATTGGGTTTGTACCACTCGGGATAGGGAGGCTCCAGCTGCTTTTTGAGAGGAACGCGTGCCAGGAGGCTGGCCTCTAACAGCTGGGGCAGCAATTTTGCATAGGAGGTGGGGATAGGCGTGAACTTCCTCTCCTTCTTTTGCCGTCCTGCCTGAGGGGTGGAGGAAGGAGTTGCGAAATTGATGGCGTGCACGGTCTCCTCCTTCTTCTTGAAGGGCTTCTTGGATGATGTGCTGGGAGGAGAAGGTCGTGCTATTTTGCCACTCCTCAGTCCTTGCTCTACTCTTTCCCCTACAGTGACTATGTCCGAGAAGAGGTTGGAGGTACTGGCTATTGCCTTATCGTAGTACGCTCCGGTCAATGAGTCTATGAACATAGCCACTGTTTCCTTATCCGCCAAGGGGGGCTCTATTTGGGCAGCCAATTCCCTCCATCTTTGGGCGTATGCTTTAAAGGGCTCGTCGTTCCTCTTGCTTAGAGCTCTGAGATCTGACCTGTCGGGTGTCAGATCGATGTTGTATCGGTAACGACGGAGGAAAGCGTCCACCAACTGCTTCCAGTTCTGGACCTGCCCTCTCTCCAACTGCATGTACCAGTTGAGAGCTGTGTCTGCCAGACTCTCCTGAAAGCAATGGATCAGGAGTTTCTCATTATCAGCATGGGCGGCCATCTTACGGCAATACATCGTAAGATGGTTCTTGGGGCAGGTCATCTCGGCGTACTTGGGGAAGTCCGGGATTTTGAATTTGGGAGGGAAGCGGATGTCCTTTACGAGGCACATATCAGCCACTTCCTTGACGTCGAAGTTATGCCCTTCGACCGCTTTCAACCTCTCCTCCAAGGCGGAGAGTTGTTGTTTAGATACTTCTGGGGTGAGGACGCGTGCAGTCTTAGCGTCCTTATCGCCAAAGAAGTATTCCTCCTCCTCTTCCTCATGAGGAGGGATATGTTCAGCTTGGTCTTCGCCCTTGTTCTGCCCCTGGCGTATGACCTCCATTAGTTGGGCCATTTGTTCGCGGAGGATGTTAACCTCTGCAGTAAGCTTGCGGTTTTGCTCTTCCAAATTTTCCATTGCCTTAGCCTTTTGGGCACGAGTACGAGTGGGGAGAGGACCAGCCACTTTCTAGAATGTCCGAAAAAGTTTTATTAATGCATGTTGAGTGCTTATACTAAAATGAGTATGCTCATGCATGAGAGTTTTTATTTAAATGATGCTGAATGTGCTCCCATTTTTATTTTTCTCTCCTGGTTTTTCTTTACTCATGATATGATGTAGTATGAATGAGTTTTGACTTTGTCAGAAGTTGTTTTATTTTTATTTATTTTTTTGTACTTTGATTTTTATTTGATGTCTATTTGTTTATTTTATAGCCTTTTATCTCTTCTGTCGGAACTGCGTGGCTACTTAGCTTACAAAGAACCTGAAACCAGGCTAGCTAAAAGGCAGACTGTCCGAGATAAAATATGGCTTTATGCGAAAGAATAATTATCGTCCCTTATCTCTTCTGTCGGAACTGCGTGGCTACTTAGCTTGCAAAGAACCTGAAACCAGGCTAGCTAAAAGGCAGACTGTCCGAGATAAGGGCGTTTATTCGTGAAAAATATTTTTGGTTTTTGTTTTGTTGTTTGTTTATGCTATGCAACACGCAAATGCAACAATCAAATGTACACACAATTCGATCATCCCCGAACAGGCGAGATTTCGTTTTTCATGAGGTAGGGTTTTCCTGCAGAAAAGTGCATTGGTCAGGGTAGGTTCTAGCTGTTCTCACTAGGCTAAGGCTCCCAAGGTGCCCCCATTATAGGGTCCCCACTCTCCAGCCGTCCAACCATGCTCAGCACTAAGGCCAGAGTCGGTCTTGTTGCCAAAAGAGGAAGGTTATCACCTTGAGTGGTGGTTTCCGATCACACTGGTGGGCACAAGGCCCTTACTGCAACGAACCGTACCTGCCACCCACTCCCTATGGTTTTCTCACTTGCCCCCGGGTATAGGAGGAACTATTGTGTGCACGGGATTGTGTGCAGTTGATATTTCAAGCAATTTGCAAGTATAAACAATCAACGATTTATTAAAGCCAACCAATAAAACATGTTATACATACAAGTTAAGGGCAAAAGTGTTATTTTCTTGGTTTATTTATTGTTTAAGCCGGCCCATCACTAAATGGGACTAACTCTCTAGGCTTTCCCAGTGGAGTCGCCATCTGTCGCCGCCTCCCCGAAAAGGGGGCGCGGTCGGAGCGACGCGATGGTTTTTCGACTCTTCTTATTTTCGCGTTTTTATGGGTAGTTACAACGCCTTTAGGTTGTCCGATAACCGGGCTAACCTAGGGGCGAGGTTTTCGAAAAGTGTCCTTGGGTTGTCCGATAACCGGGCTAACCCAAGGACTTATTTACTTTGGGTTCTATGGAGTCGCCACCGATGTTTTTACCGGAAACATCGGAAAAGGGGTTTTAAAAAGGCGTTGGTTTTTGAAAACCAACTTTGGTCATTAGAACCAGAGTTGGGTAAGGGAGTTGGTTACGTGCAAAGGGAGTATTAGTCCCTTTACGACGCCCCTTTCGGGTTCCCTATGACAGGCCGGCTTATTTTATTGATAAACTAGAAAAATACACTTTTGCCCTTTTTATTCTGCGGAATTAAAAAGTATGACTACATGGCCCTAATATCTATTGCATAATTTAAGATAAAAGCGGTAAAGGTAGAAGAAGAGAATTTGAACCTTCGAAGCACACTTTTTATATTAATTCTCTAAAAAAAATAGGGTGCTTTATGGCAGTCCTTCACTCTACAAGACGTCGGAAAGCCTCTCGAACGCCGAAAATCACTCTTGAAAGCACTCAGAAACTCCGGAAATGCATCGGAGGGATTCTAGAGAGAAGTTTTAGAGAGAAGGGAGAGCTATGCAGCTGTGGTGTGTGGAAATGAGGGGGGGAGAGCCCCTATTTATAGGTTTTCGCGCTGTCAGGTGGCGAGACCGCCGGTCTCGTCTAACGAGACCACCGTCTCGACCTGTCAAAATGGCGAGACCGCCGTCTGGGTGAACGAGACCGCTGTCTCGTCCTTCGTAGGTGGCGAGACCGCCGTCTCGTTAAGCGAGACGGCGGTCTCGCCTCCTACGAAGGACGAGACGGCGGTCTGGGTTGTCCAGAAGGCGGTCTCGTCCCTTCAAGGCGAGAAAACTTATTTTTTGATACAGAAACTCCCTCCTATCCTAGTATGGGGCCTAATAGTCTCTCCTAATGGCTTGTTAGGCTTGTCCATCTTCAAATAGGAGGTCTTCTGGTCTTTATTTGGAGGCCGGACAAGATTTGGGGTCTACATGTAGGATGTTCATAGGTTATCATGTGTTCAAACACTCAAAACAGGGCATTCCTCTCTGGAATAATCGATTAATTGCAGTAATAATCGATTATTTGCATCCAAAACACTTAAAACAGGGTATTCCTCTCTGGAATAATCGATTAATTCGTCTATTAATCGATTAAAACCAGTAATAATCGATTAACAGCCCAAAATAATCGATTAAACGGGTCTGAAAGTGATTTAATCGATTAATTTGAATTTTAATCGATTAAATCCGACCAAGTTTGCTTCCTAGCCGTTGCCAATGGATATTTTGACCATTATTCCCATCTATATGAATGTTGGAGATGCTTGGTTATAAATAGGGACCTTCATTTCACTTCTACTCACTTCTATCTCTTGAAATCAAGCTATCTTGCCTTATTCTAGCTACCTTGACCTCTTCTCAATACACTTAGCTTTCTAAATCTTCTTGTTACTCTTCTAATCTTTCAATGGCCTCATCTTCTCGTGCTAAGATCCCTACTAGAAGAAGATCTGCACCCTCATCTCGACCCCGTCCTAATTCTGTAGAAGGATGGATTTCTGATACAGATGGCCAACAAGAATTTCTGACCTAGTGGAAGGAAAGGGCTATTATTTCTCCCAAGTTTCTTATTGGTGAGCAATTCATCAATAGGGGATTCAATTTTCCCAACCTTCTTGAAATTCAAGGAGTTCTTCCCTTCATCCAAATGCAAGGTACGTATTATCCTGACCTTGTTAGGGTATTTTACTCTAGATTTAAATTTAGAGATCAAATTGCTACTTCTAGAGTAAAGGGTGTCACAATTATTCTTGACGATGATATTTGAGAAAACGTCGCTCACTTTCCAATTAGAGACGATGCTATTAACATTTATGGTGAGTTAGATGATTTTGACAGGTTCTTAGCTTACCGTTCTTTTCTGCGAAATCCCTCCATGGAGATTGGACGTCTCCTTCTTGCTGGACCTTTAAAGAAGGAGGAACACATGATTCTACATCTAATTGTCTGGATCCTATGTCCTCGGGCTACAAATCATGCCCAATGTTCTTCAATTGATCTTAGAATTATTCACGCCATAATGAATAATGAACCTTTAGATTGGGGCGTTCTTGTCACAATGACCATGTTAAAAGCAAAACGTCATCCCACATTCAAAATTCCATATGCTTTACTTGTCTCTCGTATTCTTGAATATAAAGGAGTGAATGTTGAAGGTGAACAAGCAGTTAGAACAAATAACTTGAACCGCATGCTGGACAACACATTGATTCAACTCCAAATGGTGCGTGTCAATGATATTTATGTTCACAAAGATGACGTTCCTAATCAAGGTGATGCTAATGAGGATTTTGATGAAGATATGCCTCCAGCAGCTGAGTTTCCCTCTGACCAAATCCAAAGTGTTGGAACTTCCTCTACTCATCATGAAACCCGACAATCCATGGAAGACATGTTATCTGACATGAATAAGAGGATGCAATCATTCTTCACTCTTTCTGGAGTACGACATGAGGAAATAATTCGCCGTATATCTGATGTAGATGATAAAGTGTGCCGTTTAGAAAATAGATTTGATGCACAGTTTAATGATGATGATAGTACAAAATTTTAAATTTTGTTGATTATTTTCTTTTTGTTATTTTCTCTTGTTATTGTAATGAATGATTGTTTCTGCAATAAAATATGATGTTTCTTTAATGCTTTGATTGAGGGGGAGTTATCTCCAACTTATGCATATTTTGAGGGGGAGCTCTTATGATTGTTATTGCAGAGTTATTTTTGATTATAATCAAAATAGGGGGAGAAATATTTAAAGCCTCTTATGAATTGCATTTAAATATTATCTGGTATGTTTAATGTGTTTGTTAGTATGACAGATAAAACAGGTTATTACAAGGCTTTAAAAGATAATTTTGATCATCATCAAAAAGGGGGAGATTGTTGAACATTCAAGGACTTGATGTTGCACTTGATGAACATAAAGATTGTTGATTTTGATGATGATTCAAGAACACAAAGAATTAGAGTGTTGAAGACTTGTTCTGTATTGTAATAACTCTGTTTCAATTAGATTGAGTCTGTAATATTAGAGTTTAAGATAGCCGGTACATATTCTGCACCTTAAAAGCTTCAAAAAGCTCATATTTATCATCCAGGCTCGACTTTAATCGATTAAATAGGGAAATAATCGATTAAAACAGTGAGAATAATCATTTTCTGTAACAACTCACTGGTTTAATCGATTAAACCAACTTTTAATCGATTATCAGGCAGTTTAATCGATTAAACCACCTTTTAATCGATTAAAACAGAGAGGTTTGGGTTCTGTTGATATTTGGCTCTGTTTTAATCGATTAATACTTCTTTTAATCGATTATTTCAGTCAGATTTTGATTTTTAACTTCAAATCAAACCTATTTTCGAAAACCCTTTTCCCAAGAACCCTAATTCCGAAAATCCCAATTCCCAAACCCTAATTTCTCTACTTAAACTCTTCTATGGCACTCAAAAAAGAAGAACAACCTTTTCCATACAAAAGTTAAGTGTTGTGAGTGCCAGAGAACTGTTTGTTGCAAGGAAAGGGGGCTTTTGGAACCTAGTGTGGGCTAGAAACGATAAGAATCACTAAGTGGAGTTCTTAGTGGATTGTGTGCTGTGCCGTCTCTAGGGAAAGCTGTTCATCATCTCTTGTGGATTTCAAGAGAGGTGTTTTCTTATCTTTATGTTTTCATTGTAATTTGTTTGTAACAACTTTGATCATAGTGACAGCGTTAATCCTCTGTTTGAGTGATTAGCAACTGGACGTAGGGGTCTTTTGATCCGAACCAGTATAAATCTCCTGTGTAAGATTTCTATCTCTTCTCTATTTACATTTACACAGTTTTTAATCGGTAAAATTTGGGGAAAATTTTGAAAACCTAATTTTTATTAAGAAACCAATTCACCCCCCCTCTTGGTTTTTGTCCGACCATGCGAACATTCCGCTGCGCGATTCTAACAAGATTGTGGTTGTGGTTGCGAGGAGAAGGCTTCCCTTTGTTCACTTGTACGATGTGGTTGGGGCTGGGGTGCTTGTACTTGCTGCTCAAGGCGATTTACACAATATTTATCAATGAATTTCATATCAATAGGTGGCCTGATTTTGTGTGATGGGTTGACATCTACCCCATTTGCTGCACACAGGGCTGTGATCAAGGAAGGGAAACCCAAAGCCTTTGCTTGTCCAGTTTGTGGTCCGCTTTCCTGCATCACAAACTGGTGGATCTCCTTAGAAATTAAGCTTGCCACATCAAGGGAATATCCATTCAAAATGTAGTAAACCATGTAACATCTCGCCATGTTAAGATCAGAGCTGTGTTTGAGGGGTACAATGTTCGCTAACAAAAAAGAAGTCCAAATTTGTGTTGTTGTGGCCATATTTGGCCGCAGGATCCTCAATGGTTTCCCAGCATGATTTGTCTCATAGGTCCTCCCTGGAATACACAAAAGTTGGGCTACTGCATCATTGTCAAATTTTCTTTCTGTTAAGCCCCTTGCTCTGCGTATCCTTTCATATGTACATATTTCACCCTCATTCAATTCCATGGGACTCCCAAGAAATTCATTTATTGTGTCCCAGTCATAGGATATCCACTTTCCCCTAACCTTTGACCTTTTTGGGTGACATCCTTCTTGAGAAGGCCAAACATTGGCATAAAATTCTTTTACCACATCAACATCAAACTTCGACGCTGGTTCTGCAAGTATCCTCCATTTTCTTCGTGTAATCTCATTATTAAATTCAGTATATTCTCCTTCTTTCAGTTCCACTCGCCGTTCAGCGTTGAAGTTCCAACCTTGCATCATCTCATACCTCTGCTAGGTATGCTCATCTATGAAGATGTTCCTGTTCAAAACGGCAGCCGATTCACCCCTTCTAAATCTTTTCCCACGACCTCTGGAAGAGGTAGCCACTTGTTTGTCGTTTCTTGGTCCCATCAGCAACACTTGTTTGTTAAAAAGTTTAACACAAGATAATTTGAAGATCTCTATAACTGCTAAAAAAGATTCTGCAATAAATAAGGACAGTCCCTGATATAATATACATGATGTAATACAAGACAAAAGAAGAAGAACAAATAGAATAAAGAAAAAAAAGGGAACATACCGTTCAAGCATATGATATAATATTGTAAGCAAGAATAACTATTAAAAGTTGAATGAATGTTATCGGTGTATTTCTACATTAATTTTGAAGACAACTTTTTCATCATATCAATAATATAGTGATCTTGAACGGAAATTTACATATCAACTATTACATATCAAACACGACATGCAGTAAGTAGGATGGTGTATGAGGCAAATGAATGACTGAGGGACCTTGTGTATGGCTGTGTATGGGCCATTTAATCTCTTCACCAACATATTGATGTGTTGCAGACCTAGCCACCTAGGGTAATTCAATGTGGTCATGCATGCAACCATCTCCTTTAAATTATATTCATATTACAATACACTAGTTTACCTACTTACATCATGCAAAGATACAAAACCAAACACAAGTTTAGGAGGTATTATGAACCGTATTACAAAGCCTAACCTAAAATTTAGCCACGAAAGTGCCTATTTTATGTAGCTAAAATTTAACCCTATTCATTGTGCCATTTGATCAAACAGTTGGTGACCAGATTTGTATATTATAATCCAACAAGTGGAAAAACACTTTCAACACCCACTTTCATAACAAACTATTTACAAATTAAACAGCTAACGAACCAATTATTCAGCAAAAAGTTCATGAAAATTGTAGACTAACATGAACATAGGCACAAAACGAGAAGAATGCACTTACTTGAACCGTAAAAATGCAGCTTAGGAAAAGGATCTCCGATAGATAATGATAATGGAGGAGATTGATGGCGAGAAGAAGGTAACAATCAATAAATTTCTTTAACGTCAGTGCTTCTATCGTGCAGATGTGAAACAGGTGACTGTCGGCGTCGCTCACTGATTTTGCCTTTAGGTTACACGTAAGGTCCGCTTGAGCGACTTTATTGTCGCTTATATTTAATTATGACAGATAATTTTAAATTATAATCTATTAGCAAAATATAACCGATCATATACCACTTATAATCGATCATCATAACGTATAATCGATTATAACCTAAAATAATCGATCATTTTATCTGATTTTTCTAATATCGCTCAAGCGAAATTCACATCGCTCGAGCGACGCCACCTGCTAAGATTGGGGATTCTCGGGTTGTGTTTCGCTTGAGCGACACTATTCTCGCTCGAGCGATATCCGATTCAAACATGTGGTCACCCATGTTACATTATGCGGCTAACTTTGATCGACGTTTAGCCCCAGGTCAACATTCGCTCAAGCGAAATTCACATCGCTCGAGCGACACCACCTGCAAAAAATTGGGATTCTCAGGTTGTATTTCGCTTGAGCGACACTAGTCTCGCTCGAGCGATATCTGATTCAAACATGTGTCAATTTTAAGATATATTTGTCACTTTTAAGAGCGGTTAAAGTGGAACTGCTATCATATATGTGTCACTTTTAAGAGCGGTTAATATTTTTACCGCTCTTAAAAGTGAACATATAATAGCGGTTCCAAGTTAACCGCTATCGCCGTCGTCAAAACGAGGCGGTCGGAGCGACGCGATGGTTTCCGACTTTCCATTTTTCGCGTTTTTAATGGTGGTTACAACACCTTTAGGTTGTCCGATAACCGGGCTGAACCTAGGGGCGAGGTTTTCGAAAGGGTTCTCTTGGATTGTCCAATAATCGGGCTAATCCAAGAGCTAGTTTTGAAGGGTTCTCTGGAGTCGCCACCGATGTTTTTACCGAAAACATCGGAAAAGGAGTTAAAAGGCGTTGGTTTTCGAAAAAACCAACTTTGGTTGTTAGAACCAGAGTTGGGTAAGGGAGTTAGTTATGTGTAAAGGAAGTGTTAGTTCCTTTACGACGCCCCTTTCGGGTTCCTATGATAGGCCAACTATTTAAATGATTAAACCGGAAAAATACGCTTTTACCCTTTTATTTTGCGGAATTTAAATTTATGACTACATGACCCTAGTATCTATCGCATAATTTAAATAAAGCAGTAAAAGATAGAGGGAGAAAGTAGAAACCTCCGGAGCAAGCTTTTCTATTAATCTTTTGGAAATTAGGGTGCTTTGCGGCAACCCTCCACTCTTTACAATACCGAAAATGCTCAAAAACACTCTAGAAAACTCTCAGAAACTCTGGAAATGCTTCGGAGGGGTTCTAGGAAGAGAATTTGAAGAAGTTGTAGAAGGGAAAGTGGAAGAACTGTGTGAAATGAAGGCAAAAACGTGGCTATTTATAGGGATTCGCGCCTGTCAGGTCGAGACCCCCGGTCTCGATTGGCAAGGTTGAGACCCCGGTCTCGACATTCGGGACGGCGGTCTCGACATTCGAGACCCCCGGTCTCGACATTCGGGACAACGGTCTCGACATTCGAGACGGTAGTCCTGAAAAGCGAGATGGCGGTCTCGACCCCTGAAGGCGAAAATCCTTATTTTTGTGCCAAAAAATCCCTCCTATCCTAGTATGGGGCCTAATAGTCTCTCCTAGTGGCTTCTTAGGCTTCATCCATCTTCGAAAAGGAGGTCTTCTGATCTTTATTATGAGGCCGGGCAAGATTTGGGGTCTACAGCTGCCCCCCCTTTACCCGACTGGTCGACTGTTGGCCTTTTGTGCCAAGGAGATCGACTGGAGGGTAAAGGAGTTGACCCTCTTGCCCAGTTGTCCTTCAGATGTTTCGTCTTTGTGGCGGTTGATCCTCCGGAAAAAAAAAAGTGTGCTTCTAGGATGCTTCTTCTGGGGATAGCTGATCCTTTCAGCTGATGAGTACGAACCCCCATCTGGTTTGACGAGTATGAACCCTCGCCCGGTTGCCCTTCAGACGCTCCGTCTTGCGGCGATTGATCTTCTGGGGAAAGGTGTGCTTCCAGGATGCTTCTTCTGGCGATAGCTGATCCCTTTGGCTGATGAGTACGAACCCCCATCTGGTTTAATGAGTATGAACCCTCGCCCGGTAAGCCCCCTTTTGTAAGGCCTGATGAGTATACACCCCCATCTGGTGCTTGACGAGTATGAACCCCCATCCGGTGAGCCCCCTTTTGTAAGGCCCTGTAGACCCCAAATCTTGCCCGACCTCCAAATAAAGAGTAAAAGACTTCCTATTCGAAGATGGACGAAGCCTAACAAGCCAGTAAGAGAGACTATTAGGCCCCATACTAGGATAGGAGAGATTTTCGGCACGAAAATAAGGTTTCTCGCCTTTTAGGGGACCAGACCGTCGTCTCGAAATCGAGACCGCCGTCTCGCCTCATGTAAGTGGCGAGACCGCCGTCTCGTTTGGCGGGACGGCGGTCTCGCCACCTGTGAAGTCGAGACGGCGGTCTCGTTTGACGAGACGGCGGTCTCGACCCTGTCAGACGAGATGGCGGTCTCGACCTGTCAGGCGCGAAAAACTATAAATAGAGGCCTCCATTCCCTCATTTCCACACAGTTTCTCCTCCTTCTCTCTAGAATTTCTCTCTCTAGAACCCCTCCGAAGCATTTCCGGAGTTTTTGAACGTCTCTAAGAGTATTTTTGAGCGTTTCGAGAGGTTTACGAAGCTGTGTAGAGTGAAGGGCTGCTAAAAAGCACCCAAGTTATAAAAAATTAAATAGAAAAGCTTGCCTCGGAGGTTTCTACACTCTCTCTCTACTTTACTGCTTTAATCTTCATTATGCAATAGAAGCTAGGGCCATGTAGTCATAATTTTAATTCCGCAAATAAAAGGGCAAAAGTGTAATTTTCACCGGTTTAAATATTTTTAAATAGCTGACCTATCATAGGGAACCCAAAAGGGGCGTCATAAAGGAACTAATACTTCCTTTACACGTAACTAACTCCCTTACCCAACTCTGGTTCTAATGACCAAAGTTGGTTCTTCGAAAACCAACGTCTTTTAATCCCTTTTCCAATGTTTTCGGTAAAAACATCGGTGGCGACTCCACAAAACCTTTCAAAACTAGCTTTTGGATTAGCCCGGTTATCGGACAATCCAAGAGCGCCTTTTCGAAAACCTTGCCCTTAGGTTCAGCCCGGTTATCGGACAACCTAAAGGCGTTGTAACCACCAACAAAAAACGCAAAAATTGGAAAGTCGAAAAGACCATCGCGTCGCTCCGACCGCCTCTTTTTGATGGCGGCGACAGATGGCGACTCCACTGGGGAAGCCTAGAGAGTTGATCCCATTTAGTGATGGACCAGCTTAAAAATAAATAAACCAAGAAAATAACGCTTTTGCCCTACCTTGTATTATAACATGTTTTACGGTTTGGCTTTAATAACTGTTGCTTGTTTATACTTACGCAATTGTGTGAAATACAAACTGTACACAAACCCTTGCACACAACAGTTCCCTCTATACCCGGGGGCAAGTTAGAAAACCATAGGGAGTGGGTGGCAGGTACGGTTCGCTGTAGTAATGGCCTTGTGCCCACCGGTGTGATCGAAAACCACCACTCAAGGTGATAACCTTCCTCTTTTGGCAACAAGACTGACTATGGCCTTAGTGCTAAGCATGGTCGAAAGGCTGGAGAGTGGGGACCCTATAATGGGGGAACCTTGGGGGCCTTAGCCTGGTGAGAACAGTTAGAACCTACCCGCGCCAATACACTTTTCTGCAGGAAAACCCTACCTCGTGATCAAAACGAATTCTCGCCTGTTCGTGGATGATCGAATTGTGTGTGCATATGTTTGTTGCATTTGTCTGTTGCATAACATAACCAAACAACAGAAGAAAAATCACAAAAAATAGTTTTACAATAAACACCCTTATCTCGGACAGTCTGCCTTTTAGCTAGCCTGGTTTCAGGTTCTTTGTAAGCTAAGTAGTCACGCAGTTCCGACAGAAGAGATAAGGGACGCTAACTATTCTTTCACATAAAGCCACATTTTATCTCGGACAGTCTGCCTTTTAGCTAGCCTGGTTTCAGGTTCTTTGTAAGCTAAGTAGCCACGCAGTTCCGACAGAAGAGATAAAAGGCTATAAAATGAACAAATAAATAAAAATAAAATACTAAATAAAATTTGTTTCCAAAACAATAAATGGGACCTGATTCATAAACATCCCAAATCATTCATATAGGTAGTTTATTTTTCAAAAAATACGTATCATACAAAACATGATAAACAAAAAATAAACACTCACATTCAAATAAGCATCATTTTTCATAAAACATACATTTTGGTTTTAGAAAAATGGAGGGGACTAGTAGACAGTTGAAGAAGGTGGATATTCCCCGATATCATACTGAGAAGTTGGAACGGCTTTGCGCGGTAATGCCACCTGAGGTCCGCGCCGACTTTGAAAAATCCTATGGACGGATTCTCGACCTGCTAAAGATCTGTGTCGATCAGGTGTTCCTCAGGGTATTAATCCATTTCTGGAACTCCAGTTTGTGGTGCTTCGAATTTCCGCAGTTTGACCTGGGGCCCACCTTAGAGGAGTATGAGACTATGTTGAGATGACCCAAATCAGCCGGAGTCCATATCCGCCATGAGGCATACACTCCCGCAGCACCAGTCGCTGCCCTCATTCAACTACCTTTCCGGCAGAGTACCCTGATAGGAAAAGGGAACACCAGGGGTTGGAATGTATCAATGTTAGAAGACCACCTGTCCTACTTGGCTGAAAGGGCAGAGTGGGCCGCCTTCAACAAAACCCTAGCCTTAATCATTTTTGGAACGATCTTGTTCCCCTTTCACCTCGACACAGTAGATCAAGCCGTCATGGACGCCTTCTTCGCTTGGGACGTAAACTCAAAGAGTCCCCTGCCTGCAATCCTTGCCAATACCTTGCTCTCGGTGGATTTCTGCCACCAAAAGCAGGGAAAAACACTTCACTACTGCTCTTCATTACTGTTTGTGTGGAGCGTCACGCACCTATACGCCTCTAGACACATGGGGATGTTCCCCGACCCTTTAAAAAGTTTCTCCAAAATCCCTCTCCAGCGACGCTTAACTTCAGAATGGAGGGACGAGTTGGAACGAAGGGATGCCAACAGTGTGTCCTGGGTCTGCCCTTGGTTCCGACCTGGCCCAATTCTCATCAGATGTGGAGACTACCCGAACGTACCCTTGATAGGACTTAAGGGTTGCATAGCCTATTCACCTAGAGTAGCTATGAGACAGCTCATGAGGACCCAAACTACCATTTCTTGGGGGGAACTCGGAGGACTGTGTTTCTTCGGAGACCCATGCACAATCGCCAACTCACTAGCTGTGAGAAAAGCATGGGAGAAACCAGTCTACATGGGAGACAGAGAGCTAGGAAAAGCTCGGGTGACTGTCACCGGTGACTACGAGGCGTGGAGGAAAAGAAGAGGGATGGCTCAACCATCCACCACACCCATTACAAGCGCCAATAATGAAGAGCTGCAGGCTCAAATTGATGCCTTGACCCAGAGGATGGAAATCATGGGAGCCCAGATGAGGGCCCTTGAGGAAAGAGAGCAAGCATTCATACTCACAATTGACGGTCTGCAAAGGCAAGGCAAGAAAAAGGATCATGAAATAGAGCGCCTCAAGGATCAATGTGCTGACTCCAATGAGCAAGCTATCCGAGCATCCAAAACTTCCAGAACCAGTTCGGATAGCCAACTCCAAGAAATAACCGCCAAGTCAGCACGCCTTGAGGCCGAATCAGCAAAACAGGCTCGAACGATCAAGGAGTTGTCGCAAGAGCTCACCAAGACTCGGTTAGACATACGCCAAGAACGAGAGGCCAACCGGAGACTCAACAGAAGTCTCGCTGAGCTACGCTGCAAAGAAAAAGATGGGCTAGCTCAGTACGACCAGGTACTACAAGAGAAAGAATGAGTCATCACGAAGCTCGATGAACTACAAGCCTTGGTCGTTCATCAAGAGGCGAAGATCAAAGAGGCTCAGAAGTACAGTGAAGACATGAGCCATGCAATCCACTTGCTCATCATGTCTGGGAAGCTGAAAGAGAACTACAGAGAGATCAAGACCCTCTTGTGGGTTTCTTTAAAGTTTTCCGCTTTTGCCAAAAGTTGCTTCGTAGTGTGGAATAGGGGAATGTACACCTTCTATTGAATAAATAAAATCATTTTTCAACGACTGTCTACTTGCATGCATAAACATTCATTTGCATATTTAATTTCCCCTCCTTCACGCTTAATAAATAAAGATAATAAAAAGGAAGGATTAACTAACACGTCTTCCAAATCAGAAGAATGGAGAGAAAGCCGCTCCTAATAAAGCTTACCCCAACGATCGACTCATCGCAAAAAGAAA
Source organism: Sphenostylis stenocarpa (assembly GCA_963425845.1). Taxonomy (NCBI): domain Eukaryota; kingdom Viridiplantae; phylum Streptophyta; class Magnoliopsida; order Fabales; family Fabaceae; genus Sphenostylis; species Sphenostylis stenocarpa. Next base: position 22,485,663 of record OY731398.1, read on the forward strand.
ATAAGCTTCGACCGTTGGTCCTCAAGAATAAAGAAGAGGGGGCAAGGACACCAGTGCGACTATTCATGCCACGTCCTTTCCCCTACGAATCAAATAAAGATGTACCGTGGAGATATGGAGAATCTCCACCAATGAAAGAAGAAATAACAAATATAGCCGGCATTGGGGGCATGACTAGAAGTGGAAGAGTCTACTCCCCCCAGGACACACAGGAAGATGTCCTCAAAAATAAAGGAAAAAATAAAAAGACCAAAGAAGAAAAAGAAAATAAGGAATCCAAGGAGGAGGCAGAGGAATTACTCCAGTTTATAAGGCAAAGCGAGTATTCCATTATAGACTAGCTCAATCGCACACCTGCAAAGATAACATTGTTATCTCTGATAATGAGCTCGGAACCGCATAGAAACGCCCTGCTGAAGGTCTTGAGCGAGGCGCATGTACCTCATACCATATCCCAAGAAAAGGTTGAGAGGATCGTCGGTCACATTACGGCAAGCGATCACCTCACCTTCACAGAGGAAGACCTCCCCCTCGAGGGGTCAAACCACAACAAGCCCTTGCACATCTCAGTCAAATGCAAGGAGTACCTCATCGCCAAAGTTCTTGTGGATAACGGGTCATCCTTGAACGTGATGCCCAAGTGCACACTGGACAAGCTGACTACCCAAGGAACCCGTCTGCGCCCAAGCAGCACCATCGTTCGAGCCTTCGACGGATCCAAACGAGAAGTAGTGGGAGAAGTTAACTTGCCAATTCAAGTTGGGCCCACTATCTTCAACGTCGATTTCCATGTAATGGATATTACTCCAGCATATAGCTGTCTCCTCGGCAGGCCTTGGATTCATGACGCCAAGGCATTACCTTCAACGCTCCACCAGAAAGTAAAGTTCATAGTGGACGACAAATTGATCATGGTCCAAGCAGAAGATGATATCCTGATCAGTGGACCGTCCACCCAGCCTTATGTGGATGCGACTGAAGAGGCCCTTAAAACATCTTTTCAAGCGCTCGAAATTGCCAGCGTAGAGCGACTTCCCAACGACACAAAGGTAGCCCGCATGATGTTGAAGCATGGTTACCATCCTGGCCAAGGACTGGGGGCAGATTCCCAAGGCATGAGGGAACCCCCAAAATTCAAAGATAATCCTTGCAAGTATGGCCTAGGATATGACCCTACCAAGGGCCGGACGGAAAGAAGAAAAGGGAAGTCTCCCCTCCGCACACTCAAGCAAATTTTTCGAAGTGGAGGGGTGCAAGCGTCAAGAGCCACCTTAGTCATTAGGAGAACTTTTTCTTCATTTAAGGGATGAAAACCCCATGATTGTTAGAGATTATCCCCCGGGGCTAGCTCGACCCCCGGGCATTTTAGGGCACATATTCCCTTATTAATTAATAAAGAATGATTCTTACAATCTGCTTCTCTTCTCTCTATTTTTGACTAGACCTCATGAATAACCCTGTCTAAGTAAACGAAAAAAAGAAGAAGAATAAAAAGCGCATTCAAATAATCAACATTTACCATTGCTATTATCGTCAAGCTAGTTGATTAGAAGCACATAAAAATAAGACTTCACCTCATCCATAAAGAAAGTCATGCTTCACCAATATTGTGAATAAAAATAAATACAAAAAAAAGAAAAAAGCCCAGAGAAGCCAAAGGCCAAAGAAAAGGGCAAATAACCCGGTAGGAAACCCACTAAGGGGGCTACACAAAAGATAGGGTCAACCCGGTAGGATACCCGAATGACAATAAAGGGTAGCCTAGGCAAAAGTTAGGGTTACAAAATAAGGTCCGCTAGGATTCTCCAAAAATTACAAAAAGAAGGAACCTAGACAAAAGATAGGGCCAAAACACAGTATCCTAGTTCGAAAACCCAAAGGGCGATCTAGGGAGGTCAGCTAGCCATAAAAAGCAATAGGGATAAAACCAAAAGGCGCAAGTACAAAAAAGAAAGGAAACTGTTTGCTTAGACAAAAGCTTAAAACACCTAGGCCTAACCCTAGCCAACCATGCTTACAAAAACTCTATCAATAAAAATTAACCCTCTAAAACACAAGCCATTGAATTTGCCTCTTTGTTTCTTTTCTCTTGACCCTCACAATAATATTCTAATAATTAATTTGGGAATATGGAGGCGTATAGTCAACAAGAGGATTGAAATCCCTAAAGTGAGGAAAAATGGGCACTACATGACAAAGAGTGCTCTACAAAAGAAAAAGAAGAAAGAAAAGAGGAAAAACGAAATGACTCTTCGGTCACACAAAGTCCGGCATGGTACAACAAGTACGAAAGCACAGATTAGAGGGTACTCGGCGCTACAAGACACGCCGGTGAAATCCTTCTGAAAATCTAAACAAAGTAGGCATTATAGGACATCAAACATGAAAACATTGCATGCATAAAATGTTTTTGAACCAGGTCCTATTTCCTTTCTTAAAAAAAAAACCCCCCTGAAATTCGAGAACACCGTCTCGCTGATCCAGACCGCCGTCTCGACTTGTAGGAGACTCGAGACCGCCGTCTCGCCTTCCCAGACGGCGGTCCCGAATTTGAAAAATTCCCTATATATAGGAGGCGCGCTTGGGGGGTTCCTCACAACTCTCCTTACCTCCAGAACTTCCATTTCTTAGATTTTACACTTCCCAAACACTTCCTGGCCAACATGTTCGGTAGAAGCGCCTCAAGAAAGAGAAGGAGCACTGCCGATGCCAGCAGTTCTGCGGCACCGCCAATGCTAAGGCTCGACTTTAGCATCCTGGCTGAATTTGGGTGGGAGGATGATGTCCGGACCCACATAGACAGCATCGGGTGGGGCTTTTTGCTGCAACCCCCACCCACACATGTGTACCCGCAGGCGGTACTCGAGTTCCTGGCCTCCGTTTCCTACGCTGAGGTTCCCTCCATGGTCCCGGGCCTGCAGCCCACCAAGATGGTAACCTATTTTATGGGTGAGGAATACCGGACTACCACCCTCGACGAATTCAATGTGGGCATTGGATTTGTCCAGCCCGAGGACGTACTGACTCAGGGATACCGCGAGGCCATCTGCTCTCGGCCTGCCAACCTCACCGCCTCCGAAATGTGGCACGAGCTCACAGGGGCAACCACGCTGCCCACATTGATGAGGGGCTCCGCGCTTCCCCCAGCACTCCGCATCTGCCACAAGCTGCTGGCGGGGACCATCCATGGGAGGAAAGAGAGTCAGGGTAAGATAACTCTCCCTGACCTCTTTATACTTTACTGCATGAGCCAGAGGCGGCGCTACAACCCTGGCTATTTCTTCCTGAGGGCCCTCAAGGACTTCGGGAATAGGTCAACGGGGGCCGTCCTCATGGCTCCTCTTATGACTCCCCTGGCAGAAAGATGGGGGTGCCCCGGCCGGGAAGAGATGGCCTCCAGCTTATGACCCGAATCCATCAACGGGTCAGTCCTGGTCAGCATGGGAATGCTGATCCGTCGTGGGACCGAGTTGGCCTTTCATCCTTCGCTGGATTTCGCACTAGACCTCCAGGGGTTCGTGGCGATGCAAGATAAGCCACTCACCTTGATCAAAATCCGAAATCGCGAGAAAAAAGAGATAGAACCGCGAGGAAAAGGCTGGATCAAAGACAAGCCACTCACCTTGATCAACAAAACTTCGACTACCAAGTAAAAGTCGAACAAAAACAAAGATAACCCGACCAATCGGCAAGAGTCGGATGACCACCACAAGGGTCAAAGACAAAGAATCCCCAGCAACCAACAAAGCTGGATGAAACACAAAATCCCCGGCACAACCCGGATGACCATTCAAAGAGGTCCGAGTACATCTACCAACACAGAAATCACTCCCCAAGGAGCCGACGCATGAGCGATTGAGCAGTAAGCCGCCACTACCACCAGTCCTACGCAGTGGACTGTACCAGCCTGATAGGGGGTTCATACCTATCAACCAGCACACAAGGAGTGCCCAACCGGCGCATGAGCGATTGAGCAGTAAGCCGCCACCACCACCAGTCCTACACAATGGACTATACCAGCTTGATAGGGGGTTTATACCTATCAATCTGCGCACGCATGCGCCTGATCTGCGCTCGAGCCGGATCAGTAAGTCGCACTACCACCCTGATGGGGGGTTCATACCCATCCAGTCCCACGCAACGGACTGCAACTACCAGCCTGATGGGGGGTTCATACCCATCCAGCCCCACGCAATGGACTGCAACTACCAGCCTAATGGGGGGGTTCATACTCATCCAATCCCACACAACGGACTGCAACTACCAGCTTGATGGGGGGGGGGGTTTATACCCATCAACCGAAGGATCGGCTACCGTCAGAAGGAGTATCCTGAGGTTCTACCACATGTTAACCAAAGGGATCGGCTACGTCAGAAGTAGTATCCTAGAGGTGCACAACACAACATTTTCCCCAAAAGATCAACCGCCGCAAGACGGAGCATCTGAAGGGTGACCGGGCAAGTGGGTCAACTCCTTTACCTTCCTGTCAATCTGTCTGGCACAACAGGCCAACAGCTGACTAGTCAGGTAAAGGGGGGGCAGCTGTAGACCCCAAATCTTTCCCGACCTCCAAATAAAGAGTAAAAGACTTCCTATTAGAAGATGGACGAAGCCTAACAAGCCACTAGGATAGACTATTAGGCCCCATACTAGGATAGGAGGGATTTTCGGCACGAAAATAAGGTTTCTCGCCTTTTAGGGGACAAGACCGCTGTCTCGAAATTGAGACCGCCGTCTCGCCTCAGGTAAGTGGCAAGACCGCCGTCTCGTTTGGCGGGACGGCGGTCTCGCCACCTGCGAAGTCGAGACGGCGGTCTTGCCATTTTGGCATGGCGAGACGGTGGTCTCGCCATTTTGGCCGTCTCGCCATTTTGGCATGGCGAGACGACGATCTTGTTTGACGAGACGGCGGTCTCGACCCTGTCAGACGAGACGGCGGTCTCGACCTGTCAGGCGCGAAAAACTATAAATAGGGGCCTCCATTCCCTCATTTCCACACAGTTTCTCCTCCTTCTCTCTAGAATTTCTCTCTCTAGAACCCCTCCGAAGCATTTTCGGAGTTTCTAAGCGTCTCTAAGAGTATTTTTGAGCGTTTCGAGAGGTTTACGAAGCTGTGTTGAGTGAAGGGCTGCCAAAAAGCACCCAAGTTATCAAAAAATTAAATAGAAAAGCTTGCCTCGGAGGTTTCTACACACTCTCTCTACTTTACTGCTTTAATCATCATTATGCAATAGAAGCTAGGGCCATGTAGTCATAATTTTAATTCCGCAAATAAAAGGGCAAAAGCGTAATTTTCGCCGATTTAAATATTTTTAAATAGCTGACCTATCATAGGGAACCCGAAAGGGGCGTCGTAAAGGAACTAATACTTCCTTTACACGTAACTAACTCCCTTACCCAACTCTGGTTCTAATGACCAAAGTTGGTTTTTCGAAAACCAACGCCTTTTAATCCCTTTTCCGATGTTTCCGGTAAAAACATCGGTGGCGACTCCACAGAACCTTTCAAAACTAGCTTTTGGATTAGCCCAATTATCGGACAATCCAAGAGCGCCTTTTCGAAAACCTCGCCCTTAGGTTCAGCCCGGTTATCGGACAACCTAAAGGCGTTGTAACCACCAACAAAAAACGCGAAAATTGGAAAGTCAAAAAGACCATCGCGTAGCTCCGACCACCTCTTTTTGACGGCGGCGACAGGCCCGATGAGTATACACCCTCATCTGGTGCTTGACGAGTATGAACCCCCGTCTGGTAAGCCCCCTTTTGTAAGGCCCGATGAGTATACACCCTCATCTGGTGTTTGACGAGTATGAACCCCCGTCTGGTAAGCCCCCTTTTTGTAAGGCCTGATGAGTATACACCCCCATCTGGTGTTGTGCCTCTGGATGCTCCTTCTTGCGGTAGCTGATCCTTTGGTTGTGGTGGCGGCTTACTGCTCTAGCTCATGCGCCAATGTGAGATGTGTTCTCTCGTCTTTGTTTATATTTTTTGAGATTTGGTCATCCGGTCTGTGCCGAGAATTTTTGTTTTTTTTTTGCTTTTCTTGATAGCCATCCAACTTGTTTTTTGCTGGGGATTCCTTGTTTTTGATCCTTTGGTAGTGGTCATCCAACTTTGCTGGTTGTCGGGGATTTTTGATGAGTACCTCTTAGGTAGGCAGAAATCCTCAAGGGATTTGCTGATCTTGGTTACACCTCTTGAGTAGGCAGATATCCATTGAAAATTTGCTGATTTTGATGGTGCCTCTGAGCAGGCAGATACTCCATTGAGTTTCTAGTAATGCCTCTGAGTAGGCAGATGCTTCATCGGAAGTGAAGACTTTTGGCTGCATTTGTTTTGCCTCTGACTAGGCTGATATTACCCTATGGGGATGCTGACTCTTGCTTGCCAGGTCTTGCCTATGCATAGGCAAATGACATTCTGAGGATGAATCTGAAGTTTTGTTTTGCAATAGGCTCTCTAGGGATGATTTTTCTCTTTTTGGTGATCCACCGGGGAATTGATTGCCTTCCCGGGGATCTAATTTTTATTTGCCCCCTGAGGGAATGGAGTTTTGACTCCTTATTGGATGTTGTTGGTATGAGTTGGCTTTGCCGATACTCTTGTTTCATTGGGATTTTTTATTCCTTCTTTTTCGTTGATTTTCCCTTTTCTGCGGTGACCCACTTAGGGATTTTATTGATTGCCTAAAAGTTAGGATTGATTTCGCCTTTTTTCCGTGATTTATCTCTTTTTTATCGCGAATTTTTGAAATCTGGCTTTTTTATGGGGATAATGCGTAAGCCTTTTTACTTTTTAGTCTCTTTTTATTACGTTGGCTTTTTTCCTTCTTTTTGGGAGGGTCCACTAGGGATGACGTTTTATTTCTTTAGTGATCCACCAGGGAATTAGTTGACTTCCTGGGGATTTGATTTTTCTTTTCTAGGGATGGAGTCTTGGCTCCTTGATTGATGTTGATGCGAGCTAAACTTGTGAAGCTCTTATTCCACTGGAGGATGGGAATTTCTGATTCTTTTTTGTAGACTTTTTAGGAGATCCGCTTGAGGATTTTTATTCGGCCTTTTCTTTTGGACATCCTCTGGGGATGCAAGAGTTTTCTTCTTTTCTCTTCTTTCTTTTTGTTGAGCCCTTGATGGTTTGGATTCTTTTGACTACTGATGATGATGGGCTCTTGAAGCCTTTATTCTCGGGGAGTGTGGAGGAGACTTATCACTTTCTTGTGCCTTCTTTTCTGGGTAGAAGGATGGTAGCTGGAGCTCTTGATTTTCAGAAGCTCTTATTCTGCTGAGTTGCTTGATTGACGACTTGCTCCATTTTCTTGAGGGAATTATTTGGAGACTCGGTCTTGGTGATCCTATTTTCAATCACAATCATGGAGCTAGTCTCCTTATATGCATGAATGCTTTTTGTTTTTTGTTATTTGTCTGAAGTAATTTTTATTTCTTTCATTTTTGACATTGAAAAAGTCGTTTTGTGCGACTACTTGTGTGTGGATGCCCTAAATGCAATCTATCATTTTTTATCGATGCATCTGGAAAAGTGACTGGCATTCTCCTACTGGACTTTCATGATTATGATGAAGGACCCCTCTCTTTTATTCATTTTTTGGGTTTAGCCCTATCTTTTGCCTAGACCGCCCTTTTGGGGTTTTCGGTCTAGCGGGCTGCCTTAATTTTTGCCTAGGATATCTTAGCGGGCTTTTTCCTTTTTATGAATGCCCTAACTTTTGCCTAGACCGCCCTTTGCGGGTTTTCGATCTAGCGGGCTACCCTAACTTTTGCCTAAGAATCTCCTAGCAGACATTATTCTTTTTATTTTCATTTTTTCTTTCTCTTGTTTTTTTTGAGAGATAGGAGCCTATCATATGCATGCAATGTTCGCGATATGCATCCTACAATGCTATTTCAATTAATATTTCAAAAGGATTGATCAATGTGTTTTTATTTCTGATGAGCTTCTGACTTTATGTGCTTTGTCGACATGATAGGCTGTACCGATTTTGCCGTCTCGATTTTTCCATGACCGAAGAATAATTGTGTTGATTGCAGAGCGACTTGCCATGTCAGTGTGCCCCTCCCTTTCCTTGGGGATGTCAATCCTCCTATTGATTACTATCTCCAAATTTCCCTACTAATTACTAGAATGTCGTAGTGGTACGGGTCAAGAGAAAAGAAGGAAGAGAATATTTAATTCAAAGGCTTGTGTTTTAGAATTGTTTTATTTTGACAAAAAATGGCTTTTGTAAGCACGGCTAGCCAAGGTTTGTTAGAGTGTTTAGGCTAGTTTAGACAAACGTTTTGTTTATGGTATGGCATCTTATTCTATGGCGCTTGCTATGACTGATTGACTTCCCTAGTTCGCCCTTTGGGTTCTTAGTCTAGGATGTTGTGTTTTGTTTTGTCCTAACTTTTGTCTAGGTTTCTTTTTTTGTTGCTTTGGGAAACCTAGCGGACTTTATTTTGTAACCCTAGTTTTTGCCTAGGCTACCCTTTATGGTTGTTCGGGTTTCCTAGCGGGTTTACCCTAACTTTTGCGTAGCCCCCTTGGTGGGTTTCCTACCAGGTATCTTGCCTTTTCTTTTCGGCCTTTAGCTTTTATGGGCTTCACAACCTTGGCGAAACACAACTTTATTTATGACGAGGTAAAACTTTATTTTGTGTGTTTCTAGTCAATCAGTGGTGATGAATTTGACTTTTATTTTGGTTAATGGTGCAGTTTGATTACTTTGACGTGTTTTGAAAACGTTTGCTTAAACATGGTTATTAATGAGGTTTATATATGAATAGCAAGAAGAGAAGCAGATAGTAAGAATGACATTCTTTGTAATTAATAGAGAAATATGTGCCCTAAAATGCTCGGTGGTCGGGCAAGCCCTGAGGAGTAATCTCTAATAGTTATTGGATTTACAAACCCTAAGAATCAGAAGGAGAACACCTAATGACTAAAGTCGCTTTTGATGCTTGAACCCCTCTGTTTGGGAAAATCTTATTCAAGGTGCGGAGGGGAGACTTCCCTTTTCTCTGTGTAGCTTGATCCTTTGTATGCCCTAGGCCATACTTTAAATGATTGTCTTTAAAATCTGGTAGCTCCCTTATTCCTTGAGAGTTTCTAATGAGCCCTTGGTTTGAGTGACATCCATATTTCCTCATAATGTGGGTCACCTTCATATTGTTGGGGAAGTCTTTTCATATTGGCAAAAGATATTTCAAAGGTCCTCTTCCGTCGCATCCGTTCGAGGTAGGGCAGACGATTCGCTGATCTGAATGTTGTCTTTAGCTCGAACCGTGACCAGCTTGTCGCCTACCGTGAGTTTGTCTCTTTGGCGGAGCGGTGAGAGAACTGCCTTAGCGTCGTGAATCCAAAGTCTACTAAGTTTCCTCTTTGGATTAATGTTTTTTTTCGGTCTTTTTATTTTTTCTTTATTTGTAGGAGCGTCATCTTACAGCTCCTTGGGGGAATAGATTCTTTCATTTCTAATTTTGCCCCCAATGCCAGCTATGCTGGAGATATCCTCATTAATGGGCGGTGTTTTTACGCATCTTCATGGTACCACCTTATTCGATTCGAGGCGTGAACAAAATGTAATGGCATCCTTGTCCCCTCTTCCTTATTAACTTGGATATCCAATGGTTGAGGGTTGTTATCCTCCTTAGGCGGATCAACCATTGGAGAGAACTTGACGACAAAAGGTTTGCTCTTCATCTTACTTCGATTCGTAGAAAGCACATCGACTAATCCTTTCTTTTTATTATCTTATTTTTATTAAAGTGAGAATGAATGTAATTTGTGAATGCAATTTATGAATGCAATAGACGATTAAAGAAATGATGAAAACAAACAATTTTATTTATTTCATCCAGACAGTGTACATTCCTCAATGCAATGTTTCGAAGTACACATTTTTTTTTAAGTGGAGAAGCCCATAGGCAGGTTAGAATTTCTATTTATTTTCTTTTTGACTTCCTATACATGGCATGCGAATGCCCTAATCCTCTTTTCATGGTATTGAAGAATGTCCACTTCTTCGATTGTCTATTATTAGATGCATGCTATGAGGATGAAGTTTGGTGAATGCATGTATGCAAGTGTTTGTTTTTTCCTAAACATTATCATGTTTTATTTTCTAACATGATTGTCGCCGCCGTCCCTTTCCGACGTCCGGAGGACGTCTCGAAACGTTTATGCGAGCGGTCACGAAAAGATGGTTTAGACTCGCGTATTTGTTTTAAAAGGTTTTCGAAAAGAGGTTCTTATGGAGTCGCCACCAATGTTTTAACCTTAAACATTGGAAAAGGAAAAAATGTTGATTTTAAGAAAAACCGCACTTGGCCATTATAACCAGAGTTGGGTAAGGGAGTTAGTTACGTGTGGGGAAGGTGTTAGCACCCCACAACGCCCCTTTCGGGTTCCCTATGACAGATTAATTCATTTAAATAAAGACTACAAGAAATTACGCGATTACCCTATTTTATTACATAATATTAAATGGCTATCTATATGATTTTATTCTATGTTATATGCATAAAATGATGAATAAAGCTAAATAAAGCAATAAAAGAGATATTAAAATAGCTATCTACATGATTTTACTCTACATGACATAAATAGTAAATAAAGCTAAATAAAACAATAAATAAAGCAATAAAAGAGAAGAGAATTGAAAAGAACCTCCGTAGCAAGCTTTGTATTGAGAATCTCCAACTATGAGGATGCGTTTTGGCAACCCCTCTCTCTACACGAGACTCTCCTCACCAATACAAGATCGACCCCACTAAAAATTTAAAGAAGAATCGAATGCCGGAATATAATTCCTTAACCGATTGTTACCTATTTAAGGCAATCGGAAAGATCATTCAAGAGAAAGAAAGAAATAGACAAGTGCTCCGAGTTTTAGAAAGTGTTTCGAGCTCTCGGAGTGTCTCGTGGTGTGAAAAAGTGGCAAATGAGCCTCCTATTTATAGTTTTTCGCAGCTGGCGCACTTTGGGACGGCCATCCGGGGTGGGACGGCCGTCCGGACTGGGACGGCCGTCCCAAATGGCAAAATTACACAGGCTGGGACCCCCGGGAACCCGGGACGGCCGTCCCACATAACTAGGGCTTGGGACGGCCGTCCCAACTTCCGGACGCGCGTCCCAGCCGGCCGGGGCAGGTTGGGACGGCCGTCCCAACCGGGACGGCCGTCTCAACCTGTTCTGGTCAGTTTCGTGCGTTTCGGGACTCCGGGAAGCTCTCCTTGCCTGTTTTGGACGTCAATTGATGCCGATATGTGTCTATTGAAGCTTTATCTCCATATGGGAAGTCTCCTTGGCTCTTATTTGTAATGCTAGACGAGCTTTATCTTGTTACGGGTGATCTCCTTTATCTTTTTTTGAGAGGCCGGGCAAAATTAGGGGTCTACAGCTGCCCCCCCTTCACCTGCCCAACTAATTCGTTGGTTTTGGTATACCGACAAAATTAGTTGGTAGGGGAAGGAGTTAACCCTTTTGCCCGGTTATTCTTCGGATGCTGCTCCTTGTTGATCCTCCGGATGATAAATATTTTGATAGGTACCAACCCCTATCTGGTTTGAGCTTTCTTTTTTAAGGTTTTGGTGGGTACCTACCCCCACCTGGTTGTTGAACATTCAAGGACTTGATGTTGCAAATAATGATCATGAAGAATGTTGATTTTGATGATGATCCAAGAGCTTAAAGACTTAGAGTATTGAAGATTGAAGATTGATGTTTTCTGTATTGTAATAACTCTGTTTTAGTTTGATTGAGTCTCGTAATTATAGAGTCTAAGATAGCCAGTACATAGTCTCGTAACTTAGAAGCTTCAAAATGCTCAAATTTATCATGCAGGCTCGGCTTTAATCGATTATATAGGGAAATAATCGATTAAAACAGTGAGAAAACCATTTTCAAGCATATACTCACTGTTTTAATCGATTAAAACATCAAAATAATCGATTAAAAGGTCAAATAATCGATTATTTCACCAAATAATCGATTAAACCAGAGAGGATTGGGTTACTGCGTATTTGGCTCTGTTTTAATCGATTAAAACTCCATTTAATCGATTATTTCAGTCTGTTTTTGTTTTTAAATTTCAAATTAACCCTATTTTCAAAAACCCAATTACCAAGAACCCTAGTTTCGAAATCCCAAATTCCTTAACCCTAATTTCCCTACTTAAACTCTGCTTTGGCACTCAGAAAAGAAGAACAACTAAAGAACAACTCTTTCCATACAAAAGTTAAGTGCTGTGAGTGCCAGAGAACTGTTTGTTGCAAGGAAAGGGGGCTTTTGGAAACTCGGTGTGAGGCTAGAAGCGATAAGAATCACTAAGTGGAGTTCTTAGTGGATTGAGTGCTGTGCCGTCTCCGGGGAAAGCTGTTCTTCGGGGCTTTTGGAAACTCGGTGTGAGGCTAGAAGCGATAAGAATCACTAAGTGGAGTTCTTAGTGGATTGAGTGTTGTGCCGTCTCCGGGGAAAGCTGTTCTTCGGGGCTTTTGGAAACTTGGTGTGAGGCTAGAAGCGATAAGAATCACTAAGTGGAGTTCTTAGTGGATTGTGTGTCTGTGCCGTCTCCAGGGAAAAGCTGTTTATCATCTCTTGTGGATTTCAAGAGAGGTTTTATCTTTAACTTTATCTTTTTCATTATAATTTGTGTTGTAACAACTTTGTTCTTAGTGACAGCGTTAATCCTCTTTTGAGTGATTAGCAACTCGGACGTAGGGTCTTTTGATCCGAACCGAGTATAAACCTACTGTGTAATCTTCTCTACTCTTCTCTATTTACATTTACGCAGTTTTTAATCGGTAAAATTTGGGGAAAATTTTGAAAACCTAATTTTTATTAAGAAACCAATTCACCCCCCTCTTGGTTTTTGTCCGACCACGCGAACATTCACGCTGCGCGATTCTAACAAGTGGTATCGTAGCTTGCTTTGATAGTCATTCAAACTTTTCGAAAATGGCCGGACAAAATCAAACTTTTGCCGAAGGTGCGTCTATCAATAGACCCCCACTTTTTGCGGGTCAAAATTATCCTTTTTGGAAAGTACGTATGCAAATATTTTTAGAGTCTCGTTGATAGAGGTGTTTGGGACGCAATTTTAAACGGTCCATTTGTTCCTAAAATTACCGAGAACGGTGTTGACGTTCTTAAACCTATTTCTAGATGGACTGCAGACGAAAGTCGAAAAGCACAATTTGATGTTAGGGCTAGAAACATTATTTCATCTCGCTTCTAACCCTTGATGAGTTCTACAGAATTTCTATTTGTAAAAGTGCACGGAAATGTGGGAAATGCTTAGAGTAACCCACGAAGGAACCGACGACGTCAAAAGAGCACGTAAAAATTCTCTAATTCAAGAGTACGAAATGTTCCGGATGCAACCAGGCGAAACGATATTTGACGTACAGAAACGTTTCACTCATATCGTGAACCATCTCACCGGACTAGGTAAAATTTTTGACGTTGATGAATTAAATGTTAAAATCTTGAAATCTCTCGGATAGGAAATGGCAACCAAAGGTGACGGCCATCTCGGAGTCACAAAATCTTGCCACTATGTCTATGGCGGCGTTGTTTGGAAAGCTTAGGGAGCATGAACTTGACCTTGGAAGACTAAATGAGGAAGAGGGTCAATATCAAAAGAAGAACCTTGCTTTCAAAACCGAGATTTCAAAAAGCAATAATAAGAAAGAAGAAGAAGAAGACTCGAAAATGATGAAGAAGAGATGAGTCTTTTTATAAAGAAGTTCACCAAGATGATGAAAGCAAAAGGAAGACATCCTTTCAAAGGTAAGGGAAAGGTAAAAGAAAATTCTTCCGTTAATATAAAATGCTTTGGTTGTGGTGAAGCAGGGCATATGAAGACCGAATGCCCAAACAAGAAAAATGATGAACATAAGGGCAAAAAGCAATTCAAGAAGAAAGCATATATTGCTTGGGATGACAGTGATTCAAATTCGGAATCAAGCGACTCAGAAATTGAAGCAAACATTTGCTTGATGGCAAATAACAACAATTCTTCGGATGTTGAGGTTAGTGATTCCGATTCATCCTCTTGTGAAGAAAATGATCATGATGAATTACAAAATGCTTATAATGAGTTATTTACTGCATTTATGGATATGAAAAAGGAATATAAAGTAGTAAAGAAGAATCTAAGAAAATCGGAAAAGGAAAATGAGTCCTTAAAATTGAAAATTGCATGTTTAGAAGAAAAGGAGGTAGCTAATACGAAAATTGTATGTTTAGATGAGAATAAGGACTTAGCTTGTGCAAATTGTAAAGAGCATGAATATGACATAGATATTCTTAACCATTTGCTTGACAAAGCCGAAAAAGAAATTGATGATCTTAGGAAGAATGAAATGGTTTTTGCTCAAAATAATGTAAATCATAGAGTTCCTTTGAAAAAGAGTAAATCTAAAAAGAAAAGAATATGGGTAGAAAAAGGAACTAGAGCATGTCATGTTAATAATGTATCTTATTCTAAAGCTACTCCAAATGCATGCTTCTATTGTATGAAACAAGGTCATACTTCAAATAAGTGTAAAATTAAACATTTTGGTATTCCAAAAGGTAAATATATTTGGGTTCCAATAGTTAAATAAATCTGTTTGTCTCTTTTATTTATTCAAAGAAAATGGATCATTTTGTATGTTTTAAACAAAATGCTTAGGTAAAATCTTTTTATCTTTTCTATTGCATAAAGATTCTTCTCTTAAAGATTTTTGCGAGAAGCCTCTAAAATTGTTTTAAACAGACTCAAAATAAAGTATTTTTACAAAAGCTTTCTTAAAACATGTTTTTAATCGATGCAGTTTTGAAAGAACCAAATAAAATCACTTAGAGTGGTCAAAGAAGTGTTTTTACAGACATTTTAATCGATACAACTGGTTTTTAATCGATTAAAACCATTTAGAACTCATTTTGACCGATCAGATTGTTATTATGAGCTGTCGAAACGTTTAAATCGATTAAAAACACGTTTCAATCGATTAAAATTACTTAAAGGGTCTGGATGATCGATCAAAATCAAATTATGACCGATTAGAAGCAAATGTGATCGATCAGATTTTAATTATGAGCTGGTCGAATTTTTCAATCGATTAAAAACACGTTTCAATCGATTAAAATCACTTAAAGGGTCAGGATGACCGATCAGATTTTTATTATGACCGATCGTAGTCAGGATGACCGATCAGATTTTTATTATGACCGGTCAGAGTCAGGATGACCGATCAGATTTTTATTATGACCGATCAGAACTCTTTTAATCGATTAAAAACTCGTTTCAATCGATTAAAACAACTTAAAAACTTTTTCTACACTGCGTTTTAATCGATTAAAAGATGTTTTAACAGATTAAAACTGCACTTTTAACAGATTAAAAGAATCTTTTAACAGATTAATTAAACCAGCAGTTTTGAAAATAGTCTATAAAAACAGTTTTGCTTGAACTTCTTAAAACACCCAAAGATAGATTGTGTGATGCATGCCAAAAAGGTAAACAAGTTAAATCATCATTTAAATCAAAAAATGTGATTTCCACTTCAAAACCCCTAGAATTATTACATTTAGATTTATTTGGACCTTCTAGGATAAAAAGCTTTGGTGGAAATTATTATGGTCTTGTAATTGTTGATGATTTCTCTAGGTACACTTGGACATTTTTCCTAACTATGAAAAGTGAAGCTTTTAAGGTCTTTAGAAAGTTTGCTAAACAAATACAAAATGAGAAAGACCTAAGGATTAAAGTTTTAAGAAGTGACCATGGTGGTGAGTTTCAAAATGAAAAGTTTGAGAATTATTGTGAGGAAAATGGTATATTACATAACTTTTCTGCTCCTAGGACTCCCCAACAAAATGGTGTAGTTGAAAGGAAAAATAGGTCATTAGAGGAACTTGCAAGAACTATGTTAAATGAATCTAATGTTCCTAAATATTTTTGGGCTGATGCGGTTAGTACTGCATGTTATGTTTTAAATAGAATGCTCATTAGGTCAATTATGAAATCTACTCCATATGAATTGTTTAATGGTAGAAAACCTAATGTTGCACATTTGAAAATTTTTGGTTGTAAATGTTTTGTACTAAATAATGGAAAGGACAATCTAGGAAAATTTGATTCAAAAGCCGATGAGGGTATTTTTCTAGGTTATTCTTTAACTAGCAAGGCGTATAGAGTATTTAATAGAAGAACTTTGAATATAGAAGAATCTATACATGTTGCCTTTGATGAGATTGTAGACCTTGGGGGAAATCCTCTTGAGTCAAATAAAAGACTTGCAGGTGATGATGAATATATAAGAGAGGCCCTTGATGAATTATACTTGGAAGATAATGTGCCTTCTCAAACTCCTCAATTAGCAAAAGAATGGCAATCACCTAGAGGACTCTCAATGGACAATATCATAGGTGATATCTCAAAAGGGGTAAGAACTAGAAATATGAATAATTTCTGTATGTCCGTTGCTTTTGTGTCACAGATTGAACCTAAAAACATTGAGGAAGCACTTAAAGATGATCAGTGGTGCATAGCCATGCAAGAAGAACTTAACCAATTTGAAAGGAATCAAGTCTCGGGAACTAATCCCAAGAGAAGAGTCACATCAAGTTATTGGAACTAAATGGGTATTCAGAAATAAGCTTGATGAAGATGGTAATATAACAAAGAATAAAGCCGGACTTGTTGCAAAAGGCTATTGTCAGGAGGAAGGTATAGATTATGATGAAACTTATGCTCCTGTGGCCAGTGTTAGAGGCTATACGCCTACTTCTTGCTTACGCATCTATGATGAAATTTAAACTATATCAAATGGATGTAAAGAGTGCATTTTTAAATGGTTTTATTAAAGAAGAAGTGTATGTAGAGCAACCCCCTGGATTTGAAGATTTTAATAATCCTAATCATATTTACAAATTAAAGAAAGCATTATATGGGTTAAAACAAGCTCCTAGATCTTGGTATGAAAGATTAAGTAGTTTCCTAACCGCAAATGATTTTTCAAGAGGAAAAATTGATTCTACACTCGTTTATTAAGAAAGTTAAAGAACATATCTTATTGGTCCAGGTATATGTTGATGATATTATTTTTGGATCAACTCGATAATTCTTTGTGTGTAGAATTTGCTAAGATTATGCGAGGAGAGTTTGAAATGTCTATGATGGGAGAATTAACATTCTTCCTTGGACTTCAAATCAAGCAACTTAAAGATGGAACTTTTATCTCTCAAACTAAATACTGCAAAGAGATCCTCAAAAAGTTTGGTATGGACACCTCTAAGGAAGTTAACACACCCATGGGAACTTCATGCTATTTAGACAAGGATGAATCAGGTTTGGAAGTAAATCAAACTATGTATAGAGGTATGATAGGATCACTATTATACTTAACTCGCTAGTAGACCCGATATTATGCATTCTGTCCGTGTGTGTGCTAGATTTCAAGCTTGTCCTAAAGAATCTCATTTAATTGCAGTAAAACATATTTTAAAATACTTAAAAGGAACTACTCGGATTTGGCTTGTGGTATCCGTCTCGATGCTTGTATTAGTTTATTAGGATATTCTGATGCTCGATTATGGTGGATGTAAAATTGATAGGAAAAGCACTAGTGGGACATGTCATTTGTTAGGTTCATCCTTAATATCATGGCATTCTAAGAAACAAGCATGTGTTGCTTTATCTACCATCGAAGCCGAATATATTGCAACTGGTAGTTGTTGTGCTCAAATTCTGTGGATGAAACAACAATTAGAGGATTATAGCATATATTTAAATGACATTCCATTAATGTGTGATAATACGAGTGCAATCAACTTAACTAGAAATCCAAGAATGCACTCTAGGACTAAACATATTGAGATTAGACATCACTTTTTAAGAGATAATATCAAGCAAAGGAAACCGTAAGATAGAGTATGTAGACACTAAACGTCAATTAGCAGATATATTTACTAAGCCTCTACCCAAGGATAGATTCTATGATCTTAGAAGAGACTTAGGGATACTAGAAATAGCTTAAATTTCGCTTAATTTGAATGATTTTGGATGATTGTTATGATTAAATTCGTGATGCGGGATATTCATAGGTTATAATGTGTAAAAACCTTAAAAAACTTAATATAGCCTCCGGAATAATCGATTATCTGGAAGTGATAATCGATTATTTTTCCTCAAAACGTCCAAAACAGGGTATTCTCCTTCGGAATAATCGATTATCTCGTGAAATAATCGATTAAATGCCTCTAAAAATCGATTATTTACTCGGAAATAATCGATTAAAGTTGTCTAATGTAGAGATAATTGATGAATTTTCTTTTGTTATTGTCTTGATGTTGTAAAATATGATGTTTCTTTCATGCTATGATTGAGGGGGAGCTTTCTCTAACTTATGCATATTTTGAGGGGGAGCTCTTATGATTGATGTTGCAGAGTTCTTTTTGATTATAATCAAAATAGGGGAGAAAAATTTAAAGCCTATGATTCAATATTAAATGTTATCTCGGTATGTTTAATGTGTTTGTTAGTATGACGGATGAAACAGGTTATTACAAGGGCTTTAAAAGATAATTTTGATCATCATCAAAAAGGGGAGATTGTTGAACATTCAAGGACTTGATGTTGCAAATAATGATCATGAAGAATGTTGATTTTGATGATGATCCAAGAGCTTAAAGACTTAGAGTATTGAAGATTGAAGATTGATGTTTTCCGTATTGTAATAACTCTGTTTTAGTTTGATTGAGTCTCGTAATTATAGAGTCTAAGATAGCTGGTACATAGTCCGTAACTTAGAAGCTTCAAAATGCTCAAATTTATCATGCAAGCTCTGGCTTTAATCGATTATATAGGGAAATAATCGATTAAAACAAGTGAGAAAACCATTTTCAAGATATACTCACCGTTTTAATCGATTAAAACATCAAAATAATCGATTAAAAGGTCAAATAATCGATTATTTCACCAAATAATCGATTAAACCGAGAGGATTGGGTTCTACGTATTTGGCTCTGTTTTAATCGATTAAAACTCCATTTAATCGATTATTTCAATCTGTTTTTGTTTTTAAATTTCAAATTAACCCTATTTTCGAAAACCCAATTACCAAGAACCCTAGTTTCGAAATCCCAAATTCCTTAACCCTAATTTCCCTACTTAAACTCTGCTTTGGCACTCGAAAAGAAGAACAACTAAAGAACAACTCTTTCCATACAAAAGTTAAGTGCCGTGAGTGCCGGAGAACTGTTTGTTGCAAGGAAAGGGGGCTTTTGGAAACTCGGTGTGAGGCTAGAAGCGATAAGAATCACTAAGTGGAGTTCTTAGTGGATTGAGTGCTGTGGCCGTCTCCTGGGAAAGCTGTTCTTCTGGGCTTTTGGAAACTCCGTGTGAGGCTAGAAGCGATAAGAATCACTAAGTGGAGTTCTTAGTGGATTGAGTGCCGTGCCGTCTCCGGAAAAGCCGTTCTTCTGGGCTTTTGGAAACTTGGTGTGAGGCTAGAAGCGATAAGAATCACTAAGTGGAGTTCTTAGTGGATTGTGTGTCGTGGCCGTCTCCAGTGGAAAGTCGTTTATCATCTCTTGTGGATTTCAAGAGAGGTTTTATCTTTAACTTTATCTTTTTCATTATAATTTGTGTTGTAACAACTTTGTTCTTAGTGACAGCTGTTAATCCTCTTTTGAGTGATTAGCAACTCGGACGTAGGGTCTTTTGATCCGAACCAAGTATAAACCTACTGTGTAATCTTCTCTACTCTTCTCTATTTACATTTACGCAGTTTTTAATCGGTAAAATTTGGGGAAAATTTTGAAAACCTAATTTTTATTAAGAAACCAATTCACCCCCCCCCTCTTGGTTTTTGTCCGACCACGCGAACATTCCGCTGCGCGATTCTAACAAGGTATGAATCTGCATTTTTAAGGTTTTGGTGGGTACTTACCCCCACCTGGTACGAATCTGCATTTTGCCAGATTCTAGTGGTTTTTACACCCCCACTGGGTGCGAACCTGTATATTGACTAGGTCCTAATGGATTTTACACCCCCACTGGGTGTGAACCTGCATATTGACTAGGTTCTAGTGGATTTTACACCCCCACCGGGTGCGAACCTACATATTGACTAGGTTCTAGTGGATTTTACACCCCCACCGGGTGCGAACCTGCATATTGACTAGGCTCTAGTGGTTTTTACACCCCCACCGGGTGTGAACCCGCATATTGACTAGGCTCTATTGTGCGAGTCCGCATCTTGCCGGACTCTAATGGTTTTTACACCCCCACCGGGTGTGAACCCGCATCTTGACCAGGTTCTATTGTGCGAGTCCGCATCTTGACGGACTCTAATGGTTTTTACACCCCCACCGGGTGTGAACCCGCATCTTGACAAGGCTCTATTGTGCGAGTCCGCATCTTGCCGGACTCTAATGGTTTTTACACCCCCACCGGGTGTGAACCCGCATCTTGACAAGGTTCTATTGTGCGAGTCTCGCATCTTGACGGACTCTAATGGTTTTTACACCCCCACTCGGGTGTGAACCCGCATCTTGACAAGGCTCTATTGTGCGAGTCTCGCATCTTGCCGGACTCTAATGGTTTTTACACCCCCACCGGGTGTGAGTCTCGTATTTCGATAGACTCGATGAGTACCTACCCCCATCCGGTACGAATCCGCATTTTGACAAATTCTTGGAATGCTCTTTTTGGAATATCTTTTTGATTGATGAGTACGAACCCTCATCCGGTTTCGGCGACTTATTGTCTCCGATCATGCGCCTATGGGGAGTAATTTTTCTTTTTGATTTTTTTGTTTTAGTCATCCGGTTTACCTGGGATTCTTGATTTTTGGCTTTTCTTGTTTTAGCCATCCGGCTTTGCCTGGGATTATGTCGATTGCCTCTTTTTAGGCGGGAATCCTTTTGGGGATTTTGAATTCTCTTATTGATTGTGCCTCTTGATTAGGCGAAGATTCACTTGAGGATTTTGTTGTGCCTCTTGATTAGGCGGGAATCCACTTGGGATTTATTGATTCTTGATTGTGCCTCTTGATTAGGCGAGAGCCCACTTGGGGATGTGATTTCTATTTGGTTGTGCCTCTTGATTAGGCTCGATGTTCTATTTGAGGATATTTGTTCTTGATAATACCTCCGAGTAGGTAGATGTTTCTTGAAAGCTTTGCTTGTATTACCTCTTTTAGGTCGATTTCCCGTTTCTTGGGGATATCGGCTCTTTGCTTGTTTCTGAGTAAGCATAGGCATTCTTGGGAGTGAAGGTTTTGTACTTCGCTGGGGATATTCATATTGGGTGCTTAACTCCCTGTGGATTTGTAATTTGTAATTTGCCTTTGCGGTTAGGCTTACTGGGGAGAAAATTTTCTTTTTGATGATCCACCGGAGGTGATTTGCCTTCCCGTGGATGGAATTTTCTCATTTTCTTCTTTTATAGATTTTTCTTGATGTGCTCTTCTTGGGGATTTTCTTTCGGCTTTTTCTTGCAGTGGCCTTTGTCGGAGGATGAAAGGCTTTTCTCTTCCTTCTTTTTGTTGCCCCCGATGATGTAAAGGACTTGACTTCGTATGATGGGCTCTTGTGTAACCCTTATTCTCCGTTGGGGAATGAAGTGGAGATCCTTATATGAGTGTGCTTGATGACTCATGTGCTGACGAAGATGAGTCGCGAGGTATTCTTTTTGTTTTGCCTCTGGAGTAGGCAAGGATCCGCTTGGGGATAATTGAGCCTTTCCGTTGGCTTTTCTACATTGATGACTTTTCTGGATGGAAAGATGTTGATTGCAGCTCCAAGTGATTTATGCTTGATGACTCATGTGGTGTAGATGGAGTAATTTTGGTTTGCCTTTGGAGTAGGCAAGGATCCGCTTGGGGATTATCAAGCCCTTCGTTGGCTTTTTCTATTTTTGATGTACCTTCTTTTATTGGTGGTTGGAACTATTTTCCTTGAAGCTCCTTATTCTGCTGAAATGGTTCAGATTTCGCCTTTTTCTTTCGCGATCAATGCGGGTTATTTAAAATCTGGCTTTTTGCTATATTACGTGTGCCTTTTTATTTTACACGTAGGCTTTTCAAAATGCAAATGGAAATAACAACTCTTATTTATTATATATTTTGTTTTTTTGATAGTACATTCAAACATTTTTTAAACTACTAGAAAGCATCGAAAATCTCCTAATCGTCCGCCTCGGGACCGGAGTGAGAGGATGGTGTCGGCGAAGGGAAGCGGCGGAGTAGGCGGCGCTGGAATCTCGCCCGAGTTTGGACCAGGCTTTCTATCCGGCGGTCCGTCCCGTCTTGCCTCGACGCTGAGCCGGCCAACCGTCGGCGTATAAACCGGAACTCTCCTTCCATATAGGCATGCTCATCATCCAGGCGCCCGTATAAGCCGGCGTAGTCGGATCGTAGGACTCGCCGCCGGGACTCGAAGTGGTGGGGAAATCCCGTGGCGTGTCGAAATCCCGCATGTCCATCGAGATAGAGAGGATTGGGTTTAAGATAAACCCCGTACCTTGCCTCGCTAAGGATGTTCATATGAGCCAAGCACTCCGCCATTGATAGGCTCCGGCCGAAGACTAGCCGGGATGTCTTCTCCGTCGCTACATCCCCAATACTCGCCTAGAGGGGTGAGAAAGGGAGCTATTATGATCGCTCCCGCTGGACCGCGAGTGCCGCAATCCTTGACGGCTTTGAGGAAGGCATACCCTGGGTTGCACCTATGCCCCCGGTGCATACAAGAAACAATGAAAAGGTCGGCCGGAGTTACCTTTCCTTGGCTCTCTTTCCGACTGTGTATGGTCCCGGCCAGCAATTTATGACATACGCGGAGTGGAGGGGAAAAAGCCGCACCCTTCGGATTTGATGGCGTAATGACAACTCCAGTGATTTCCTTCCACATGGTAGCGGTGGTGAGAGCAATCGGTTTCTCCAAATACGCAGCACCGGCACTCGGAGTTCTTGTATCTAATCGTCGGCGTAAACCCATAATGACATTAAAGTCATCCAGAGCAAGTGGTCCGATAAGCTCCATCCATCCAAGAGGAGACAGCTTGGGTTGGTGGCACCCCAGGAATTGAAGATGGCATTTCCACCATGTTGACGAAGCAAGAAATTCCATCGTGGCAGAGGCGATGGATCCGAGTAGGTAGCTCGCGTGAGCGTAAAGTCCCATCCTATGTTGTGGATGTATCTTTTGACATCTTGATCCCAACCGAATGTAGCTAGGATTTCGAAGTCCAATTGCAGTGTGGGGTACCAGGAGAATTGCCGGATATTTACCAGCCGTAGTTGGTGCGATTCTCGCTAGTTGAGTACCGATCGTAGTAGTTCCTCTAGCAGGGTTTCTAGAGCGTTTTCTCCTAGATGAAGATTCTCCATGCTCCATACTCGCTTAAGAGTGTTAGAAATGTGCAGTAAAGGGAGAAGAAGCAAGATAGAAAGCCTGGAATGGGATGCGTAAGCTCAAATCCGCGCCTAGCACTTATAGAGCGCGCCGTGCAGCTTGGGACGGCCGTCCGGGTTGGGACGGCCGTCTCAATTAAAAAAACGCACAGGGGCCATCAGCGGGAAGTGGGACGGCCGTCCCACTGGGACGCACGTCCCAACTTGATTTGGGGACTTGGGACGGCCGTCTCGACTTCGGACTCGCCGTCTCGAGCCGCCGGATGGGATTTTTTGATTTTTTGAGTGATTTTTGATGAATTTGAAGATAGGACCCCCTTCATTTATGTTTTAATGCATGTAATGTTTCATGATATGCATCCTATGATCTATTTCAGCTTAATATTTCGAAAGTTTTAACCGATGTGCTTTAACTTCGGTGCATTCTTGGTGCCGTTTCTTTCCGTCACCATGTTTCTTCCGATTAACAAGCTTGGTTGTACATAATTTACCGTCTTGGAATTTCCTTTGCCATGGCCGAAGAACGATCTTCTCGTTTGTAGGGCAACCGCCATATCAATGCCTTTCTTCCTTTCCCTAGGGATTTCAACCTTCCTATTGATCACTATGTTACCACATCCCCCTTCATTACTTGAATGTTTTTTAATGAAATGGTCAAGAGAAGAGAAAGAAAAGGATTTATATCAAAGGCTTGTGTTTTAGAGGGATATATTTTTATAATAGAGGTTTTTGTAAGAATGGCTAGCCAAGGTTGGTCGGTGTTTAGGCTAGTTTAGACAAAACGTTTTGTTCTTATAACGTGGCGTCATTGTTTACTCGATTTATGGCGCTTTTTTTTTGCGATTGATTAACTTCCCTAGGCCGCCCTTTCGTGTTTTCAGCCTAGGATGTTGTGCTTATGTCCTATTTTTTGTCTAGGTTTCCTTTTTATATTTATTTTTAAGGAATACCTAGCTGACTTTTGATAACCCTAACTTTTGCCCAGTGCTACCCTTTATTATTGTTCGTGTCTCCTCGCCGGTTTACCCTAACTTTTGTGCAGCCCCCTTTGTGGGTTTCCCGCCGGGTATTTTGCCCTTTTATCTTCTTGTCTCTGCCTTTGACCTTGACGGGCTTTTCTTTTTTATTATGCATATATATATATTTTTTTGCACAACATTGTCGAAACTTTGATTTTGTCAAGATAGATTTCATTTGTATTTCTAGTTAATCAATCATTTTTTTGCTTTTCTTTACTGCGCTTTAATTATTCTCGACGCATTTGGAATAAAACGTTTTATCTAAACCGTGTTTATTAAAATGGGGTATAGATACATTTAGTAAGAAAAGAAGCAGTATAGTAAGAATAGCACTCTTTTGTAATTTCAGGGAAATGTGTGCCCTAGAGATGCTCTGGGACTGGCAAACCCCGAGGAGTGATCTCTAATAGTCACTAGATTTACATCCCTTAGAATCTGAAGAAGGACACCTAATGACTAACGCTACCCTTTGTGCTAATATCCCTCTTTTTCTGAATATCATCTTCGAGGGGTAAGACCTCCCTATTGTTCGTATGGTTTGATCTTTTGTAGGGTCATACCCTAATCCATACTTTAGCGGATTATCTTTGAAATCCGGTGGCTCTCTTATTCCTTGAGAGTTCTTTCCAAGCCCCCGTCCCGGGCGATATCCATATCTTTTCATCATATGGGCCACCTTCATGTTACTAGGGAGTCTTTCGATATTAGCAATCTCGAGCGCTTGAAAAGATGTTTCGAGAGCCTCTTCACCGCATCCACATATGGTTGGACGGACGGTTTGCTGATCGTAAAGTCTTCTTCGGCTTGAACCGTGACGAGTTTATCATTTGTCACAAACTTGACTTTTTGGTGGAGCGTTGAAGGTATTGCCTTAGCGCTATGAATCCAAGGTCTACCAAGGAGACAATCAGTATGCCGGTGTGATATCCATCACGTGGAAGTCTATGTTGAAGATAGTAGGGCCGATTTGGATTGGTAGATTGATTTCTCCTACTACTTCTCATCTTGATCCATCAAAGGCTCGAACAATTGTATTACTCGGCGCATGTGGGTTCCTTGCACTCGTTATCTTGTCGAGTGTACTTTTAGGCATAACATTTAAGGATGATCCATTATCCACTAGAACTTTGGAGATGAGATATTCTTTGCATTTAACAAGCAATATGCAAGGGCTTGTTGTGATCGGACCCTTCTAAAGGGAGTTCTTCATTTGTGAAGGTAAGGTGATTATTGGTCGTGATATTACCAATAATTCCTTCAAACTTGTCTTGGGATATTGTATGTGGAACGAATGATTCATTCAAAACCTTTAACAAGTGCGTTTCGATGTGGTTCCGAACTCATTATAAGTGATAACAAGGTTATCTTTGCAGGAGTACGATTGAGTTGATCGATGATGGAGTACTCACTTTGTCTTATGTATTGGAGTAACTCATCCGTCTCTTCCTTGGATTCTTTTTCCTCTTCGGCTTTATTTTTCATTTTATCTTTAGGAATATTATCTTGTAATTCCTTGGGGGCGTATATTTTTCCGCTTCTTGTCATGCCCCCAATACCGGCTATGTTGGAGATATCTTGGTTGATCGGCGATTCTTCCGAGTATCTCCAGTGGTACAGCTTTATTTGATTTATAAGGGAAAGGACGAGGCACGAATAAACGTATAGGTGTTATTGCCTTCTCACTTTTGTCAATTGGAATAACCAACGGTGCTTGTTTATTATCATCTTCGGGTTTATCGATTGTCGTAGAGATTTTGATGACGAAAGGCTTCTTTTCCATTTTTCCGATTTGTGGAAAGCACATCGCTTAATCCTTTCTTTTTATTATCTTTATCATTAAAATATGAATGTATGCAGCTTATGAATGCAATAGACAATTTAAGGAGAGAAAAATAAGTCCTTTTATTAGAAAGTGTAAATCCTTCTATACAATGCTTTGAAGCAAATGTCGACAAAAGCGAAAAAGCTTGAAGAATCCTATAGGTAAATTAGGCTTTCTTCGTAATTCATCTTCTACTGTTCTCACATGGTTTCCGAGTATCTTGATTTGCTCATGTACCGCTTGACTCATATTTTCACTATATCGACGAGCCTCCCTCATCTTTTCTTCTAGATGAACGATCAAAGCGTGTTGTTGGTCAAACCTTTCTCTTATTTGGTCATTTTCACGAAGCAATTGACCATACCGAGCTAATCCTTCTTTTTCTTTATCGTGTAGCTCATCCAGGCTTTTTTGTATTTTTCAGCGGTTTTCCGCCACTTTTGTGCTTCGATTGAGTTCCCGTTAGGTCATCCTGTATCAATTTGATCATTTTTCCCTGCTCCGCAAGTGCCTTCTCAAAACGTGCTATTTCGTCATTCATGTCCTGGAAAAGACTATCTTGCTCAAGCCTCGGAATTTTCATTGTTTGTTTAGCTTCTTTTTGGTAGTCAAGCATAATCATTCTTGAGAAGCTCTATTTCATGATCCTTCTTTTTACATTGCCTTTTTAGACCGTCTATTATAATGGCCGATTCTTGCTCTTTTTCTTCAAAAGCCCTTAGCCGAGTTTCCATGACTTCAACTTTTTTGTTTAAGGCATTGACTTGCAATTGTAGCTCTTCGTTGACCAATGCTTTAGTGAATGCATCGGATGGTAGGGGTATCCCTCTATTTTTCCTCCATTCTTCATATTCGTGGGACGTAGACACCTGAACCTTTCCAAGTTCTTTATCCCCCGGTATACTCGGTCTTTCCCATGCTTTTCGGACAGCAGATACTTCTTCAAAGTTATGGGAATAGTGGCATAGACTCGGACTTCCGAGCTCTTCTTGAGTTGGCGCAGTCCGAGTTCTCATAAGTTGCCTCATAGCTATTTTAGGAGAATATGTTATACAACCTCTAAGACCTAGAAGTGGTATACTTAGGTAGTCTCCGCATCGTATGAGAATATAACCGAGTCGAAACCAAGGACAAACCCATGATACATGCTCTATGTTCCAGCTTTTCTAACTCAATTTTCCACTCTAAGGCTTGACGATGTTGAAGAGGGATTTTTGAGAAACTTCTTAAAGGGTCGGGAAATACACCCATGTGGCTTGAGGCGTAAAAGTGAGTAACACCCCATACATATAGTAGTGAAGTACAACATCTCGAGTGTTTTTCCTTGTCTCTGTCGGCAAAATTCTACGTAAAGTAGGGTATCGGCAAGGATTGCAGGTATAGGACTCTGTGAATATACCTCCCAGGCAAAGAATGCATCCATTGCAAGCATGATCCACGATGTTCACATGGAATGGGAATAATATGATTCCGAACATTGCTAATGCTAGAGTCTTGTTGAAGGTAGACCAGCTCCTTCTTTTCGCCTAGAGAGACTAAGTGGTCTTCTATTATAGCCATTTTCCAACCTCCGATATTCCCTTTTCCCTCTAGGGTAGATTGATGAGGAGGCAGTCGTATGATAGTAGCAACCTTACTCACGGCCATATATTCTCTTGAGCGGACATAAACCCCAACTGATTGAGGCCATCTAACCATGAGTTCGTATTCTTCTAAGGTTGGTACCAAGTCAAATTGCGAGAATTCGAAGCAGTGTAAATCGAGGACTCCGAAGTGGATTAATGCTCTAACAAATATTGGATCAATGCCGATTTTCGGGAGGTCAAGAATTCTTCCATAAGACTTCTCAAAGTTAGCATAAACCTCCCGCGGCATATATGTACACAAATGCCTTAACTTCTCTACACGGCATAGAAGGACCTCCACTTTCTTTAACTCGTCTATTACTTGGATCCCTCCATTGTCTAGCAGTAAATGAAAATGCATGATATGAGGATGGGTTTTTGTAAATGTATGTATGCAAGTGTTTGTTTTTCTAAGTATTATCATGTTTTGTTCTTAATATGATGTATGATAATACCTGGGTTTTTCCGGAAAAGAAAGCTTACCTATATGAATGTTTATGGATTTTGATGAAGAGAGTCCTATTTTCTTCTCTTTTTATTTTTGATGAAGAAAAGGTGATATGAATTATGAGACTTTTATTAATAATTTTTTTATTTTATAACAAAGGTATTTTTATGATTTTAACTTGTTTTTTCATTTTTTATGATTTTTAGGGTTTTTCACTTTTTTTTTGTTTGTTGTATGATTACCCTATGCTAATGCATCAATACAAATGCAGACAAACTTATGCACACACAATTCATACATCCACGAGCAGAGCCACGCTTATTTAATCACGAGGTAGGATTTTCCTGCAGAAACGTGCTTGGTTTAGGTGGTTCTAACTCGTTCTCACCAGGCCAAAGGTCCCCAAGGTGCCCCCATTATAGGGACCTCTCAATCTCTCAATCCTCGGGTCATGCACGGAACTCCGTGGCGACACCCTTAGACCAAAAGAAGAGAGTTATCACCTTGAGTTGGTGGTTTTCCGACAACGGCAGTAGCCCCGTGTGCCAACTAACCGATCATATCTCGCCACCCACTCCCTATAGATATTCACTCTTGCCCCCGGGTATAGAGGGACTGTTGTGTGCAAGGGTTCTTGTGTGCAATTTATATTTCAAACAATTGCGAAATAATCATACAGCAGTTATTAAAGCCATACAATAAAAACATACGTAAGGGTAAAGGCGTAATTTCAAATCTTTACTTAGTTTGAATTTATCTCGTCACTAAATGGGATCAACTCTCTAGCTTCCCCAGCGGAGTCACCATCCGTCGCCGCAGTCCCTTTCCGACGTCCGGAGGACGTCTCGAAACGTTTATGCGAGCGGTCGCGAAAAGATGGTTTAGACTCGCGTATTTGTTTTAAAAGGTTTTCGAAAAGAGGTTCTTATGGAGTCGCCACCAATGTTTTAACCTTAAACATTGGAAAAGGAAAAAATGTTGATTTTAAGAAAAACCGCACTTGGCCATTATAACCAGAGTTGGGTAAGGGAGTTAATTACGTGTGGGGAAGGTGTTAGCACCCCACAACGCCCCTTTCGGGTTCCCTATGACAGATTAATTCATTTAAATAAAGACTACAAGAAATTATGCGATTACCCTATTTTATTACATAATATTAAATGGCTATCTATATGATTTTATTCTATGTTATATGCATAAAATGATGAATAAAGCTAAATAAAGCAATAAAAGAGATATTAAAATAGCTATCTACATGATTTTACTCTACATGACATAAATAGTAAATAAAGCTAAATAAAACAATAAATAAAGCAATAAAAGAGAAGAGAATTGAAAAGAACCTCCGTAGCAAGCTTTGTATTGAGAATCTCCAACTATGAGGATGCGTTTTGGCAACCCCTCTCTACACGAGACTCTCCTCACCAATACAAGATCGACCCCACTAAAAATTTAAAGAAGAATCGAATGCCTGAATATAATTCCTTAACCGATTGTTACCTATTTAAGGCAATCGGAAAGATCATTCAAGAGAAAGAAAGAAATAGACAAGTGCTCCGAGTTTTAGAAAGTGTTTCGGAGCTCTCGGAGTGTCTGTGGTGTGAAAAAGTGGCAAATGAGCCTCCTATTTATAGTTTTTCGCAGCTGGCGCACTTTGGGACGGCCGTCCGGGGTGGGACGGCCGTCCGGATCGGACAGCCCGTCCCAAATGGCAAAATTACACAGGCTGGGACCCCCGGGAACCCGGACGGCCGTCCCACATAACTGGGGCTTGGGACGGCCGTCCCAACTTCGGGACGCGCGTCCCAACTGGCTGGGGCAGGTTGGGACGGCCGTCCCAACTGGGACGGCCGTCTCAACCTGTTCTGGTCAGTTTCGCGCGTTTCGGGACTCCGGGAAGCTCTCCTTGCCTGTTTTGGACGTCAATTGATGCCGATATGTGTCTATTGAAGCTTTATCTCCATATGGGAAGTCTCCTTGGCTCTTATTTGTAATGCTAGACGAGCTTTATCTTGTTACGGGTGATCTCCTTTATCTTTTTTTGAGAGGCCGGGCAAAATTAGGGGTCTACAATGATATATGATAGTGTTTGGGATTTTGCGTTTTTTTTGTATGCAGATGAGGGCATGAAGAATACCAGTCGCTTTCTAGAATGCAAAGAGATTTTTATTGTTAAAGATGAATGATTTATGAGATGCATATTCCTTAAGACAATGACTTAGGTATCCTCTCCAAAGCTTACGCTTTGTGGGGTATCCTACCCACCTTGGTGTAATGGTTCCTTACCCATCACAGACTTGACAAGTATAATGGGGGTCACTATCACACCTTAGTACACTTGTCCCTTCCTTGTCGCGAAGGTCACAAATGTGCTCGGGGCCTCTTTCGCCATTGTCTTAGGGATATCTAGTGCTCCCTAGAATGAATGTATTTATGCATGCACCAGTACAAAAGGGCAATAGATGTTCAAAGTGGCATAACTTTTGACTGAGATGTCTGATTTAGACGCACAACATATCAAAACGAAGAGAAAGAGGTGAGGAATCAGGTTGCAAATACCCGAAGGGAATTTAGCCAAGTAATTTTCCCAAGAAACGCTTCTAAGACCCATTTTTTAGGGATTTATTAAAATGATGTGTATGCATACTTTCCTTATGCATTTATTTTCTCTCTTGGTTTTTCAACTTATGACATGATGTAATATGAATGATACGACTTTGTCAAAATTATTTTTATAAATGTTTTATTGTTATTATCTTATTTATTTTGGATTTTTACCATTTTATTTTATAGCCTTTTATCTCTTCTGTCGGAACTGCGTGGCTACTTAGCTTACAAAGAACCTGAAACCGGGCTAGCTAAAAGGCAGACTGTCCGAGATAAAATGTGGCTTTATGCGAAAGAATATTTAGCGTCCCTTATCTCTTCTGTCGGAACTGCGTGGCTACTTAGCTTACAAAGAACCTGAAACCAGGCTAGCTAAAAGGCAGACTGTCCGAGATAAGGGTGTTTATTGCGAAAATATTTTTTATGATTTTTCTTTCTGTTGTTTGGTTATGCTATGCAACAGACAAATGCAACAAACAAATGCACACACAATTCGATCATCCACGAACAGGCGAGAATTCGTTTTTATCACGAGGTAGGGTTTTCCTGCAGAAAAGTGATTTGGCGAAGGTAGGTTCTAACTGTTCTCACCAAGGCTAAGGCCCCCAAGGTGCCCCCATTATAGGGTCCTCACTCTCCAGCCTTTCGACCATGCTTAGCACTAAGGCAATAGTTAGTCTTTGTGCCAAAAGAGGAAGGTTATCACCTTGAGTGGTGGTTTCCGATCACACTGGTGGGCACAAGGCCATCACTACAGTGAACCGTACCTGCCACCCACTTCCTATGGATTTCTCACTTGCCCCCGGGTATAGAGGGAACTGTTGTGTGCAAGGGTTTGTGTACAGTTTGTATTTCACACAATTGCGTAAGTATAAACAAACAACAGTTATTAAAGCCAAACAGTAAAACATGTTATAATACAAGGTATGGTAAAAGCGTGATTTTTCTTGGTTTAATTATTTTTTAGCTGGCCCATCACTAAATGGGATCAACTCTCTAGGCTTCCCCAGCGGAGTCGACATCTGTCGCCGCCGTCAAAACGAGGCGGTCGGAGCGACGTGATGGTTTCCAACTTTCCATTTTTCGCGTTTTTATTGGTGGTTACAACGCCTTTAGGTTGTCCGATAACCGGGCTGAACCTAGGGGCGAGGTTTTCGAAAGGGTGCTCTTGGATTGTCCGATAATCGGGCTAACCCAAGAGCTAGTTTTGAAGAGTTCTTTGGAGTCGCCACCGATGTTTTTATCGGAAACATCGGAAAAGGAGTTAAAAGGCGTTGGTTTTCGAAAAAACCAACTTTGGTCGTTAGAACCAGAGTTGGGTAAGGGAGATAGTTACGTGTAAAGGAAGTGTTAGTTCCTTTACGACGCGCCTTTTGGGTTCCCTATGATAGGCCGGCTATTTAAATGATTAAACCAGAAAAATACGCTTTTACCCTTTTATTTTGCGGAATTTAAATTTATGACTACATGGCCCTAGTATCTATCGCATAATTTAAATAAAGCAGTAAAAGATAGAGGGAGAAAGTAGAAACCTCCGAAGCAAGCTTTTCTATTAATCTTTTGGAAATTAGGGTGCTTTGCGGCAGCCCTCCGCTCTTTACAATGCCGAAAACGCTCAAAAACACTCCAGAAAACTCTCAAAAACTTCAAAAATGCTTCGGAGGGGTTCTAGGAAGAGAATTTGAAGAAGTTGTAGAAGGGAAAGTGGAAGAACTGTGTGAAATGAAGGAAAAAACGCGGCTATTTATAGGGATTCGCGCCTGTCAGGTCGAGACCCCGGTCTCGACATTCGGGACGGCGGTCTCGACATTCGGGACCCCCGGTCTTGACATTCAAGACCCCTGGTCTCGACATTCGGGACGACGGTCTCGACATTCAAGACCCCCGGTCTCGACATTCGAGACCCCCGGTCTCGACATTCGAGACGGCGGTCCCGAAAAGCGAGATGGCGGTCTCGACCCCTGAAGGCGAAAATCCTTATTTTTGTGCCAAAAAATCCCTCCTATCCTAGTATGGGGCCTAATAGTCTCTCCTAGTGGCTTCTTAGGCTTCATCCATCTTCAAAAAGGAGGTCTTCTGATCTTTATTATGAGGCTGGGCAAGATTTGGGGTCTACAACCGCTATCTAAAATATACTTTTAATAACGGTTAGTTCTAGAACCGCTCTCTTTAGTATGTTTAGATAGCGGTTCTGGGAACCGCTATCTAAAGTCCCAATTTTAAAAAAAATTATTTAAATTTTAAAATTCCAATTTTTTTTTCTCATAATTTGTACCTGATACACCACAATTTCAGGGTATATTTCAAATTAATCTAACAAAATCCAACTGACATACAATATATATTAGAAGAATTATAGAAAACAATTCAAAATTTGACAAATTAAAACTAAAATTTGCATGAAACAAAATTGGTATATATGTACATCAAATAATTGAAATGATTAAAAAAATCGCTAAGAGTCTATGGTACAAATTTTGTCCTTCAAAAATATATGATAGAAATATGCACACCATCCTTTTGTAGCTGCTCAATTCTATTGTCCGGAAAGGTAGTGTCGCCACCGTCAAAACGAGGCGGTCGGAGCGACGCGATGGTTCCAACTTTCCAATTTTCGCGTTTTTATTGGTGGTTACAACGCCTTTAGGTTGTCCGATAACCGGGCTGAACCTAGGGGCGAGGTTTTCGAAAGAGTGCTCTTGGATTGTCCGATAACCGGGCTAATCCAAGAGCTAGTTTTGAAGGGTTCTTTGGAGTCGCCACAGACGTTTTTACCGGAAACATCGGAAAAAGAATTAAAAGGCGTTGGTTTTTGAGAAACCAACTTTGGTCATTAGAACCAGAGTTGGGTAAGGGAGTTAGTTACGTGTAAAGGAAGTGTTAGTTCCTTTATGACGCCCCTTTCGGGTTCCCTATGATAGGCTAGCTACTTTGGATAAATAAACCGGAAAATACGCTTTTACCCTTTATTTTGCGGAATTTAACGTTATGACTACATGACCCTAATCTCTATTGCACAATTAAAATTAAAGCGGTAAAGTTAGAGAGAGAGAGAGAGTAAACCTCTGAAGCAAGCTTTTCTATTAACTTTTGGAAATTAGGGTGCTTTTTGGCAACCCTCCAATCTTGTACAGCGCTGGAATCTCTCAAAAACGCTATAAAAACCTCTAAAGACACTCAGAAGCTCCGGAAATGCGTCGGAGGGATTCTAGAGAGAGAATCTAGTGATGTGACTAGAGAGAGAGTGAGAGGACTCTGTGGAATGAGGGGAATGAAGCCCCTATTTATAGGGATTCGCACCTGTCAGGTCGAGACGACCGTCTCACCAAACGAGACGGTCGTCTCGCCTTGCAGGAATGGCGAGACGGCCGTCTCGCCAATCGACACGGCGGTCTCGCCATTCGCAGGTGGCGAGACGACCGTCTCGCCACTTGCGCAAGGCGAGACGGCCGTCTCGACCTTCAAAGGCGAAAATCCTTATTTTTGTGCTAAAAAAACCCTCCTATCCTAGTATGGGGCCTAATAGTCTCTCCTAGTGGCTTCTTAGGCTTTGTCCATCTTTGAAAAGGAGGTCTTCTGGCCTTTATTATGAGGCTGGGCAAGATTTGGGGTCTACAGCTGCCTCCCCTTTACCTGACTAGTCGGCTGTTGGCCTATCGTGCCCGACAGATCGACAGGAAGGTAAAGGAGTTGACCCTCTTGCTCGGTTACCCTTCGGATGTTCCGTCTTGCGGCGGTTGATCTTCTGAGGAAAAGTTGTGATGTGCACCTCTAGGATACTCCTTCTGAC
Organism: Sphenostylis stenocarpa; assembly: GCA_963425845.1. Classification (NCBI taxonomy): domain Eukaryota; kingdom Viridiplantae; phylum Streptophyta; class Magnoliopsida; order Fabales; family Fabaceae; genus Sphenostylis; species Sphenostylis stenocarpa. The sequence goes on from OY731398.1 coordinate 22,520,378, forward strand.
GGTAGCCGATCCCTTCGGTTGACACATGGTAGAACCTCAGGATACTCCTTCTGAAGGTAGCCGATCCTTCGGTTGATGGGTATAAACCCCCCATCAGGCTGGTAATTGCAATCCGCTGTGTGTTGGACTGGATGGGTATGAACCCCCCATCAGGCTGGTAGTTGCGACTTACTGATCCGGCTGGGGCGCAGATCAGGCGCACTTGCGTGCGCAGGTTGATAGGTAGGAACCCCCTATCAGGCTGATACAGTCCATTGCGTAGGACTGGTGGTGGCGGCGGCTTACTGCTCGGGTGGCTCATGCGCCGAGCGTTGAGGCATGCTTTCTTTGTGTTGGTCTTTTCCGGGAATTGTCATCCGGTCTGTGCCGGGGGTTGGTGTTCTTCCAGCCTTGTTGGTTGCTGGGGATTCTTTGTTTTTTTATTTTCTCGGTGGTGATGATCACCCGACTCTTGCTGGCTGGTCAGGCAATCTTTGTTTTTTATTTGTCGAATTCTGTTGGTCAAGGTGATGGCTTGTCTTAATCCCGCCTTTTTCTCGCGGTTTTATCTCTTTTTTCTCGCGATTTAGGATTTTGGCTTTTTTCTTGAGCGTACGTCTTTTTGCTCTTTATTTTTTGTTATGCTGACTTTTGAAAAAAAGTTGGCAATGAAATGCATGAAGTAAAAATTTTATTCATAAGGGAAAGTTTTATTACAGCCATTTCGAGCACTATCCCTAAGGGCTGTCTTCTGGAGATGATCCACGATGAGGGAATTGCTGGTACATGTATTCCCGGAATTCTGCTTGCTCCCGGGCTTTGTCATGGTATTCTTGCTGGAATGTTGTCCATTCCTGCCGCATTCCCTGCTAATATTGGTACAACGTCTCTAGCCGGGTGTCGAAGGCTTCTTGCCGCACAGACATTTGATCGAATTGCTGGCGCAGATCGTGGATGTTGCGGTTTACGCCAGCAAAGTCATCTGTGTATTGCGGTGGTTGTTGGTGCTGATGTGGCTGCTGGAAGTCGGGAGGCGTTGGGAGATCGTGCATTGCCACGATGTCCTGGAGGTCCAGCGCGAAATCCAGCGAGGGATGAAGGGCCAACTGAGTCCCGCGGCGTATCAGCATCCCCATGCTGACCAGAATCGACCCGTTGATGGATTCGGGTCGTAGGCTGGAGGCTAGCTCTTCCCAGCCAACGCACCCCCATTTCTCTGCCAGGGGGGTGATAAGAGGAGCCACGAGGACGGCTCCCACTGGTCTGCTCCCGAAGTCCTTAAGGGCCCTCAGGAAGAAATAGCCAGGGTTACAGTGTCGCCTCTGGCTCATGCAGTAAAGTACGAAGAGGTCTGGGAGGGTTACCTTACCCTGGCTTTCCTTCCTCCCATGGACAGTCCCAACCAACAGCTTGTGGCAAATGTGGAGGGTTGGGGGGAGTGCTGACCCCTTCATCAGTGTGGGCAACGTGGGTGACCTGGTGAGTTCCTCCCACATTTCGGCGGCGGTGAGGTTGGTGGGGCGGCTGCAGATGGCCTCCCGGTATTCCCGGGTTAGCACATCCTCGGGCCGGACGAACCCAATGCTCACATTGAATTCGTCGAGGGTGGTAGTCTGGTATGTCCCACCCATAAAGTAGTTCACCATCTTGGTAGGTGGCAGGCCCGGGACCATAGAGGGAGCCTCGACGTAGGAGATGGAGGCCAGGAAATCTAGTACCGCTCGAGGGTACACGTGGGTAGGTGGAGGTTGCAGCAGGAAGCCCCACCCAATGCTATCTATGTGGGCCCGGACATCGTCCTCCCACCCGAACTCGGCGAGGATGCTGAAATCAAGTCTGAGCATGGGGTGCCACGTATAACCCCGAATGTGTTCGAGGCGGGCTTGGTGCTGTGGCGAGAGCTGAGTAGGATCCTGGGGAGCTGGAATCGAGGAACTGCTAGCGCCAAGGAACTGCTAGCGCCGGTAGTGCCTCTTCTCTTCCTGGATTGACTTCTACCGAACATTTTGGCCAGAAAGTGCTCTGAAGTGAGAGATCTGAGAGTTGGAAGTTCTGGGGTGCAGAGGAGTTGTGAGGGATCCTCCACACGCCTCCCCTATTTATAAGGGAAAAATTCGATTCGGGACCGCCATCTGGGAAGTCGAGACGGCGGTCTCGAATTTGTGCAGGTCGAGACGGCCATCTGTTCTCGACTTTGGGTCTAAGCGAGACGGCCATCTCGCCAAGTGAGACGGCGGTCTCGTTTTCGCCTAAGTCGAGACGGAGGTCTCGAATTTCTGGGGAACCGAGACGGCGGTCTGGAAATTCCGGACGGCCGTCTCGAATTAAAGGTTTTTTTTTTTTTTAAATAAAGGAAATAGGACCTGGTTCAAAAACATTTTTTATGCATGCAATGTTTTCATGTTTGATGTCCTATAATGCCTATTTCAATTAGTTTTTAAGAAGGATTTCACTGACATGTCTTATAGCGTCGAAAGCCCTCTGATCTGCGTTCTTGTGCTTGGCTGTACCCTGCCGGACTTCTTGTGACCGAAGGATAACTATTTTTTCCTTTTCTTTTTCATTTATAGAGCACTCTTTGCCATGTAGTGTCCCTCTTTCTTCACTCTAGGGATTTCAATCCTCTTGTTGACTATACGCCTCCATATTCCCAAATTAATTATTAGAATATTGTTGTGAAGGTCAAGAGAAAAGAAGTAAAGAGGTAAATTCAATGGTTTGTGTTTTAGAAGGTTGATTTTCATTTAGAAAGTGGTTTTTGTAAGCATGGCTGGCTAGGGTTAGGCTTAGGTGTTTAGGTTTTGTTTAAGCAAACATTTTTCTCTCTTTTTTTGTTGTACCTTAGTTTTATTTCCATTGCTTTTTATGGCTAGTTGACTTCCCTAGATCGCCCTTCGGGTTTTCGAACTAGGATATTGTGTTTTGGCCCTAACTTTTGTCTAGGTTCCTTCTCTTTGTATTTTGGGGAATCCTAGTAGACCTTATTTTTGCCTAGGCTACCCTTTATTTTTGTTCGGGTGTCCTAC